>JAEQBH010003239.1:0-152832 GCA_016808115.1 Tetrastigma voinierianum | reverse complement strand
ACACAATGACGAAGCCTCCGCCTAAAATCTGACCTCCCTAGATGAAAACGTGAGTGTGTCTCTAAGGCATACCTAAGACCATCAAAGGAAAGACTGGCGTACTACAAACCAAAAAGTCAAACCTGTGAGCTACACGCCGTGTGATCTAGCTTAAAGAAGCCCCCGCCAAGAAGGAAGAATCCAAAGACACGTAAAACTAGGACCCAACTGGGAAGGTCCCTGGCATCAGATCCCGAGTCATCGACTGTGCAACTACGAGCCCTGCATATTGTGAGAAAAATTCTACATCATGCATGGAATGCAGAGCATCTTAAACGTTTTTATCAGTAAACCTCTGTTTGTAATCTCAAATAAAGCATTATCCATCTTCAGATGACGAATTGAGCATTTATTGGTGGTTTAGTTAAACATTGCAAATAGCATAGCCATAGAATGCGCAGGAAAATTAAATACACCAGAATGTGAAAATTCATGATCCAAAAGGAAAAAGTCTCTCTTTATTCCAGTCAAAATTACATTCAATTTACACCAATAGTATCATCGATTACATCTGAATTTACAGCATGCTAGCCTCAAAAAAAAAAAAAAAAAAAAAAAAAGAACTCTCAGGGAAGAAAAGAGGAAAAGAAAACGAGGTGGAAAATAGGAGAAGAAGAAAAAGGATGTAAAGAGTTTTGTGTGGAAAGAGGGAGAAACAGATGTGGAAGAAAAGAAGAAATGAAAGTGAGAATGAGATGTGGGAAGAAAAAGAAGAAAAGGAAAGAAGAGAGAACCAAGGAGAAGGAAAAGAGAATGTAAAGGAAAGGGAAGAGAAAGAAGAACATAAAATAAAAAAGCTGCACAAGAAATGTACCGCCCTCCTCGGATAATATCCCTAGCACGGTTGAATAACATGACTCCCATAAAGGGGAGACTAGGGAAAAACACAACTTCCACAAGCAGTTAGTTTCTCCAACAAAACTAAACTTTAGTCTTCAGTGTGGATCCCCAAGAAAGATGATCAAGTCACGCTTCATCTCAGATTTCAAATGGCACGCACTTAAGAGCATTTATCATCCAAAGTATAAACTCCATAGCAATGAAGCCGCCATTTATAAGAAGGCCAAAGCTCTCGGAAATTCACGCAATCGTTTCAAATTCTCCATAAATCAGCATTAAAGACGCTCACACCTTTCCAAGAAAACCAGAAGTCGAATGGTCGGAGCCCGAAATTTCACTCTGAAGAGTCTCGCTCACCGCACGTGTCACGCAACCGGGAGTCGATCAGCTCGGCCGGATCGCCACTAAGGCCTCACGCCAGAGCCCAAAGAGCACACTCTTGAAGAGTCTGCCTACTCGCACAGTCACGCAACCCAGAGTCGATCAACTCAGTCGGATAGCCACTCAAGGCTCTCGCCCGAGCTCCGCAGCTCACTTTGAAGAGTTCGTCTACTCGCATGCATCACGCAATCCGGAGTCGCATCATCTCAGTCGGATCGTCACCAAGGCCTCAACGCTCTCGGTTCCCGCAGAAATTTCACTCTTGAATAGCTCGCTCACTGCGATAAGTCACGCACCCGAGTCGATCGCCAGCCGATCGCCACCAAGGCCTCAAATACTGGAGCCCGCAGCTCACTTTGAAGAGTTTGCTTACTTTGGCTACGTCACGCGAACTCCGAGTCAATCGCCAAGTCACGCCACTCGCGTCTCAACGCCTGTAGAGCCCAATAGCTCACTCTCAAGAGTCTGCCTACTATGCACGTGTCACGCAACTCGGGAGTCGTGATCACCTCAGCTAGATCGCCAGTCTCAACGCCCCTGGAGCCCAAAGAGCTCACTTCTGAAGAGTTCGCTCACTCTGGCCACAGTCACGCAACCTCGGGGGGAGCCGACGCCTCAGCCGGATCGCCACCAAGGCCTCGGGCGCCCCGAGCCCGCAGGCTCACTTTGAAGAGTTCGTCTTACTCCCCGTGCATGTGTCACAGAACCCTGGAGTCGACGTCAGTCGGATCGCCACTAAGGCCTCAACGCCCGCAGCTTAGTAGCCACTTCAAGAGTCTGGGCCTACTCGCACAGCCGCAATCCCGGGGAGTCGATCGCCTCAAAGCAGACACACTTTCGCCTGGGCCGCCGGAGCCCAGAGCTCACTTCTTGAAGAGCTCGTCTTACTCGCACAGTCATGCAACCCGAGCCGATCACCAGTCGGATCGCCCACCAAGGCCTCAGCGCCCGGAGCCTAATAGCTCACTTTGAAGAGTCTGCCTCACTCCGCACTGTGCCGCGAACCTCGGGAGTCGACTACCAGCCGGATCGCCACCAAGGCCTCGCCCGGAGCCCAAGAGGCTCACTCTTTGGAAGAGTTCATCACCCTCAGACAGTCACGTGAACCTCTGAGTCGACCAACTTAGGCCGGATCGCCACTGCCGCCCTGAGCCCGCAAGAGCTCACTTTGAAGAGTTCCATCTACTCTCAGACAGGTCACGCAACCCTGAGTCGATCACCAGTTATATCGCCTAATTTCTGGCCACGGAGCTCAAAGATTCACTTTGAAGAATCTGGCTCACTCCGCACAGTCACGATTCCGGGAGTCGATCGCCTCAGCCTGATTCTCGCCACCAAGGCCTCGCCGCCTGAGCCCAAGAAATTCTCACTTTCAAGAATTTGGTTTACTCAGACAAAGCCACGCAGCTCTAAGGAGTCAATTTATCTTGACATTGAGTCAATTCAAATGCACATTCAAATTTCCACTTACCAAATACCGGAGTCTAACAAATTAATTATCGAGCTCAACCATTCTACATGTGCCATAAAATTAAGAGGTTGCTCAAATTTTCAGTAAATCAACCCACGAGCCCACCAAAATTTCACTGAAGATTCTACCACCAACTCAGATCGGTTACTCAGAGCCAATTCAAATTTCACATTCAAATTCCACTTACCACTACTTTGAGCCCAGCGAATGTAATGACGAGAGCCTAACCATTCTACATAGGCTGATAGTACCAAGAGGCGTTTCCATCTCAGTAACCAGCTCACTGAGCCCACAAGTCGCCTGAAGAGCTCACCCACCCAACTCAGACGGTTACTCAGAGGTCAATTCACCGTATATCTCACCCCACTCGTACCTTCGCCGCCTGAGCCCAACATCTTAGAATGACGAGCTCGACTACTCTGCACAGGACATGCAGCCTAAGAGACAATTCAGCTCAAGCCATTTAGCTCACGAGCCCACCAACTCAGTTAGAAGAACTCAGCCACTCGACTCAGGACGTGTTACTCAGAAGTTAGTTCAGCTCAAACAGTTCCACCCACTAGGCTACAACATTTAAAAGCCTAGAAGCTCAATCGGGCACTCTCAACTACAAACGCGCGAGCCCAGCCTGTACCAAACGTTCAACTCCATGCTATGCAACCAAGAAACAATTTTGATTCATGCATCAACGAAATGCACCAAGAGACACAAGTGGTAAAAATAACATTTATTAAGGAAGGCTATATATGTTCGGTCCCAAGCCCAACAAAAATATATATAAAAAAAGAAAAAGTATAAAGTCGACATCAGCAGGCGAAGACGGCAATGAGATCGCATCGTATGAGGAAATGTAGAGTTTCAGTGGGAGCTGAATCTCTCAACAGGGGTGTCTTGGCTTCAAGAATAATCAGCGCAGAGGGACCCTCATCCCTCCTCGTCACACCTGGAAGATCAAAATTGAAACTGTGCCTGGATAGGTGTTAATAAATTCTCTTCCGAAGGCAAGCCACCCAGAACCCATCGAGCACAAGCCTCGCCCCTTAGTCTCCTATAACCCCATCCCTACCGAGCAAACTGTGAGTTACTTGGTCACGAGGTCCCCACGCACTCGCACTCCTCAAGCCAAAGGCTCCACCAACAGCTTCAGAACCCTGGAGGTCTCGACGAGCCCACCCAAGAAATAGCTTCTTATCACGCACTCTTCCACCCGCAGCTCGCCCTCGGGACGTGAGAAGCTCATCCCTAACCATCCGGGTTCATATCAAGGTGACCGCACTCATCCCTAGCCTCTAGCAAATCATTCAGGCAGCCTCGTAACTCATCCCGAATCCTCAAAGCTCTGCCTCTGGGCCGCTCCTGCCGTTTCCGGCCCCATCTTCCTACCTTCAAATTCGAGCACGTGCCGACGTGGTACGCCCAAACTCAGATTCAGCCCCACCGCCTCTGGCCATCGCTGCACCCGACCCCGCAACTCCGCCCGCCGATGAGGAAGCCACCCGCCTTGTAAGCCCGGCCGCGGCATGACTTTCGCTTAGCTCAGCCTTTTCTGCTAAACCCTTCAAATGTGAGGCAGCCCACTGCACACCCAAGACACAGTAATCAACATCCAACACAAGTTCAACACTTAACTCAAATGGAATCGCATACGACAAAGTAATGGAACTTACGGCTACACTCGGGAGAGATAGGCCAAAGTTTCATCAACGGCAAGACGTCAATCTCTCGAGATCGTAATCCTAAGAATGCACGAGATCACGTCACATGAAGTCTTCTGGGCCGAGAAGCAAGAGTCCCCATCTCCGCCAATTTCTACTGATCTTCCTCCTTCAATTCTTCCGCCCTGTAGCGTGACCCGACACTCTTCGTCATGATTCCGTGACAAAGAATGGCATGGACTACAACCTACCGCTTCAATCCGCTCCACCCAAAGGACCTTTGCCTTCGCACAGCCCGTGGACTAAACGCGAACTCAAGACTCGGTAGGAGCTCAATGTGGCGATAGCACTACCTGGGCCGCACATGAGTAATTTATAAAGATGAAGATCGCCTCTCACTTCTAACTTCTCACCAAAGTCGGCCGATCTTCTCAATGGAGTCCGTGGTTTTTCAAGCTTCACGCCTCTGGCTTCCGAGACACCTAATCGAGCCAAGAATTCTCCCTTTAAAGGGGTTTAGCAAATAAGGGCCCAACGGGAGAAACTCTACGGTGGGAAGGGAGGCGAAGGCCTCAAAGTAGCAGAGAAAGGCCGACCTCTGCCAAGGCCTGGAATGTCCGACTTGATTGGAACCACAGAAGCGGCCAAGCAGTGGCACCTCAAATTAGCCCCGACTACGGCGCTATCTCGTGGTCGAGGTCGTCGAGCACCCGAGAGGCACGTGAACGACGAAGAATTGTAAATAATAATAACCCTACAAAATCATATCGAAAGCAAAGCGACACTCACGATTCCTCCGGCAACCGGCCGGAATCGCCTGTGAGTGTCAGCCCTTGTCAAGTGGGTCATATTCCCACCGCAACATCGACAAAAAGCAACATTCCTTCCGTAACTGTGGGAAGTTAGGGAGATCTGAATCACTAGAGGAGCCACTGAACACCAGCACAGAGGCTTCTCCCCTGGGAGGTTTCCTTCACAACAAAAGATAAAGGAACGCACTTATACTAGGGACACCCCAGCCCCTCCCTCAAGAAACCAAGACCAACCAAAATGCCCCCACCATCAATAGTGCTTGAGAAGGACAACATCATGTCGAAACCCCTTTACGGTATGGGACGCAAAGGGTCAAGACCATTAAGGCCACCTCAAAGAAACAAATACAACATCTTAGGTATGGAAACCACATGGGGAGGTCAAACGTCAGAAACTAAACTCGAACGGCTAAAAGGAGGTCTGCAGAATCGCCCGGCAAAAGTGGGCTCCATACGAAGGACCGACCTGCTAGCCCTGGCTAATTAAAGTATTGTCAACGGCGATTTTAGTATTCGACCCTGTGATACTTAATCGTGTCTATTCTCCTTTACCTCGTCTAAGGGAAAAGGCGCCCGATTCAGTTCAAACTCATCGAACTACGGAGACACCACAAATCGCCGTAACCCAGAATGAGAGTCACCTAATATGCGTAGAAGAAGAGCAACCCTCGACTCCATGATGGAAGCAAGTGATAAAAATCAAAACTTCATTAACTAACCCTGGGCTCGTCAGACGCTTCGAAAAAGAAAACCAAGGAGATAAAGACGCAGCGGACCCAGGAACACAATAGAAAAAGCTATCCCAAGAAAGACGCCAGAAAAAGATTTTGCGCAAAAAGGTTCAGACAGAAGACTAAAGAGAGGGAAGTTCGAACTCTCTAAAGGCAAATAAAAGATCTCAGAATCAGAAGCACACAAGACAGAGGATGTATGCGAAAGAAACGTATGAAACCGTAGCGAGTGGGGAGAAATGAGCTAAACCGAGGAGTCATCATTATCACAAGACATAAGGATCACAATTTCAAGCCCTAATCCAACCTAAAATGAGCAGACACGTGGAAATTTCAATTCATGCGAGAATCGCACAGCCTTGCTCCACGTGACACCGTATTAATAAGTACCGGGGCAACCGATGGGTTTGAAAATACAGCTCACAGCCCACTCTCCGCCACCCAAGAAAGAGGGCCACCCCAACGAAACCCGTCCCTTAACGCTAACCCAAATGAGAGCCCATTCCGCTTATCCCAAAGGACTATAACAGGGGTAGTTGGGAAAGCGGGCCCACAAACCAAACTGAATCCTTTCAATACGGAAAATAAAATAACCCCCAATAATGTCTTATCCCTCAAATCAAACCAAATCTTATCAATAAGGAAAGTAAGATATTCCCCAATTACCACCCCTCAATTATCCCTTATTAATTGGTTTACAATAAGGAAAGAAAATCTCCTACCAAATGAGAGAAATATTATATCATCCTTCGATTAGGAAACATACTATTCAGTATCATAATCCAATTAGGAAAGTTGTCATGATCATCCATTATAAATACCAGGTCAAATTTTACTCCAAGTGAGTTGGGTACGTGATACCATACGCAGACATACGCAACACATTCGCCCTCTAAGAAAGAAACTGACTTAGGCATCGGAGCGGCTACGGCAAAGCCCCACGGCCGTTTTTCTTTGCCTTTTTGGTGTAGGAGGGTTCGATTCGTAGACCGCAAGTCAAGAATATCGCATCTGAGCGCGACCACTCTAGTGCTAATTTCCTCTATCTCCCACCCAACAACCCCAACATCTAAAATTCTTACTCCCGCTTGAAAAGGCATCACTATTTGTAAACTTCAAATGTTTATCAATATTTTCATACTTATATGAGAGAGGGGATTCAAGTGAGCCATTGGTCGATATGATGGATCGACTATGTTTTTTTTTTCCATGTCTTAAATCTAGAAATTCATTCCATTCTTAATAAAGGATCCAACAACCAAAGTTTCATGTTTGATTTAGAGATGCTAAAAATAATGAATCAACCTCGTATATAACCCCTAGCCTTCCAAGCTACAATACAGGTGCTCATTTTCTTTTTCTTTTTTATGTTACATATTATAGCTTGAATCGGAATGAGTGTCAAACTTTCAACAAGATATCTGTAGACCTCAAATTTGGACTCATATTCCTTTTTTTATTGATTTTATTTTACTAAATTTTGATTTTGATTTTATTTACTGGATTTTCCTTTTATTTTATTTTCTTCTATTTTCTTGTAGTTGCTTTTTATCATTTCATTTGAGGTTTTAGGGTTAGTTTTATCTGAGAGTTCTATATATTAGAGAAAAGCTTTCTAGAAGACTGGGAGGGAAGAAAAGGAGAGAAACATTTTGGAGGGAGACAGAAGGACGACGACGACTGAAATTTTGCTTTCTACTAGAAAGGGAGAGAGAGGAGCAACTTAGGTATGAAAGCCTAGACTATGTATTTATTTCCTTACGTGTTTCTTTTCATGATTAAATAGATTTGACACATAAATGCTTTTTTGTAGGGAATGTTTTATTTTAGGAGTTAGACTTTTTTCTTTTTTATTTCTGTTGATTTATTCTGCAGTTGTTTATATTTTATTTTTCATTTCATTCTAGCTTTTATATTTTATTTCATTCTGGCATTGTTTACTAATTCATGTGTGTGTAACATGTGATCTGCTCTTTGCTCCATTTTGGAATGTAGGAATCTTAATATTTGACTCTTTTTTTCCATGATTTGCTTGTCTTCATATTTGACTCTTTTTTTGAAGATTTTTTATTCAATTTTCCATTAAAGATTTTTTTATTCAATTTTCTATTAAACATTTTTTTATTCAATAGTCCATTAAATTCCATTAAAGATTTTTGCATTCAATTTTCCATTAAAGATTTTTGCATTCAATTTTCCATGATTTGGTGTGTGTTTACATTTTAGATTTTATTCAATTTTCCATTAAATATTTTTGCATTCAATTTTCCATGGTTTGCGTGTATTTACATTTTAAAGTTTTTTATTCAATTTTCCATTAAATTCCATTAAAGATTTTTGCATTCACTCTTCATTAAAACTTTGCATCCAATTTTCTATGATTTGGTGTGTGTTTATATTTTCTCCACTTGTGTTCAAAATGAACTACTTCCCTTATATATTTATTTTAAAGTGGTTGGTTTAAATTTCAAAAATGATTTTTTCAAGTTGCAGCCAAGGCTAACCCAAGACCATTTGTTTAGGAAAGAAAGAACTAGTCCAACCACTAGGCTACTTTCCCATTAAAGCAAACTTTTACCAATTTTAAATAGTATTTCTAACCCTCTTCTTTCTACTTCTTACTTTTGAATTTCCATCGATATTAACTTTCAAAATAAATATTATTATTATTATTATTATTGTTATAACTTTCACCCAATTACTTCTGTTTTTCTAGATAAAATAATACTTTCTCTATTTCATAAAAAAAAATTAAAGTCCTTTTCTTTAACTTCAAATTTTCAAAAATCATTTTCCTTAAATTTTACAAAAATCATTTTTCTTAATTTCAAAATTTCCATAATCATTTTCGTTAATTTCTAAAAAAAAAATAAAAAAAAATTTTCTTTAATCTTCAAAAGACCAAAATTCATTTTCTTGATGGAGGCAATCAAAATATATTTCTTTTAATTTCAAATTTTCAAATTTTATTCTTTTTTTTTATCTTAAATTTCACAACAAAATTTCTATTTTCAAAATTTCTTTTTCTACCTGGATTTTAAAAAATTTCTAAAAGCATAGTTTACTATGATCTCAATGAAATGACTCATATAGTTGACCTACGCTAGAATAAACTGCCTCATGATGCTAAATATCCCACTTACGTTTCTAATAAAATAATTTGGTGCTCATTTTATAATTTAATCATGAATGTTTTGGTATTTGTCAGCTGCACTAAATCCTAAGCTTTTTGTATTGATAACCTTTTCTAATTTGCTACCAAGGTACACGTTTGTAATTTCTTATCTGACTTTTTGTTTTTATTTATTTATTACATGTTTAATGTGCTCTAGTGTTATAATTGTAGCTCCATTCTTGGTATCCTTGGATTGATTAATCAATTGTCATACTTGCCTTAATTTAATTATTAGAGACCCAATTTTAGGGACTTAGAGGGGTACTACGACCTTTCACCGTACCTTCCAATAGATAACTTAACCCCCGGACCTAGACTCGGTTTTTCTCAGACACGCTTTTCCATATTATGAGTCACATTTATGGTTTTCTTTCTTATTTTGTTTTCCCTTAAAAAAAATAAAATAAGTGGCAACTCCAAAAACCGTTTTCAAAATGGTTTTTTTCAAAAATATAAAACGAGTCTCGCATTTTCAATGGGAAATGCATCATAGCCAAAATGCGGTGTCTACAAATGGCTTAATTCAATAAAACGCTTAGATAATGCTTGAACACTAGTCGAGGCAATATATTTTATCGTC
Organism: Tetrastigma voinierianum; assembly: GCA_016808115.1. Classification (NCBI taxonomy): domain Eukaryota; kingdom Viridiplantae; phylum Streptophyta; class Magnoliopsida; order Vitales; family Vitaceae; genus Tetrastigma; species Tetrastigma voinierianum. The sequence goes on along the minus strand of JAEQBH010003239.1, from coordinate 143,148 downwards.
GATCGCTGGGATTGTCCAAATCTGTTGGCATATTCATCTTGTATCCTTAGATTGTGTGTAGATTTGGATGATATACTTGTGTTTGGCATGATTGTTTGTTACATGACTACCCTTGCTCTAGCTTAATTGTATGTTGCTTGTCTATGTGGGACACACATGTATCCCCTTTATCTCTAACTCACTAGTCTTGGTCGACTCGATTTCCCTTGATTTTTTATAGAGACTTGTTACCCGTGTGCTCTCGGGACCGAAATGGGTGGATTAGAGTATGTTCAATGGATGGACTATATCTATAAGTTCGGGAGCATGTTAAAGTCAGTCACATATCATGATGATTAGAGTCCGACCTTTTGAAGAATTGTATAGCCCATAGCTAGATTCTAAGATACTTGTGTGACCAAGTAGCTTCTCCGTGTGGCTTACTTTGTTAGGGTTCTTGGATACACCCACACATCCATTGTACACCAATTTTTGCCTGTAGTAGTGATAGCTTTCACCATAAAACCCTCGGGATGTCGAGGTAGTGCATGTGGAACCTGATGACCACCTCGTGATGGAAGCACCCTCATTCTTCTGAGGCATGCAAAGAGGTCACAGAATACTAGAGGGTATGATCTCTCTTACTAGGGACCCCTTCAAAAGCCCAACCTTTTTACTTTTAGAGCTACCTTGACCTTATAGGTGAACTTAAATCTTTTTTTAAGGTTCCTTTTCCTACACGTGGGTGCATTTGAGAGCCTTCAAGGCCATTTTTAGTCACAATTGGATATGGTGTTCTCCTTTGGTCTCCTCGAGTGTTCGTAGATTGGTCTCAAGTTTTGAGTGTTAGTTTGACCACTTTTGTCTTACGCTACAAATTCTATTCCTCATTACCTACGTGGTTTAGAGCTTTCTCCATAGGGCTTTCGCGAGTCTTATTTTCATGGGTTGACGCTTACACTTAGTTTATTGTCACTCGCTACTTGATACCTTGGGTTTGGTCATTGATAACTTCTATTGCACCACACACCTATCATGAGCTCAATACGCTCATTATTGGATACTTGATTCAATTTTCAATTTGAGGCTTGTTATTTCCATATGAAATGTGAAAGACATGTTTTTATATTCATACATTTTTCTCACTCGCCTCATCACTCCTATCTTTTCGCCACGGGCTTAAATCAAGGTCAATCAAGGACTCACGACTAAGATGGAGTATTGATCTCACGATAGAGTTTTTATATTCTTATTTGTGGTCATCTTATAATGGACTCCTTTATGACTCTAGGGTTCCTATCTTACATCCGGATTATGATTGCAAACTATTGTGGATCATTTAGTGTGTGTGTTATGTTATGGTGTTTAGACCGATGTGAGTGTGAAACTTATCTGCTTTTTTGTTGATTGATTTTATGCACTCAAAAATGTGTTAGAATTTTTCACACCCTGCAAGACTACTAAAGACTAAGTTCAATCTCCAAGAAGACTACCAAAACTTTTAAGATAATCAATGTGTGAAAAGTTGTTTCGCACTATCAGATATCATGTTTTGTAATTAAAATCTTGTTTTCGTCTAAATCATTGCAAGTGCACAGGTCATACAAGTAATAAAGTGGATTTTTAAGTCTAGATATCATTTCCATAGTGATTGATTAGAAAATCTAAAGATCAACTACCCCTACTACTCAAGATCATCACTATTTGAACCTCTATAGGGAATTTTGAATTATCAACATTAAATTGAATGAAAGAATTCTTGTTAATGTTAAATCAAGCCTACTAATTAGAGATTTCACTAAGTAGAACTAGCACTGGAATGGACCGCATTCTTAATCACAACTTATAGTTCCCAAAGATAACACTGTTAAGGACATGAATTCTTGATTTGTCCAAGAGCATAGTAGTGTAGCCTTGGAATGCCTCCTAACACTACACATTTCACTATTTAGCTTCCCATATTCCTAAACTGGGCCAATGCCTAAATAGTTACTTTTGTGGATTTGATCCTTCTTTCTGGCATTTAGCTATTTTTCTTAAGCGCATTATAGCTATCTATTTGGATCAAGATCATTCAGCTCCATGTATACAAGGTAACACAAGCCTTCTTCAATTTAATTTAGATCTTAACCATCGATTCAATGCAATTCCTTCTCCTTAAATTGTAACCTCAGCCAACACAGATTAAGATTTATTCATTGATTGAGATGAAACCTCTAAGGATTAAACTGATATCTCATTAAGTTGTCCCTATTCCTCTGGAACACACTTCTACTATCACTCAAAAGGGAACCTTGAAGTCAGAGGTTAGAACATCACCTATGATGTATCAGAGTGATACCTAAAATACATTAGTTCCCAAAATATCAATGCAATTTAACCCTAAGCCACCGCTCTCGCTTCCGCATAGTCCATCTCTATGTCACCTGTAGGATCCCGAAATCATAGCATAGATACAATTCTTTCGTATGTATATTAATATATGTAACAACTCACAGCAAGAGCGTATCACTGAGATCAATCCGCCATACCCAAAACATACAATTAAATTATCGCAAATAACAATCAAACATCAAATCCTTTACCAAGAGCTAAGCCTTCCATGTCTCAATCATGGTATGACAATGACTAGTTGATCGTAAATCATTGAAACCGTGATTAAAACTGAATAAAAATGAATTCCAGAAAATTTCCAGATTTCACTCAATTTCAGGCATAAATGAAGCTTGATTTACGAATAATCCAACTCAAAATTTCATCTTAGATCTACCTCTACTCCTAAGAGAAAGAAAAAAAAAAAGAAAAGAATATATACAAAGAGACTTCAACTCTTTCAAAAAGCTAAAAGTTGGTTGAAAGTTGCTGAAAAGCTCTTGATCCAAAGTTTCAGTAAATGTCTCAAGTCTCTTCTTCATAATTGTCACGACAAAGAAAGGAATATCGCGACATTGTTCTTTGCTCTCTCCTCGAATTGTGTTGTAACATACTTTGGAACTATCGCAACAAAGTTCAACTGACTTACTGTAATTATAAAGAACATAAGTTTCCGACCGCACATACTGTTCAATGTTAGTTCAGATGGCTGTCGCGACATTGGTAAACTTTGTCGCAGCAATTGTTCTCGAACTTTATTAGCTTTTTTCATGTATCTAGAAGATATAATCAAGTATGGTACTTCAAATCTCTCTTTCCTCGCTTATCGGACAATCATTTTTTATGTCGCACATTCTTCCAAGACTTCATTACATTCTTCATTACCGATATAATTTTAATGTCGCAACAATGTTTTGTTACTTCCATTTGTCATTCCTTCATCGTGACAAAAGTGTTTCAAAAGTCACGACATTCTTTTACTATCTAACTAGGTCGCTACATACTTAATGTCACGATAACCTCTTCCTTCTACATTTTATGTCTTAAATATACTTGTAATCATTAAGATATTTTTGCAACTATGCTTTGGGCAATATGTATGCCTTTGTTGCACAGATATGATTATTGTAAATAAACTTTTCGTCAGTTCGAACTTTTGTCACATAATTCGTAAATGTTGCAACATTATGCATTTTCTGCTTGAGCCATTTTTGCTACTTTTCTTGCTAGTTCTTGGTTCTTTTGGTATTAAAAACCCTACATAAACACAAACTGTGTGAAGATTTCATAATTCTTCATTAAATAAGAACTAAACTCAAAATGTAAGTGAAAGTGGATCAAAATAAATGAGTTTCAACTCATCAAACTCCCCCAACTTAAAGTTTCCTATTTCAGTCTCCAAGCAAAGAAAATATATTTTGCTTATTCTCAAGCAATTCCAAATTATCATCTTGTTATGCAACAAACACTTTTTTCCTTTAAATCCACAAATCAATTTAAAAACAGGATAGTTGTAATATCATTTTTGAACAAGTTTTAAATCCATAATGAAGAAGATTTTCAATTAAGTTCACTAAACAAACAAATAATTCATATAGTGTAAACAATTCAATTATTTAATGTGATTAGTAAGTGTGTGATGGTCTTCCCCCTTTTTCAATTTGGAAAATTGGGCGACCTTCTACATATTATCTAAATAATAAACTACTCCCGATTTTCTAAGGTCCCATAGGCTTGTTGGTCATATTAATCTCCACTAATGTAAACACCACCTTCAAGATCAATAGGTCTTTAGGGCTTCAGGAATGTTTCAGCTTTGGGCATTGGGTGTTAATCAGTCACTTAAGCTCAAGCTTACCTGGGCTGCATGTTCTTTCTCAACATTTGCCTTCATACTCATCCATCATTTCCTTTCTATTCAACTCGTTTTTCAAAAACACCCCCAAAACTCAATCAAGTGCATCTTTTTCATACTCTCCATTTTGGATTTTTCGCTTCCACTCTTTGTGAATACACATTCAATTCATCATATTAGAAGCTTTTAGTTTCTACATTTTTAACAAGGTTTATAGAAGAAAAATCTTCTGTTTTTACCACCCTTAGAGAGCTCAAATGAGCAACTCCGATCCCATACTAGCTCTAAGATTAAGGTACTAGTGCTGGCCAGCTAAACCCTAAGAACTTAATTGGCCAAGGGAGGGCTACTACAAGACAAAACTAATTCCAATCTATTACTTTTGTTTTTCAGCTTCTCAATCTTCTATTGTGAACCTTCTTTGATACATCTTCTATCAATTTACCCACTTTTCACATCCTTAATTCTCATCCTTCTTTTCTCTCTACAAAATATTACTACCCCAAACTTGTCCTCTTATATGATTTTTCTACACTCATTCTGTAATTTGTGTAAACTTGTGGTTATTTACTAAAGGATTAGTTTGATAGTTGGTTAAGGTTTTGTTATATGGCTTGAAGGATTAAATGACAATTAGCTCAACAAAGGAACTAGGGCACATGTGATATGCATATTATATGGGTAAGCTTTGAAGGGTTCAAACTTCCAAGGATGGCCTATATCATTTCCTAGTAGTTGTGTTAGCTAGGATTTCACCTTGAATAATAATCTAACAAGTTCTAGGACCTTAGGGAGACTAAAACTGTGATGGATCTCAGAAGATGTCCCTAATTTCAGCACAATTAGTTGCAGAGGTACTTTTGACCATGTGTATACTTTCAAGGTTCACAAGAACTAAACTATTTACAAAAATAGAATTATGAGTCTTATTTGTTCCATCATTTGTTTAAATCTTTCTAAGTCTTAAAATCCAACTTATCCATTAATAACATTACAACTTTCAATTTTCAATTAAGCTCATCCTACCCTAATTTCATCTACCAATTCCTGCTCTGGGTTCTAAACAATGTTGTCAGTAAGGCCGCACAATTTTGAAAGTTCATTTGATCATCAATTTATTTCAACAAAATCTCATGCACCTCTAACAACTGATCCTAATTCAAACTGTATCCAACTGCAATACTCCATTATTCATAGACTCAATTTTTTCACACAACATACAATCAATCGTTGTATGAGACTTGCATTGTATTCTATGAAATAATTACAAGAGGTATTCGTGTAAAACAATCATATACAAAAGACTCATTTTTCTTTTGTTTTTGAGATTTTTCGAGACTTTTCTCAGGTTTTCGCTCCCTTTATATTTCTTTTCAATTTCTGCTGGTTCTTTCTTGACATTCTTATCAGACATAAGTCTCATCTTCGAGGTAATGTTTAAAAGGGACAAAAGGTATTCTCCTGTGTTCCTTAGGTTGGTAAATGGTATGGAAGGGTTTGCTTCATCCTGTGCACTCAAGGGTATAGGGTTTATAATCAAATTCGATGTTCGGGAGTGACACTTTCTTCGACCGATACTGTCTTCATGGACCAATCCAAAATTTCAATATTCCCCTTTACAAGCTCACGCTGCCTCTTGCCTAATGATTCCACTATACACCGTTGTCGATCAATTCTTAAGTAGTGAGCCTCAAGTCAGTTTCTCGCAACGCTGAAGACCGCTTAGCCATTCTTCGTCTCGACCCATAGCCGCTTCATGCTGGCGCCTCTAGCTTCCAAAGATTTCGCATGGATTGAATCCCTTGCTTTCCCCGACTCTTCCTTAAAGTTACATCTCTAACCTCAACTCTTCCACATCGCATCCTCTTTCTTCTATCTCCTTTTTCCATTCCAAGTCTCTATCTACCTTCACTCCTTCCGTGTATTAGTCTCTATTTCTTAGTTCTGGATCCATATATTCATCTCTGAGCTGCAGTTGGAGTTTCAGTTTGTTGTATCTTTCTCTCATACCTTGCTCCATTCTAACCAACATATCCATGATATCTACATTGTTGCTTTGCTGGCTAGAGCTTCCAAATTTCGTTCTCGTGATATTCTCTTAGCATTGAGATAGATTCCTGCATTAGGCCTATGCTCTAATTCCTCTCTTCTCTTTCTTTCACTGAGCTCACCACAATCGATTACTCATTCTCCCTTTCATTTTGGCTCTTTTCTTCAGCTTTCGTGACCTTTTCCTTGCCTTTGGCCGACCGGAGGTCCGGGTTATATTAGTGGGAGTGTCGAGAGGAGTACTCCGGTGACACCTTTCTTCTTCTTCAGTCCCTTTCACCCCCTCCCTAGTATACACGTCCAGCGATGGTTTACAGGGTGTAGAAATAGCTCAGATTGGCTACGAGTAAGCCAGAATCAATCCTCTCAAGGATCTTCCCATTCGCTTTATATCTCTTAGAATGGCATACAAAGTACGCCTCTTCCTTTTCATCGAGCTAAAGTACTTTAGAAGGTAGAAGACGAATCGAGGAAGTAAAAACCATACTTTGCTTCCCTCGCCATCGATCCTCTGCAATGGATCTTGTGTGGATCCTTCTTTGTTGAATTCTACTCACCTTTTCCATTTGTGAGCAACTCAATAATCTTCTAGTGGTTTGGAACCTTCAACAACTTCTTGAACTTAGATCCATCCTTCTGCTCTTTCAGATTGCATGTCTTGTTGATCTCCTCCCTGTTAAAGGAGATCCATTTTCCTCTGACGTAGCACATTTTCTCTTTCTTCCCAACCAAATTTGCAAAAATTTCATTACTACAACAAACTCCAAATGACAGCTCGCACAGTAAACTCCAACCTCTCTTCTCAATCACCTCTCTAATGGTGATATGAGCTTGTTAAAAACTCTTTCCCCAGTTAAATCCTTCAGAAGCAATGTATGTTCCATGACAACAAGTGCTCTCGCAAAAATAAAATCATCTACTTCCACGCTCTTCCCTCGCTTCCTGCTTCGCCTTGCATTTATCTTTCTCTTTCTGCTTTCTTCTTATGGTTGCTCTATTTCTATTCTTGATTCAACCATTTCCTCTTAAATAGCTATAGTCTATAGCTCAAGAGTTGTTTTTTCCCTGCTGACTTCAACATACTCTTCCATTATTTCATTTAGATTCGAGATCAGATTTTGTAGCTCTACATTTCGGTCGATTAATTTCTGTGGCTCAACAGGTCGAGGGTTAGTTTCTGTGGCTCAAAGGCTCTTCAGAGATGGAAAAACAATCTAAATTCTGTCTAAAGGTCCCCAAAACTGGCTCATGTTCTTTTAGTGGTTCAAATATGTTACTTATTAAGTATTTTGTCACTTACTACAAAATTCCATGTCAGGACAATAAATAGTAGCCTTGAATCCCAAAATTAGGTTACGATCTTATTACACCTCCGATTCCCTATCCGAATCTCTGGACAGATCTCAACCGAGTTCCTGGGGTGCTAAGAAATCATTACACTGACTCTTTAATACTCCGCGAATTAGGGCACTGTATATCCAAGTCTTATAATATATCAATATATCATATACAAAAGTCTGCAACAAACTACCACTTGTAAGTGGTGTTTGCGCATCGTATATACAAGATCGAGTCTCATTTACATATCTAAAACTATACATTTACATTTACTCGATCGAGTGTGGAACCTATAGCATGAACCCCCTACTCGTGGTCAGTCCCGGCAGAATGCCAAGTTCTCGACATCTTCCCGACCTACACCTGATTAAACCCGTATAAGCTCTTGACTGTTTTCTTTAATGTGGGAAATATATGAAATATGCATGTACACATTTATGTTCAAGATATAACAATAAATGTATATTAGAAATTTCTGTGCATTCATATCATGGACTTATGAAGGCACTTATGCTTATAACAGTTTATACTTATTCTGGATTCCCCAGAGGAGTCCCAAAGCTTATTCCATCTCTAACTTATGTTTATAACGGACTTATGTTTATTCGGGTCTCCCGTAGGAGTTACAGAGCTTATTATTATTCAGAAATACCCGAAGGTATTACAGATCATAACAATACACATTTGTTTCCTCTTATTCATTATCCAGGTTATTATCATATAACTATGGGGAATCCCTGCACTGCTAATAAAGTGTAAGACACGTTGCAAGACAATAAGATCCAAGATACTATATGAAGATGCAGGTCAGAGTAATAAAGCAGGATCATTGAGTACTTTGAACAGAGTGCCATAACACTAATCGTGATTGGGGGTGTCGAGCACTAATAGACAAGAGTGCTTTAAAGACTAACAGATGTGAGTGCCGTAGCACTATCGTGGAGCACCAAAGTACTAATTAGAGGCCGAGCACTAATCAAAGTAACTAAGAATTAATCAAGAGTGCCTGAGCACTAATCAGAGTACCGATGTATTAATCAGGATGAGCACTCAATCGAGTACCGTTACTAACTGGTGGACGTGCCTCGGCCCACATCGTGACAGAAGTGTCGTGGTCATTTACCACTTACTAAAGATTCCTACTATCAGATGTGTTCGAAACTTCCTATCTTATTATTCTGGCATGAACTTTACTCCCATCGCGCCGCCGAGGCTATACTCAGACATTTTTCACTTAATTTCTCCCTTTCCTATACTCGTATGCGACTTTAGCTACATATGCAAAAAATAGCAAAATAGGGGGATCGCAGTGGACCAATTGCATGTGTCTCTGCTTCGAAGGTCGCATTCTGGGTATGTGTTTAGGTCAGAATCGCACAGCTTTGTTATCGTGATCACCTCAGACCGGGTACAGTTCAAAGGCGAATTTGCATGAGTTCAAAATTTTGCCTTAAATAATGATTTCCTACCACTTCAAGACTTTCTTCCACATATTGTCAGTTAGGTCATATTAGGCCAGTGGTGTATCGGTCAAGAACAAAGGAAAATCAGGTCGTAACAAAAACATACACCTTCATCTCAATCTTCATTTTATTACATATTCGATCCATTTTGAACATGTTAATATTCCAGTACCTAATAATGTATTTCAATTACCTAAATCACAAGTCAGAAAACAAATTTAATAACACAAAGCATCTAATTCAAGCATGAATGAGCTAAATTCAGATTCTCTAACCAAACAAGTTATGAAATTATACAAAAATATGAATTTGAATAGTTAACTAATTGGAAACTTCTCACACCAGGTAAAGATCCTTCTTTTAAATTAAGTAAGTTCATTTATGGCACTCAAATTGCTCTTTATCAATAATATCAGTTCCATAATCAGCTCCTTTATCCTAAAATCGCTTTCAAAATTTTAACTAACATAAATTTCAAACAAAACTAAATGAAACTACTCTATTAGCTAAACTTAATCAAAACACAATAATCAAACAAAATCAATTGTAAAGTAAAATAAAATCAAGCCGGCTTAAGCCCCTAAAATAGCGTTCCACCTTGCTGTCTTTAGATAGACATTTGTTTAATTTGATCTCTTTTCAAAGAATTTCCTTAATCTTTAAATCGGGATCGTAATTTCATTCAAACCGCTCCCAAATATCATGTTTCACACATTCAATTTAAACTTATCGAATTTGATTTCAATGTAACTCAGAATAATCCCAAGTACCTGGCCCGAATCTGATTGGTAGATCTGAATCGAAACCCAGGGACGCTCAATTAATTCTTTTTATTTACCTTTTTATTAAAAAAAAATTTTTCAAAAATGTCGCGACTCCGAATCCTGCCCGACCAATGATGATCCTAACCCCGAGCCCGGCTTTATCTCGACGCTTTCATTTATCTTATCAAAACATTTATTTATGTCCTTTCGTTTCACTCTGCTTTCAATTATGCTAAGCATTTTCAAAATGGTAGGCCCATAACATTACTTTATACAAATTGTTTACAAATGGTATATCACGCCTTTACAAAAATGATATACAAAACATTGGGCCAGAGTTCAACCTATTTGTTCACAAAATATCACATGCTCAGTTAATAATGATACGCAAACACGGGTATACACCCTATACGCCGCAACTTTCTAATATGACTCGCACTCGCCCTAGCCTTCATTTCCGTTTACTTGTAACCTGCACATAGATAAAAACTATACGCTAAGCATTTTCATGCTTAGTGGTTCTATATAGTTCTATTCCAATTTTCAGTTTAACATGACATGCATTTATCATTAAATCATGCCTTTTATATCAAACAATACTCATGCTAATTCATTTTTGCATGCTTTCACTTTACAAATCATTGATCATATCAAATATGCATCTTTACATGTTAATAATTTATGGTTCATTGATCATTTCTATATGCCTTTCATAGACAACAAATCATTCAACATTTCAATTCACAAATTCAAACATGAATTTAAAGATGGATTAGTTTAAAATCTCTATTTTCACTTCAACAAAAGTTTCTTATTTCACTTTGTCTATGCACTACATTCATGATGATTCTCGTCGATGAATCCCGCCCCTTTTATCATTCGGTGAATGTGCGCATTTCATTAATTTCGGGTCTCACATCATGACGGATGCCTTTCATCGCGCACCCCGCCATGCGGATCCTTTAAATGTCATACACTATCACGACGATGCCAATTGCGCATCCCCGCCAAGTGGGAATATTTCTTCAATGCTATACGCCATCATGACGCGATCATCACATCCCGCCAAGTGAGACATTAATTTCGGTGTTTCTACGATGGATGCCGCATTGCATCCTGTCAGCCGTTTCATTCGATATATCGATTCAATTCAAGATATCAAGAATCGACCAATTGCTTACAATTGACAATCTTTCACACAATTAATCACAATCATTTCAATTATTATCACATTTTCAAATCCATATGCACTGTAATATCATTTCAAATATATACTTATTCCATATAATCATTTTCAGATTATTTTGGTATACTACCAAAACACTTGAATATGATATAGTCGTAGAAATGTCCTAAGCCGCGACTTTGTTCCCTTCCTTCAATCTCTTGGCTCTAAAGCCAGTGATCCTCACCCGTCTCCTAGTCAATAACAATCATGCCACTCTTAGTGGATAAACAATTATACATTTTTATTGAATTTGACACTCGTTAACGATCTCGAGTTAAGACACTAAGTTCGCTACTAATTTTCACGAGGCTACGAGGTACCGTGTGTTTTTCATTTTAGTTTTATCCTTATTCAACCCCATTAATCATTTATTAGGTCCTTAATTCCACGGCAGCATGAATACTGACTTCGGAACAAATAAAAATTTTGGCTCACTATGAATGGGCACTTAGTCACGGCTACATCAAGTCTGCAAAGAAACTCCAGGTGGCCTTTGCCATTCTATTACACGGCTAAGGCCCGATTTTGGTTTTTTTTTCCCCCTTCGCGATTTTTCTTCAAAAATCCTCCAAAAACTCAAACTAAAGCATGTGATTCACTCCCAAAGACATCCAAATACCATCCTAAACCAACCATAAGCAAAACGCATGGATGGATTAGGGTTTTTCTATCCCAAATATCATTTGGGAGGGAATCTAGGTTTGTAAATAACTTGAAATCACTTTGCACTCTTGAAGCTCCAAGCTTCCTTCTTGCAAGATCTGCACCCAGGAGCAAGTCCCACACAAATCTCTCGACTTCACACACAAAACCCTAGCTTCTCTCTCTATGTCTTGTCTCCAAACGCTTTGCACAAATGGGAGGTCTTAAGACCAAAATGTGGTCTAATACCACTTATCCACTATAAGTGACATGTTTAAATATCATTAAATCCTATTTCTCATTTTTGCATTTTTCTTACTTATTGGTTTTCATTTCACTCTTCTTTCTCATTTAATTCACTTGGCATCTAAGCTCATTCTCATTAGACCCTTAGGTCCTCATTTACACATTTCCAAGTTTGCCATTTTTCACTTAGGTTCATTTCCGGGTTCAATCAATTTCTCATTTTAGCATATAATATTTAATCATATGCTCACATATTCATTTCACATTTATCATTTTCACAGTTTAACAATTTATCAATTTTCCCGAAAAAACCCAAGTTTGATAATGCCCAAGTTTGGAAATAATATATAATAATATTATTATAAAAATTCTAGGGTATTTTTGGGGCGTTACATAACTGCTCCAAAAGGTGTAACTGATATCATTGTGTAAGGACCACTCCACCTTGATTTAAGCTTTCCAGAAAATAGTCTAAGCCTTGAGTTGTACAAAAGGACCGATTCTCCTATTTTGAATTCTTTCCTCGGTATCCTTCGATCATGCCCTAAGCTGTTTTATTTCATTTTCGAGCCCGTAGCTTGTTTTTCTCTTTTTTTTTTCCTTTTTAGACCTTGAGTCTTGTCAAGCCCTTAGCTGTTTTATTTCCTTTTCGAGCTCAGAGCTCACTTTTTCATTTTTTAGGCCCTAAGCCTTGTTAAGCCAAAAGCTCGCTTTTCTTGATTTTTCTTTTTAGGCCCTAAGCTGTTTTATTTCCTTTTCAAGTCTAGAGCTCACTTTTTCATTTTTTTATGCTTTGAGCCTTGTTGAGCCCTAAGCTGTTTTATTTCCTTTTGGAGCCCAGAGCTCGCTTTTCTCTCTATTTCCTTTTAGGCCTCGAGCCTTGTCGAACCCCGAGATCTCAAATTTCAGTTTTTTATTTCCTTCGAGCCCAGAGTTCGCTTTTTCTCTTTGCCCTGTTCTTTGTCGAGCCTCGCTCTAAATTCTAAGCTTTTATTTTCCTTTCGAGCTCGAAACTCCCTTTTTCCTTTAGGCTCTAAGCCTGGTCGAGCCTCCAACTCTCTACTCTGCCGGCTTTATTTCTTCTGAGTCCTGAGCCCGCTTTTCCTTTAGGCACTACGCCTTTATCGAGCTGCAGCCTCACTGAGCTATTTTATTTTTCAGTACAAACTCGCTTTTTCCTTATTAGGCCCTAAGCCTTGTTGAGCCCTAAGATGTTTTATTTTATTTTTTAGCATGGAACTCGCTTTTCACTTTTTTCCTTTTAGCTCAGCCTCATTCAAGCCTTAAGTCAGTTTTTTATTTCATTTTCGAGCCTTGAGCTCGCTTCTTTTTTTTAAGCCCTGGGCCTTGTTGATCCCTAAGCTCTTAGCCATGAACTGTTTTATTTACTTTTCAGCCTAGAAAGTCAGTTTTCCTTTTTCCTTTTTTTCCCTTTAGTCCTCAATCTTATCGAGTCCCGAGCTCTCATTCCCGATATTTGAGCTCTTTCGAGTCCGTAGCTCGCTTTTCTCTTCTTCTTTTTTTCCCTTTTTTGGCCTTGAGCCTTGTCGAGCCCTGAGCTCTCAGCTTTGAGCTATTTTATTTCCTTTTCGAGCTTGAAGCTTAGTTTTGTCACTTTTTTTCATTTTTAGGCCTTGAGCTTTGTTGAGCCATGAGCTCTTAGCCCTGAGCTACTTTTCTTTTCTTTTATAGCTTGTAGCTCGTTTTTTTTCCTTGTTTTTTCTCTCTTTCTTTAGTCTTGATCCAAGCTCGAACCTTGGATTATGCTTCACCCTTCATCCATGTTAGTAGTGTCATTTGGAGACTCTATAGGCAAACACCTTATCAGTTCCCCCTCAAGATGAGCTTACCTGAGTTTTGTGCAGTTGTCTTGTCTTAGTCTTTAGTGCCTTTGTGTGGTGAGTGTCAATCTCCCTTTATGCATATTTACTTGCTTCTCTTTAGTGGTCCAACTATCACTTGACTTTGACATTGATTCCCTGAACACCTTTGGAGGCCATTTAAGGGAGGTTTGGAAACCGCTCTAGGACTTTAAAGCCAAGAATTAGATGTTTTATTTGTTGTTTGCTTTGTAGTTTCATGAGCTCCTTTAGGTCGCCCCGCTCGAGCGAGGTCGTGTCTAATCTTTTACACTATTGTGTATTCTCTTTCGTTTCCTTCGATAAATTATCTCGCTTCACTCACTTTTCATTAGCTTTTGTTTATTGTTTTTACTCTACACTCGTGGAACATTATTGAATATGGTCATATTTGTAGACCCCAAATTTGGGCACATATTTCTTTATTTATTTATTTTTGATTTTATTTGATTGGGTGTTCCGTTTTATTTTATTTTATTCCTTTTCTTTTGTGGAAGGTTTTTTATCATTTCGTTTGAGGTTTCAGGGTTAGTTTTCTCTGGGAGTTCTTATATATTAGAGAAGAAGCTTTCGGAAGATTGAGGGAGGGAAGAAGAAAAATGGGAGAAAGCGTTTTTGGAGGGAGATCAGAAGGATGACGATGACTGGAATTTTGTTTACTAGAAAGAGAGAGAGAGGAGCAATCCTTGGTATGAAAGCCCAGACTATGTATTTATTTTCTTTATGTGTTTCCCTTTCATGAGATTGTATAGATTGACAATAGATGCTTTTAGAGTATGTTTTATTTAGGAGTTAAACTTTTTCTTTTTCTTTTTGTTAATTTGTCTTCTCGTGCAGTTGCTTATATTTTATTTTTCATTTCATTCTAACTTATATTTTATTTCATTCTGGCATTGTTTACTAATTCATGTGTGTGTGATATGATACGCCTTTGCTCCATCTGTAACGTAGGAATCTTGTGCCCCGTTTAGTTAGGTAGTGGACTTTCTCGTTTTCTCTATTCAAACTTTCGAAAACAATTTAAAACGCGCTTAGCTTATTTAGACAAGCACGAAATCAAATTTCAAAACAAAGAAACGACCACTATTTTCACATTTTATATACGAACTTAAAACAAGTGTAGGGTGCTCAAGTTTCCTCAAGTTTAATTAAATTCACCCAACAGCATTAAATGAAACGATTTTCAACCAAATTCAAGACGAAACGATTTTCCTCAAAATGAAAAACTAAAGATTTGAATACATCAAAATTTTTCATATTCGAATTTTTATTAAATAAAATTTTCATAACTAAATCACTTAATATTTGACTATTTTTTTCCATAATTTGCTTGTGTTCATAATTTGACTCTTTTTTTTGAAGATTTTTTATTCAATTTTCCATTAAATATTTTTGCATTCAATTTTCCATTAAAAAAAATTTTATTCAGTTTTCCATTAAATTCTAATAAAGATTTCTGCATTCAATTTTCCATGATTTGCTTGTGTTTACATTTTAAAGATTTTTTATATAATTTTCCATTAAATTCCATTAAAGATTTTTGCATTCAATTTTCCATTAAAGATTTTTGGCATCCAAATTTCCATGATTTGCTTGTGTTTATATTTTCTCCACTTGCGTCCGTACGAACTACTTCCCTACAAGTTTTTTTTTTCTTTATTTATTTTTAAACATTTTTTCTTTATTTATTTTTAAACTTAATACCTTTATATATTTATTTTAGAGTGGTAGGCTTAAATTTCTCAAAATTGATTTTTTTCAAGTTGCAAAGTCATGGCTCAAACTCAAGACAACCACTAGGCTACTTCCATTTTTGTACTAAAATTTTACCAATTTTAAATAGTATTTCTAACGCCTCTCTTTTTCATTTATTTTTTACTTCCCTGGATATTAACTTTCTAATTATTATTATTATTATTATTATTATTGTTGTTGTTGTTGTTTTAACTTTCACCCTATTATTTCTGTTTTTCTAGATAAAATAATACTTTTCTATTTTTACAAAAAAATTTAAATACTTTAACTTCAAATTTTCAAAATCATTTTCCTTTAAATTCTTACAAAAATCATTTTCTTAATTTCCCAAAATTTCCATAATCATTTTCAGCACTTCTAAAATAAAAAATTTCTTTAACCTTCAAAAGGCTAAAAATCCATTTTCTTTAATTTATAAAAAAAATCAAAAATATATTTCTTTAATTTCACAAATTCAAAATTTCTTCTTTTTTATCCTTAAATTTCACAAATAAAATAGTGATCACACTACTGACCATTGGTACTAAATAATGCACGGTCTTGGTGGAGGCACAACGCCCTATGTATGTTTCCAATAAATAATTTGACCCTCATTTTATAATTTAATTATAAATGTTTCTATATTTGTTATCACACTAATCATGTTTTCTATTAATAGCCTTTCCGATTTGTCACCAAAGTACAAGTTCTTGTCTCATTTTACTTTGTTTTTTATTTATTTATTAAATGTTTAATGTGCTATAGTGTTATAATTGTAGCTCATTTCTTGGTAACCTTGGATTGATTAATCACTTGTCATACTTACCTTAATTTAATTATTAGAGACCCAACTCTAGGGGTGTTACGGCCTTTCATCATACCTTCCCGATAGGTAACCTGACCCTCGAACTTAAACTCATTTTCTTTCTTATTTTATTTTCCCTTAAAAATAAATAAATAAATGGTGACTGTGAAAACCATTTTCAAAATGGTTTTTTCAAAAGGTAGAATACATTGCTGATTTTTAATGTTGGGAATAGGCCTAGAAATATGGTGTGAACATCATATATGAATATGATCAATTACCCATATAAATTGCAAATCATTCGCATAAGATAAAGTGCATAAATTGGTTGTAAGTCTAATTTAGGTCATAAACTTTTTTTGGATCTAATAATACCTCTAACGTTTCTTTTATAACACACTTATATCCCTATCATTAATGGAAATCAACAGATAGGCAAACAAGGTGTTAATGATATTGATGTGACTGGCCTTATGTTCTTTTTTAGATGACGTGGACCTTTTGCACCCAAATGCCTATATTAGGAATCTCAATTCTTCCCCCTCAAATTGGAGCTGAACCATAGCCTTAATATCCAAATCGACAAGTCAAATTTTTGGCCTAATTCTTCTTCCTCATGAAACTAGGGGAACGAGAAAGTGAAAAAGGCGGGTGAGAAGGAGGGAATCTTGATCCCAGTTTTTATTTATTTATTTCTCTCTATATTTCCTCCTTCCCGATCTGAGTTGAGTTAAGTGGGTGTTACTTTTGTTTGTCTTTTTTTTCTTCTCTAGAATTTAGAAATGAAACGAGTCATGGTTTTGGGCTAACTACTCAATCTTCGGATGTAAAAAAATAATCGAATGCTTGGTTATGCAATTATAAACTGATATATATATATATATATATATATATATATATATATATATATATATATATATATATATATATATATATGTCTTGTATTAATTACAAATTTATATAATATTTTTATAATACTTTTAGAGGGTTAATAAATGGTTATTAGGTTGAAAAATTAGGGGAGAAAACCAAAAAAAAATCCGACATCCACCGAAAACAAAGAAAACAAAAATATATGGAGAAGAATTCAAGGAACCCCAACACATGGTTGTGCACTTTTTTTACCCATATAATTCTGCAAGCCCATCCTTTTGGCTTTCATGAGGAAGAGGAATTGGGGAAAATTTTACATTTTTCGGTATTAGGACTAGTGTTCAGGTCCAATATTGAGGGGGGAGAAATGGGATTCCTATTAGGGGCATTTGGATCCAAAAGAGTTTTAGAATTAAGATATGCACGTGCACAAGAGACACGTAAGCTAAAAATCACACCGACGCCACCACATCAGCATCGTAAACGTCTCATTTGTCCATCTATTGATTATGTTAACAGTATGAGGAGCATAAGTGTGTAATGACATAAACATTAAGGGTATCGTTGGACAAAAAAAAAAATGTTTATGACCCAAATTGGGCATTCCACCAAAAGCCTAAAGCATTTATGCACTTCAAATTTAAGTTTTCTATTGTTGGAGAAAAACTATGGACCAGCCCAGTCCAAAGCAAGCCCACTATAGAAACCAAAATGGGCTAATATGATTTTAGCCCAATATCGATTTTTCAAGACTCTTATGAGCCCAAAGTAACAAATCCCAATTTTGGAATATCCACATAATAATTTTGGTTTCCTAAGCCGAATTTAAAATTAATTGGGTTGGGAATGGCCTTGTAATCTAGCTGAAGTTACACCAGAAAAAAGGAAAAACAAATGGGAAAATCATCTTAAGAGCAACAACCCAGAAAGGTTTGTCATGTTTTTTTCATCTAAAAAATCATCTAAAAAAATTTCTCATGTTTTTATTTTTATTTTTTTCATAATAAATTTTTTATTATTCTTTTAGAATTGTGAATATTAATTCTATAAATATATATGTATTAGTAGATTACTTTCAGCATTATGTTTAATCAGTGGCAGAGTGATGCAGTCTTTGGTGATGGAAAGAGGAGAATTTACACAGGTCCCAATCCTTTACACAACCCATAAAAAAAAAAGCAGAGAAATCAAGGCTTGATTGATTTCTGTTTTTTTTCACTGTACATTATTATATTTGTGGTCCAGCTATGATGTATTCCACGGGAATGTTTCAAGCAATACAAATAGCATATAAAATATTTTTATATATGCAGTTTTTTTTTATAAGGATTAATAGAAAGAAATATTTTCTTTTTATTATTATTATATTATTGTTTCATTCAAAAAAAATAATAAATTATACACGTCCATCATTCATACTCAATTAATAAAGTTCTTATTGTTTCAAACAAGCACATAGCATAAACGGGCTATCAGTCAGCCTCCAATAAAAATAATTTACTATCTTAAAATTAAAGTATAATAAAAATAATAATAAACTATCAAACAAAGATTAGGCTGTCATTTTCTTCCTTACTCAAATTCACTTTGTATATTTTTTTTTTCAGTTAAAGGAAAAACCTTTTTGAGGTTATTTTTTCTACCACATTTTTTAACAATTAGGCAATTTTTTTCTTTTATCAAATGGGTTGACCATGAATTTTGTTGAATGTAGGCACAATACCGTTAATGTTATCCCTGGCCTCTTTTGGTAAATGGGTTTAGTCAAGTCTAAATTGTCTTCACCAAAAATTCTAAAATATATTTTGTTTCTCATTTAAATTTGAATAAGTAGGCATCAACTATGAATAAAAACATAAACTCAGAAGCCCTAACCACCCTCCCCTTTGTTCTCTCCTTTTTTTGATTATTTTTTGCCTGAAATCAATCATTTCTTACCTTAAATTAATCATTTCATCGTTTTTTCCTATATCTGTGCTTTTTTCCTAATGTCGCTTTCTTTCTACATCAATTTGTAATTGTTTTTTTTTTTACCAATCTATTAAAAGATGTTTTATCACAACTTATTACGACATTAAATATATTGCCGACAATTAAGTATATCAGATGTTTCTACATTTACGTTTCATTAGATCAACATTATTCGTTAATATACCGTAGATACTAGATCCAGGTGACAGGTAGTCTTTAGATTATCAAACGCCAGAACCTTAAACCGATAAATTTTTCTATTCCTGACGTCAGGTCATCCTCAAAAATTTCTTATAATTTTAATTATATATTTTTATCGATTGTATTACTAACACGAATCAATAAATTTATATATCTTCAATAAAAAAAAATGTAGGCATCAACTCGGCCTTAATAGGATGTGTCTTGATGCAGGGTCTGAGGCTAACATAGATGCGACTGAGGTTAGGCTTAGTGCAAAATTTTTGGGTAGGCTGGGGCTAGTTTTGGGCCATGGGCACAAATTTTCACCCTAATGATAAATATGGAAATAGTCATATAAGCTAAGTGATTTTATGGTAAATTATTTAGCCTTTATTTTAATATTTTAATTTATATTGTGAAATTTATTGTTCATCTATTTTGAAACGTGTTATTGAGACAGTGAGACTAGTAATGGTTGTAGTGAATATCCTCAGCACATTTGTTTTTGTATTTAGAAATAAAAACTTCTATACAAACACAAGATTTCTTAAATAAAAGGAAAAAATTAAGTTACTTATTTTAAGTGTTTGTTTTTAAATAATGATTGGGAACTAAAAAAATCCTAGTTAGGTTATGTTTGGGTCTTGGAAAATGTGGGGGAAATGCAAAAGAAATAAATAGAGAAAAAACATGAAGAAAAATAAGAAATAAATTATTTTATTTATTATTTCAAAGTACTCATTTCATATATTTTTTTTTCTTTTATATTTAAAAATCAATATGATTAATTTTAATTCTATTCTATTCTCTCATGTTTTTCACGATAAATTTAAATATGAAAAAATTATTTTCTTTTGATACAAAACAGAGTCTTAAAATTTAAATTGCATAAAAATCCTATGGACTTGTATTTTTAAAAATAATGTATATATATATATATATATATATATATATATATATATATATATATATATATATATATGATTTCTTTTTATTATTATTATTTTATATTTTTTTTGTAAAACAATCAAAGATCATGGGAGATGTGATGCACAAGTTAAAGAAGAAATTATGGGTAAATAATTGAAGTAAAAATAACATAATTTCATTCAATATCATATTTTATAACAATTAATAAAGAAATCATAAAGTACATTATTTGGTGAGATACAATAAGAAAAAAAAAAAAAATTGCTCTAGCTATTCCATGATACAAAGAACTCATCTTTTAGGAATTATTTCAGTCCCCACCTTTTTTTTTTTTTTCTCCGAGTAAGAATTCAAATTTATTATATTTAAAATCATATATGTTTATATATAAGAAGATGCATGATATATTAAAAATCATGTACCATTTAGCTTATCAATTTAAAGTTCAAAAGTGAAAGGAACCATAGTAGATGGTAACCAGGAATTGTCAGAAATGAAGTTAGCAATAGTGAAATTTGGTGCTTCAATTGAACTATTAATGACATGATAGCCGGTCCATTTTACCCTACCTGATGTGGATGATTGTGTTCATGTATTCTTCATAAGATACGGTGTTTAAGGCAAAGTTAGTACCTTTAAAATCCTTCCAAACCGTTGAGTCAATTAAGTCATCTAGGTACGTCTTCATGAATTCGGTCCAAGAATATTCGATCCATGGTCTCTCATGGTATGCCTTAATTGAGTGCTTTGTGATAAGCACAAAATGTGTGTGTATAAAATATGAATGCCTAAGTGCACAAGTACATGCGTCTTGAATAAGTAATAAAGTGAAAAGTAGATTGTCGAATCCACGAGGACTGTGTTATTAAGTACTGACCTAATCTAGCTTTAATTCTATTTTGATGGACAATCTAGGTTGAAAGTAAGATAAACTAGCATGCAAAATATTACCATAAATTACCAACGAAGACTCAAGACTCAATAGAGAAAACCTAAAATAATCTAAAAAAACCCTAGAGCATCGATTTCACCAAGATTATAATTAATTTAAGGAATTTGGATTTAAATGAGTGAATTTTGTTTACTTGTTGTTGGAGGATACCACTTTAGTTGTAACTGATATCTCTCAAGTTTTCAATACATCTCTTGAGTTTAGGTCAAGGTCATTTTTGCCCTAACCAATAAACTCAAGAGTCATTAAGCTTAAGAATCCTGTTTACCATGTTAAACCTCTAGGATATCTCTACCTCTAGGAATTGAACAATAATTCATATAGGTCCCATGAGAAATCTGGCTTCTTAACCTAGATTCGAAAGCAAATAATCAAATAGGTAGTGATTGGCAAACTATTTGTAATGAAAACAATATGAAATAAACAACTATATAAGAATTAATCCAAAGTTCTGACAATCAAATAAAATCAAGGCTACATAATAGTCTGTTAAGTTGATGGTGTATCACCAAAGACTTGTTAGGTCCTCAGCAACAGCGCCAAAAACTTGTTACAATATCCATAAGTGCACTGGTCATACAAGTAATACAATGGACTAAAAAGTCCAGATATCGATCCTACAGGGAATGTGTGGTTTTAGTGAGGATTAAGTACCCCAACTACTAAAGTCGTTCACTATTTGAGCGAATCAATGATTTGAGATGAAATTCTAAAACTAAACTAAACTAAAACAACGGTTGATTTGTGAAAACTAGATTAATTAACTAAAACCGGGAGAAAACGACTTAGAGAGGAACTAAGGTTGGTTATCTTCAATGATGCTAAGTGGTTCATCTATATGAGGCACGGGTTGAATGAATTACGACTTGAATTGGTCTAAGGATAGGGTATGAGCTTTACACTTCCGTTTCTCCCCTCAATTTCTCACACCAACTTCCCATTCTCTATTCGATCAATCTAGACCATTAAATGTGATACTTTTCAAAGGCATTTTTTCGCTGAGCTCCCATTAGTCACCCTTGGTCCATACAATGGGAGCTACCCGACTTAGTTCTGATTGTCTTCATGCGCTACGTCCTTGCAATCCTTACTTAATGTGTTTGGTGTCCCCTCCTAGTGAAATTCGCTTAGTATTAGACCTTTCTAATTTCCTAAGCCTCTTTAACTAGGTTAATTCGAATCCTAATTAACCGATTCACACCTTAAGAGAATCATAACTAGATTTTAGGGTGAAATCCAAGCGTCACCAAGGATATCCTAATAAAAGGATCAAAGATCCGATTCTCAACATGCATCAATTAGCTAAAATCATAGTATTCCAAAGATCTAACACCAAACGCAATAAGTCAAGTATAAAACATCCAACTAAACTAAAGATTAGAGGGATCAAACACCAAATCTAATAACCAACCCTATGAAATGCTTAGCCTAACATTTCAGCCATCAAAACCCACAAATTCATGTTATCGACAAACATAAAATTGCATAAATTAAAGAAAGATTAGAGATAGAAATACAAAATAGAGATTAAGCTGCAAATGACTTCAATCTTCAAATCCAAGCTGAAATCCACACTCTACAAGGTCATGCTTCCCAGTAATAATCAATTGCAAACCAAAGAATTCATAAAAAAAAAACCTAAATCGAAGAAATCTAATGAAATCTAACCCTAGAAAATGGAACAAACCTTCAAGAAGGAAAACCCTAAAAGAGAGCCTCCCTCTCTCAAAGTTCGAACCCAAAAAATGTCTAAAAAACAAGTATTTATAAGCCTTGGAAAATGGGCCAATGATGGGCTCAAAAATCAAAGTTTACTACTCCAACCTGTCGACCTTTGTCGTAGCATAGGCTTCTTCGTTGTAGTGAACCTAAGGATGATCTTTCAATCATCTTCCTCTTTGCCACGGCGAGCCTTGACCTTCTCCATGGAAAACCTCTTCACCATGGCAAGTAGTAGCCTTCGTCGTAGCGAACCCAAGGCTACTATCATTCTTGGCTTGAGCTTCGTCGTGATGAAGCACTCCTTCGTAATGGCGAACATCTTCATCGTGGCGAACAACTCCTTCGCCATGGCGAACCAGAATGTATCAACAATTCAACAACTTCATTAAACTTGACTTCTTCCATCACTTTGCTTGATTTTCCTTCTAAACCTACAAAACATATGCAAATGGGGGATTAGAGCTTTCCTAAGAGATAATGGTGTGAATCTAGCTTTTAAGTTTCATAAAACACATGAAAATCATACTAAAAAAGCTAACAAGATTCATATCTATCATAGCCTTAGAAAAACAAACCGAAACATACTAAGAACAAAAGAAAACATAAAGAGAGAACATAGGATAGAAAAGAGGAGAATCTAGTTTTTGATGAAGAATCTTCGTCTCCTCCTTGGAGCTCTCGTCGATGAGGCTTCAATTCAACCCCAAGACTCTCGTCGTTGTTCCCTAATCTCCAACTCCTCTCTCCCTTCGGCTCTAGGGCTCATCCATTTTTATAGATGTAAGGTTAGCGGTCGAAAAATAGAAAGTTTTTAGTCGTGCAACATCAGTGACGTCGTGGCTTTAGCTTTAATGTCAATGTTGTGTGTCTTGGCCACGTCATGACATGTGGAATCCACGTTGTGATGTCTATTGTGTTGCCTGATTCTTTGGTTGGTTTTGTCATGTCGCAACATCGTAGTAGACGTTGTGATTTCTACTCCTACTCGTGAATTTCACCCTCTGCCATGTTGCGACGTGCGTGGGCGACATCACGATGTTGCTCTATTTTGCTAAATTATGTCATTATTGCCTTTTTACTCCATTTTGATCCTATTTTTTCTCTTTTAGCTCCGGACTTCCCCTACATTAAAATATGAGAGAAACAAGCATTAAAACCTTCGAAATCGCATTAAAAACCTGTGTATGATAAGATATTAATGATGATTAAACTAATGTAGATTACACCTATCACACTCCCAAACTTAAAGGCTTGCTTGCCCTCAACCAAGGGAAAGAAATATAATCAAGGTTATAATCTTGGGTGAGTAAAGCTTTAAGTGGATGATTTTAAGAAAAGGATTCAACCCTCACATTGAAGTAGCTTAGGCTACAACCCTTATGCATGCATGTGTGAAAAATCTCTCCTAGCTTAACCAAATTCAACTCGGATAAATTTATGCAAACATGAATGTAATGAATCTCTGCACATTAGATGTATTAGGACTCCATATGCTTGTTTTTCATAGCTCTCAACATTTAGGATTAATAGGACTTTATTTGTATTGTAATGTATGGCTCACGAGGTATGGTGTATGATACTTTTCACTCAAATTCACCCATGTATTACATTTGTCATTCTTCGTTTCATCAGCTTTCACCACCACTTCATATCACCCCAAACTTGTTGAATTACATACCCCCTCTTTGATCACCAAACTCCTTTTATTCACTTCTCTAACAAGCAAGGAATAAGAGTAGTGTAGTGTCTGATTCCCTTAAGATTCTACCTAACTCCTTAGCAACTTTAGGTCAGCAGCTCCCAGACCAGTTTGTCTTAGGATGCTAGGTGTAGAACACTCCTAAGAACTTAGTTGCTCAAGGTAGGAAGGCTACGAAGTTAAACTTACTCAACCTTGACTTTATTTTCTTTTCTTCTTCTATTTTTTTTTTCAAATTATCACTTCAACCAATCACCCTATCCACACAGCTTTAAATAAGGCATCAACACACATGCTATGGGCAAATCTGGTTTTTAATTAAAGGAAATGTTGGGTTACGGGCAGAATATCCAATCTGATTGAAACATAAATGTAGCGGAATTTAAAAAATTTTATCCCTTAACCCACCAAGGATCACATGTGTTTCATAAAAAACCGAAGGAAGGGTAAACGAAACTTACCTCTTGTAAATCGATTCGTCAAGCCTTCAAAGTCTCAAGGCCTGGTTTATTCGTGATCTCTCTCAAAGGTGTCAGCTTTATGAAAGCGACCACCCTCTACAAGTATCCACACACGAACAAATAATAAACGATCTTGTCAATGCTAGTTCGTGTTCTGCCTCTCAAAACGAATTAGGTTTCTTTCTTTATCTCTCGTTCGTTGTTCGTAGCAAAGATGACTACTACAAAATATATATGTTCTACATATATATATCTATATAAGTCCGCTAGTGGTTTAAGTCAAAAAACGAATTTTATATTATTATATATTTAAAACTCTTTTTAAATAATAAATAATTTAAATTCACAAAACATAACCGTTTCAAGATATAAACTGCTTCACGAATTTAAACTTTCTCAAAATTGTAGTTCGAATTTAAATTCACAAAACATAACCAGTCGCGAATTTAAACCTCTCAAAATTAAATTTGACTTAAATAACAATTTAAATTCACAAAACATAACCATTCAAGACATAACCGCTTCTACAAATTTAAAACTTTCTCAAAATTAAATGCGAATTTAAATAACAACTAATTGTTATTTGTAATTAAATAATCTCACTCATTTTAAATTACTACAGAGTGAAACCATAATCGTTATTATTCGTTCCACTGTGCTAATTTCTATAGGTTCAATTAACATCATATAGGTAATAAACTCACATTTTTTGATCCTACAAGTCATAAGGGCCTCTAGCAAGACATTATGATTACCCAAGTTAAATGAAAAGCTCATGATCCAGACAACCTTAATATGTTTAATGACATAATCCTCGTCTCATGATATTTTGATAGAATATAAGGCATGGACAAGTCAACCTTATATCGCTCTATCTTTTACTCACTGAACCCAATTAGATCGACTAAACAAATGACATTGATCTCCATCAATTCATTTGAGCACGGCCATGCATTTCTCGCCCCAATTGTCGAGGAGACCTGTAGATATCTCCTCTTATACAAGAGGGACAATCTCCATTTTAATCGCTCATATCTCACTACATAATTCTTATTATGTTCAAGTATAACCTTTATAGTCATCCGATTAAAGACAATTTTATTTATATCAAAACACAATATTCCTTATGTTAAGAGAACTATAGCTTATCTCTGTGTCATGATTTAATGATGACAAACTATTGTGAGATTAATCCTATGACTTTGATCCATACAATCTCACATTTTGGTCTATCCAATATTTGTTCTCAAATAAATAGATATAAATTTGATTTGTATCTCTGCAACACATATTCATCCCATGAATATTTCAATCTGAACTCTTATACTATCTTAATTCATTGCTATTCCCATAACAATAACCTCGATTAGGGACATTTAGAATAATTAATAATACGGTTCAAGGACATTATATATAATAAACATGCAAATCCATCATAATAATTAATTCTCATAAATAGTCAAAATACCATGTCCATACGATAGGCCTAGAGCACTATTACTAATAACCTCTCCCACTACAAGTAGGCCCATTCATCAATGTGTATCTAATACCTATGAACCTAGCATGACGATCATGCTTATTTGTGGTAGAGGCTTAGTCAATGGATCAACATTATCATTTGTCGGAACCCTCAGATATCTTAACGCTACCTCTCTCAATGATTTCCTCGAACGACGATAACGCCTTAAGAATGTGTTTGATCGATGTGATCTAGGTTCCTTTGTCAGGCAATAGCACCATTATCGCTACAATAAAACATCAACAGATTTGTAATGCTGTAGAACCACTTCAAGGTCGCAATCAACTTCGATCCAAACTACTTTTCACATCGATGTCGCAATGTATTCACTTCGCTAGGACCGCAAATGTTGCTTTGTTTGAACTTTCCAACTAACTCGCACCACCATTTAAACAAACACATATCCGATCACACGGAATCATCTGGCTGATTGGAAGCTTGTATATGTGTAAACTTACTGAACCTTATCATCTTCCAATCCGCCTATACACCAAGAACATATCTTTGCATCTTCCTCGTGATACTTAAGAATGTTCTCGATACCGGGCCCAAAGGACTCCCACCGTGGATCCTGACCGGGTATCTACCTGCTATGCTTCTAAAGCATATGCAAGATAGCATCCGGGTTCAGTGCACAACATGACATACATGATAGATCCTATCACGAGGCATAAGGAATCTTACCCACCCGCTCCGCTATCTTGGGTTAGAACACCGAGATTTGCCAAGAGTAATACCACAGACACGGGCAAGTATCCTCTTGAATCTTGCATACGAACCGTTTCAAGAGACTTTGTCTATGTAGTACTTGACTTAATCAACGCCAAAATTTTAGATCTATCTCTATAGATCTTTTATCCCTTAGGATATAGCAAATTTCGCCTAAGTCTTTCACTCGAGAAACACTTCCTAACTAAGACTTGACATTCTCAAGGTGTGGATATCATTCCCAATGAGTAAAATGTCATCAATATATAAGACCAAAAATAATTATGCTCCCACTAATTCTTATAAACACAAGGCTCATCTCTACTTTGATAAATCCAAAACCCTTTCTGATCGATCTATCAAAACGAAGATTCCTTAACTCGAGGCCCGCTTCAAACCATAAATGGATCTTTGAAGCTTGCATACTTTACTGCACTTTAGGTTGCAATAAAACCCTTAGGTTGTAATGCTGTACACATCCTCAAGTAAGCTCTATTAAGAAACGCAAAGGTTAACATCCATTTGTCAAATCTCATAATCATGATATGCAAAGAATGGCAATAAGAATTCTAATAGACTTAAGTATACTTCACAGTGAAAAGTTTCATCATAGCTCATGTACCATGAGTTTGTTCAACCAGAACTAGCCTTGCTTAGGTATGCACTGCCATCCATGTGTCGCTTTCTTTAAAACCCACTTTACACCCAATGGTCTTCAGACCTTCAGTGGGTCAATCACGGTCCATACCCGATTATCATACATGGATTGAATTTCACTCACGGCCTCTAACCATTTCTCGAAACCGTGATCCAACATAGCCTCTTGATAGGTAGTGGGTTCATTTTGATCCAATTAACAATACATCATGGTTAATGTATCACAAGAAACCCACATCTCTCGCCCATGATGTATCCTATCAGATCTACGTAAATTTTGAGGTTATAGAGGTGTACAATAGTTTGTCGACTTCGAGTATCCATAGGCTCAACGTTACTTTATGGTTCCCTTGAACTCTTCGAGTTGTACCTTACTCCCATCGGTTCCTTTAGAAAT
The DNA here is from genome assembly GCA_016808115.1 of Tetrastigma voinierianum. Lineage (NCBI taxonomy): Eukaryota > Viridiplantae > Streptophyta > Magnoliopsida > Vitales > Vitaceae > Tetrastigma > Tetrastigma voinierianum. The sequence goes on along the minus strand of JAEQBH010003239.1, from coordinate 114,738 downwards.
AAAATTCCTTCTAGAAAGACACCATTCCGAACAACAAACACTTTGGTCTCTAAGGGATTGTAAAAGTAGTATCCCTTAGTCTCTTAGATACCCCACAAAAGACATTTATCATATTTCTCTCAGTCTAAATTATTTGAAACTTGACGCTTTATATAAGTCTTCACAACCCCCAAATCTTAAGAAAAGACAAACTAGGCCTTTTACCGTACCCACATCTCATGGTGTCTTTTCAACCGCTCGATGGAACTCGATTTACAGAACGCAAATTGCTTTCAAGTGCATAACCCCAAAAGGTAAATGGAAGATCTCGCTTGACTCATCAGCAGATCGAACCATATCTAATAAAGTTCGATTCCTCTCTCGTATTAATAATTCATTCCATTGTGGTGTTCCATGGGGAGTTAATCAGAAAATGATTCCACAAGTTCTAAGATGGTCATCAAATTCTTAAATAAATATTCGCCACCCGATCAAATCGAAGTGCCTCGATCGTCTTGCTGTTGGTTTTGTACTCATTTTGAAAAGATTTGAACATTTCAAATGATTCAGATTAAGGTCCATCAAGTAGACATAACCATATGTTGAAGTCATCATTAAAATGTAACGTAAGTACTTGTAACCTCAAAGATCCGAATCTCAATGGTCCATACATCCGTATGTATGAGATCCACACTATCGTCCTTTCAACGTGTCCAAAAAGAAAGGATCCTTTATCATCTTACCTAATAGACAAGATTCACATATATCATATGATCTAAAAATCAATGAATTCAAAAGTCCAACTTGATGGAGTTTCTTAGATGCTTCATTTATATGACCAAGGCATAATGCCAAAGATAGGTCAATAAATCACTGATTTAAATTCTTAGTAGTTATGTTATAGACATGAGAATTGTTGGATTTTGAAGGTTCATAACATAAAGACCATCCCTGTAAATAGGCATTTGCAAGAGAACATGTCTTCATGAAAATGGAGCAATTATTATTCTTAATAATAAAAGAAACCATCATTATCCAAACAAGAAACTCCGAATATTCCTACACATCAGGAACAGACAGCAATCGGGCCCAAAATCCAACAAAAGCCCACTGGCAAAGTAAAGCTCATAACTTCCTATAGCCAAAGCAAAAACTTTTGCTCCATTGCCTACTCAGAGATCAATTCCCTCCCTTTTCTTCAGTTGTCTACCCTTTCAGTCCCCGCATTCATATTAAATGTGAGATCCACATCCAAAGATCTATCACCCAGAACCATGAGAAAAATTAATCAGATAAATATAAATATTCAAGAACTAGTCTCACCTTTCGCCTTCTCTTCTTCTTTAGATCCTCTTAACATAGCCTTGCAATTCTCTTCCAATGACCAGGTTCATTGCAAAGAAACAAACACTCCTTTGGCTTTGGTACTTGGTTCAAGTTTCTTGGGCTCAAGGAGCATCGACTTTCCTTTCGCCCTCGTCTCTCGCCTCGTCTCTGTTCTGAAGCCCTTTCTATTTTGAACCATCGCACATGGCCAGCTTGGATTTAACATCCCGTCACGGCTTAAGCATCGTATGTAGCTCTTAGATAGATTTGTCCATTTCATTTTCATGTTATAGTTCATGACAAATCGCCATAACCATCGTGAAGTGACTCAGGATCAAATCACAACTCTCGCTCAATGGAAATCCAAGCCTATCAAGGTGCTCACAGAGATAGCCTTTATTTTTAGAACATGAGTACTAATCAAGCACTCTCACCATCTTGCAAGAAATGCGCAGGCTCGTAGTCCTCATACCTTTCGCTTTGCTTGTTAGCCGAACATTTCCTTAAGATCAAGATCATATTATGTTTCCATATTTTCCGCATCCTCTCAAGTTCGTAACTCATGGTAGCTACATCAAGCATGCAACATCAACAAAGTCATTATGATGCTTCTCATAAGCATTCTTTTCAAAGACTAGGAGCATTATCACCGTTCTTCGTGGAGAGGTTCATCCGATACATAAAGCTTCCTTCTTTGCTGAACAATTCTCAAATTTCGAAACTACTAATAGTTAATCCCAAGAAGTTTATCCCTCTCAAGGACTCCGATCAAGTAGTTGACATAAGAGAATCATGTTACTATTGTCAGCCATCTACAATGAATGCAAAGTTCGATAAGTATTTTCATTATGAAAATTCTCACTAAATTAACAACCCTCAAGAATAATCATATTAATCTAGTGAGCTAAGATCCATATTTTACTCAACTTTTAAGTCAGCTTTGGCATGACACTTAAAATTAAGTTATTTAGGTAGGTAACTCTTACCAATTACATCTCATGCAACTCTTAGATATTTATGGGATTTTGACATCATATGTCCCGGCATGTTTAAATCCCATCTAATGCCATTAGCCCAAACCGTTTGATAACCTAATAAAGTTAAACCATTTTTAAACATATGGGTAGCACCATTACTCATCTTGTCTCACTAATGTAACCTAATGTACTTTTACTTTGGTAGAACCCACATTAAGGTGATAAAAGGTTTGACAAGTGTTTAAATATGGATGATATGTTAACTTTAAATTTTATGCGTAGGGATCTTGATTGATTTTAATTTTCAATTAATGCATCTCATCATACATCTGGGGTGACACATACTCATGTAACATCATACAAGATCCTCACATGCACATAATAAATGTGTCACAAGATGGCCTTATCTAGATTGATCTCCATAAGCCATGAAGATCAACACCATTCCTAGGTAAATACAGGTACCCATGGATGTTTATCACCAAACAATCCTGCAGATAGACACCTAGCTCCTCCATCATGGTTGGAATGCATGATCAAATTAACATTTGTCTTTGTTTTATTATAACAATAAAACAAATACTACTAATGAAAATAAAATTACAATAAATTAAGCATGCAAGCCGTATGACAATTACAACCCTTATAAAACAATAACCCGGCCAAACACATCAGTGAAAAGGCCATAATCGTAAAATTAGCTATGTGAAGGAAACACAACATGCAAAAATATATCATGTTACTTAAGTATAGCATAAAAACAATTTATTTAAAAGAAATAAATTATAATAGATGTGTGATTAAAACCAATTAAATCTATAAGGTGCTACGTTAATACATGCTTGTCTTAATTAGTCAAGTTAACAATGACGAGGTCGAGGGGGGGTCGTCATGGCCTGGCGCCCCCATAAAATTTTTTTTTCCTTTTAGAAACATTGTAGCTCGTCTCAAAATTAAATTTTCTAACATCTCATCAATAAATTTTTGAATAAGCCGAAAGCCATCAAAATCACATTAAAACAGCATATTATGTAATCTCATTACACATAGGGCTTATTTTCGCACCATAAACAATCACTGATAAATCAGAATTGATATATGAATTCAGTCCATGTATTAATCTGATTAAGACAAAGCCAGAATCATATAACATGCTATTAAACACTTTAATGGCAATATCCCATTCGATTCTTAACTACAGCTAACGAATCCTTTTAGGTTTCGGATTCAATCAATTAATACCTTAACAAAACCTATTAACTATGTCGTTCACACAAACCATAATATCACATATATTCAAAAACGCCAATCATGCCATAATCATATACATCACATACATACGATCAAATATGGCATTATCGATTTTTATGAAAACACAAGTGGCTCTGATACTCACTGGCTGGGTTACGCAAATATCCAATTTGATTGAACATAAATGCAAATGGAATTTAAAATTTTTATCCCCTTAACCTACCAAGGATCACATGCCTATAAAACTAAGGAAGAGTAAACTGATCTTACCTCTCGTAGATCGGGACTCACAAGCCTTCAAAGTCCTGTGATCTTGGTTTATCTGGATCTTCAAAGGTGTCACTTTATGAAAAGCGACCACCCTCTACATCCACACACGAACAAATAATAAACGATTCATTAATGCTAGTTCAGTTCGTCTCTCAAAACGAAATTAGGGTTTTTCTTTTCTTTATCTCCTCGTTTTATTGCTTTAAAGAAGACTTACTACTACAAATATATATGTCTCACATATATATACTTCATATAAGTTTGTTGTGGTTTAAGTCAAAACGAATTTTATATTATTATATATTTAAACTCTTTTAAATAATAACAATTTAAATTCACAAAACATAAACTGCTTCAAGACATAACTGCTTCACGAATTTAAACTTTCTCGTAAATTAAATTCGAATTTAAATTCACAAATATAACCGTTCATGAATTTAACTTTCTCAAATTAAATTTGAATTTAAATAACAATTTAAATTCAAACATAACCTGCTTCAAGACATAACCGCTTCACAAATTTAAACTTTCTCAAAATTAAATTGAATTTAAATAACAACTAATTATATTTGTAATTTTAAAATAATCCTACTCATTTTAAATTACTACAAGCAGAGTGAAAAACCATATCCGTTATTATTCGTTCTAATGTGCGACCCATAGGTTCACTCAATATCATGTAGGCCTAAATCACATTTTGATACTACAAGTCATAAGTGGCCTCTAGCAAGACATTATGATTACCCAAGTTAAATGAAAAGCTCATGATCCGAGACAACCTTAATATAGATAATGACATAATCCTTGGTTCCATAGATATCTGACAGAATATAAGATACGACAAAGTCAACCTTATATCGCTCTATCTTTAATTACTCAACTCAATTAAACGATTAAACAAATGATATTGATCTCCATCAATTCATTTGAGTACCCGCCATGCATTTCGCCCCAATTGTCGTAGGGGACCTGTAGATATCTCTCCTTATAATAAGAGGGACAAATTCCATTTTAATCGCTATATCTCACTACATACTCCTTATTATGTCTAAGTATAACCTTTATAGTCATCCGATTAAAGACAACGCTTGATTATATCAAAACACAATATTCTTATGTTGAGAACTATAGAGATCTCTGTGTCAAAAGGACGAATGACACAAACTATTAGAAATTAACTCTATGACTTTGATCCATGTATTAATCTTAAGACGGTTCGGTCTAATATTTTGCTCTTAACAAAATAGATATAAATTCGATTTTTATCTCATACACATATTCATCCCATGAATATCAATCAAACTTTATACTAATCTTTTAATTCATTGTTATTCTATAATAATAACCGATTAGGGTTCATTTAGAATACTCATTACTATTATTCAAGACATTATATATAATAAACATGCAAATCATCATAATAATTAATTCTCATAAATAGTCAAAATACCATGTCCATACGATAGGCCTAGAGCACTATTACTAACATGAAAGTATTCAAGGGATAAGGAGCATATGTGGTTCACAAAGAAAATGTTTCATTAGGCTCAAGAAGGGTGACTAAGGATGTCATTATGTACGGGATGGCTAGAAAGGCTCAAACGGACCAATGATGGCCTAAATGACTTCCTATTTTTCGAGTTGTTTGGGATTTCGCCTTAAGAGATAATTGAACAAGTACTAGAGTTGTGAGATATCAGGATAGTGGTGTTCACATAACTCTTCTCTAAGCCTAGCAAAAATTTGTTAAGGGGGTGACTTGTGCTTTAAAGTGCTTAGAGTATGAAGCTAAACTTACAAAACAAAAGGGTGAATCATGTTTTTTTTTTTTTTTTGTGAAAACCACCTATCAATCTCCCTATGTTATTAGAGACTCAATCCATTTCCATCATTGGCTTTTTAACAAACACTCAACAAAATAAACTGACATTGTTTTTGCTTTTGAAGCTTTTAAAATGTTAATCAACAAGACACCCCCCTCCCCCAAACTTAAAATATGCATTGCCCTCAATGTATAAAATTGTAAGAGTAAGAATAGAGGACTCCCCTGGATCATCAAGTATGATTAATGGGCACGGGTTGTGGTGACCTTGATGAAACTTCCTCAATATGACTTAGCAATGACCAATCTGCCCAACTGTGTCACAAAGTGTGCACAACCACATAAGAGAAGGAAACACATCTCCCTGAAAAAATTAAAACTAAAATAAAGCATTAAAAAAATTGAAAAGCTAACTAAAAAACTATGGAAAACTGAAAGACTATAAAGTAAAAAAGCTTGGGTTGCCTCCCAAGAAGTTGCTCCATTTTTTTCGCGTCTAGCTTGATTCTACTAATTACAGATTGGATGGTGATTATGACCTCCATCCTTCCCCAAGACGCGGAATTTGTGCCCATGTAGCTGTCTGATCACATAATCTTTTTGGCTTTCATGCTTTCTTAGGGACCCAAGAGCTTTCTTCATCATGGCTACTTTTCAGATTTTTATTAACTCCAAAATAGTCTCATCCACCTTTGAAATGGGAGTTATTTCCTATTTTTCGAATTTCTCATGCTCATCCCCCTAAAGAGTCATCGTCGGACTAGTCTTCTCAACCTCTTTTATCATCTCTTTGGGCTTTGAAGAAGTTGAGTCCTCTTTTGCAACTAATTCACCTTAGCATCCACTTCTTCTCTTATAAGCTCCTCAATTGTGGGCAAACTTCTTTCTTGATTTTTTGAAATTATCTTAGCCATTTTTCCTAGTTAGGCGTCCAATCTCTCAAGTTGGGCTGATTAAATTTGGAACATTGCTCTAGTCTCATCCATGAATTGGGTTTGCAACTTATGCATTTCAAACTGAGACTTGGCCAATTCAACTTGAGATGTAGCCAATTCAGCCATGGCTTCTTCTAAGTTTGTCAATTCTTTATGTGGGGGTAGATGAGGGTTTTAACTTGTCTCCCATGAGAGGTAAGGGTGATGAGGCCATCCTGATTGGTATGTGTTAAAATATGGATTGCCCACATACTGAACTTGTTCCATAAGCCTATACAAGTTCCAAACATGGCTTGCTACTCTTTGATGCCAACCATAGGCTAGTTGCCTCCTTTGTAGTTCTTGGGTTAAGAGAGCTATCTGAGTTGATAATTCAATGACAACATCCATTATGAATCAACTCCTAAAAAAAAATCCAAAGTAAAATAGAAAATGAAAATAAAACAAGACTAACTATATCCAAAGTGGAGTCAAACTATTTCGAATCAATATTAATAGAAAAATGCAATCCTCAGCAACAACGCTAAAAACTTGATAAGCACAAAACGTGTGTATAAAATATGAATTCCTAAGTGCACAAGTACACGTGTCATGAACTAGTAATGAAATGAAAAGTAGAGTGTCAAACCCACGAGGACTGTGTTGTTAAGTACTAACCTAATCTAGCTTTAATTCTATTTGGATGGACAAATCTAGGTTGAAAGTAAGATAAACTAGCATGAAAAACATTACCCTAAATCACCAATGAAGACTCAAGACTCAATAAAGAAAACTTAAAACAATCTAAAAAAAAAATCTAGAGCATCGATTTTATCAAGATTATAATTAATTTAAGGAATTTGGATTTAAATGAGTGAGTTTTGTTTACTTGTTGTTGGCAGATATCACTTTAGTTGTAATTGATATCTCTCACGTTTTTAATACATCTCTTGAGTTTAGGTCAAGGTCGTCTCTGCCTTGACCACTAAATTCAAGAATCATTAAGCTTAAGAATCTCGTTTACCATGTTAAACCCTAGCATATCTCTACCTCTAGGCGTTGAACAATAATTCATATGGGTCCATTGCAAAATTTGGCTTCTCAATCTAGATTCGAAAGCAAGGAATCAAATATGTAGTGATCAACAAAATATTTGTAATGAAAACAATATGAATTATCTAATGAAATAAACAACTATATAAGAATTAATCCAAAGTTCCTACAATCAAATAAAATCAAGGCTACATTGTAGCCCTCGGAAAACAAACTAAAACATACTAAGAACAAAAGAAAATATAAAGGGAGAACATAGGGTAGAAAAAAGGAGAATTAGGGTTTTGATGAAGAATCTTCGTCTCCTCCTCGGATCTCTCGTAGGTGAGGCTTCAATTCAACCTCGAGACTCTCGTAGTCATTCCCTAAACTCCAACTTCTCTCTCTCTCCCATTCGGCTCTAAGGCTCATCCCCTTTTATAGATGTAAGGTTAGGGGTCGAAAAAAAAAAAGTTTTTGGTTGTGGAACATTGATGACATTGTGACATGAGTGGGCCACATCGCAACATCAGCTTTAATGTAGGTGTTGTGTGTCTCGACCACGTCACGATGTGTGGAAGCCACATCGTGACGTCTAATGTGCTGCATGGTCTTTGGTTCTATCACGTTGCGACATCTAAGCTGACATCGCGACGTCTACTGCTACTCGTGAATTTCAGCCTCTATCACATCACGACATGCATGGGTGACATCATGACATTGCTCTGTTTTGCTAAATTATGTATTTGATGCCTTTTTACTCCATTTTGATCTTATTTTCGCTCATTTAGCTTCGAACTTGCCCTACCTCAAAATATGAGAGAAACAAGCATTAAAACCTTCGAAATCACATTAAAAACATATGTATGATAGGAGATTAATGATGATTAAACTAGTGTAGATTAAACCTATCACTTTGGACTGGATTTAGATCTAAGCTGCTATGACGGTACAATTTTGTACGGAAATTCCACAAGTTTGGTTAGAGTTGATACTATCTTGAGAAATTATTGTGTTGATCTTGTTGGGAGGGTTATGTGCTTAAATTACTATGAAATTTATGGTCCCATATATATCACATTCTCTATAGAATCGTCGATCGGAGTGAACATAAAGTGTGTCTTGGTATCCTTCGAAACTACATTGATAGAACACTAAGCGGTTAAACTTCGATCTCAAAGCCATTGTTTGGTTGTTCAATGGTCTAGCAGTGTTATAGAATGTTATGTCACGAGCTATAAAGTCATCTCCATCCACAGTTGAAATTCAAAAGCACAAACCACATCACTTAGCAATTAATATAATGGTTATGTATGTGCGAACCTTAATATGTAATTCTCAATTTCTTAATTATAATTAGGAATAACACCAATGATAAGAGCTTAGAGAATAGACATTTTCCAACTTGGTTGAAAGATATATAGTAGTGTCTTCCCTTTACTCTTATTCGTGGTGGCTATGGTCTTTCCAATCCCATCATCCAACAATGTTATATTCCTCAAATGGCTTCCAATATGAACATCCTTTTTTTCCTGTATTTACATATATTACATATTCGCTACTTCTTAATCGATTTAATGTTGCAATAATCGCTACTTCGAACCCACCGATTCAATTAAGTGATATAGGTACTTCTTCATGAGGATGATTTGAGAATATTCCTTCCATGGTCTCCCAAGGTATGTCTTAATTGAGCTTTGGACTGGCTTTAAATCTAAAGCTGTTGTTGTTGGGATTCTCCTTAAGCATCACATGCCCAAGCGCAACGAAAACGACAATAAAAAACAAAGAATCTCACCCAATGGATAAATCTTAGATTTACAAAATCAATTTTAACATGGAGAACAGATGGAAGAGACTTATACCTTTTAATTGAAGCCTCCGTCAGGGTAGATCTACAAAAGACCACAATTGAAATCAATCCTAGGATTGGCTCTAACATTGATCCACACGAAGGTAGAGAAAAGAAACTACAGTGGAAATGATCACAAACTCAAGTTTCAATGCTAGCCAAATCTTGAACCGTAGAAAAAGAAGAACACCTTGTGAGATAAACAATTTCTCTACACAAGCTCTAAATAGAAACACATTTTCTCTCTATGCAGACTATGATGTGACAAGTTCTCATAGAGTTCCAAAATGAGGACCCTTATATCCTATGTAAAATGACCAATAAGGGCATGTAAGAAGGGTGGGTGCTTCTACATGCAGTAGCATGTACCCCATGGGCTTTCAACACATAGGTGAGCCTAAAGGCTCTCAAAATCCTTCCTTATGCCCCCATAATTCACCTAATCCCTAGATAGTCTAATTATATAGCTTTTTCCTCAATTTGGATCAAATCCAAAATCATTTTACTCCCTCTTCACACCTTTAAAGTGTGTGACACGTTAGGTTTCCGGTTATGTTGGTCACTCGAATCAACCATTGATTCCAAGAAAGTCATGAGCGGTATCTAACAACACATCATGACCCCCAATTGACCGAAGAGTCAATGGTTTGATTGCAAACCCTTCCATAGACAACATCTACGTAATTTGTCCTTTCACCATTCTATACCCCACTCGGTTCAGAGCATGGACTATATGTAGCTCTTGCTAGACTGACTACGTGACACTTAGCCTAAGTGATATTAGTTCTTATTCTCGAGACTCATTACTCGTCAATCATTCCACTAAAGACACTCTTCATGACATTTATACTCTGACCAGAGATTTTTGAGTAATAATCCCTACAAAAGGCCATGGGTATACTCTCCCTCTATCAAGAGTGGTGAATCCTCTATTGGCTACTCAATTACCTTCGAATACCTCAAGCTGTACCCAATCATTATCCTATGAGCGACCTTTAAAAGGCAACAAGGAATGAAGTCAAAGTACAGAATCAACATCCAAGATATCCTTGAGCACCTTAAGTTTAAAGATACATGCACCATTGCTATGATGAGACTATCATCTACATTTGAATAGATAATCCATTTTATTGTCTCATAACAGGTCTCCAATGTACTTGACTACTCTTAGCAAGCATTCACATGTTAACTTTAATCATCACAATGATTACGGTTTATGAGATCTACTACTTGATCAAATTAAGGAGTATAACATGTGCTAGTTTGTCCATATCAACAATGTTCAATCTTGTTGATCCTATGACTAGAGATAATTTAGATACTAAAATAAATGCTCATGATAGGAATCTCATTATAATTATCCAATCATGATTTCCTTCATGCTATGTTATGTATCATGGACTTAAGATCGATATCAATTATCCAATCATAATTAAAATAAATGATCATTAATTGATTTAAGATCAATATCAATTCATATAATAAATGAATATCAAATTAATGAATATGTGTTTTTATTAATTAAAATATAAGTCGTAAAATAAGCGCTAAAGGTGATTGCCTTTTAAGCACTTCTCTAACAATTTCCCACTTGAACTAAATCCAATCGTCTTTATATCTCATGCCATAGGCGAGTACATGTGTGCCATACTTCTTTTAGGGAAGTGGCTTAGTTAGGGGATCAACAATATTATGATCAATGGGAAGTGGCATACTTCTTTTGAGCACATGTTTGGATCTTTGATGAGACTGTGATTCCTTTGCTTGCTCAATGGCTCCATTTTTATCACAATACAAAGGTATCAAATCAACAATGCTAGGTACCACTCCAAGTTCAACAATGAACTTCCTTATCCAAACTGCTTCCTTAGCTGACTTGGAAGTTGCAAAGTACTTTGCTTCAGTAGTGGAATCAAGAGTTGTCTTCTAATTGGAACTCTTCCAACTGATTGCTCAATCATTCAATTTGAACACATAACCTGATTAAGATTTGGAGTTATCTCTATCAAACTGGAAGTTGGCATCTGTATACCCGCTTACCACAAGATCTCCATCTCCATATATCAAGAATCATCCTTATCACATACGGAAATGTCGCGATATATCATCGATATTTCGGGTGTTGGGCTTTCCCGACATGATTTTTGCAAACAAAAGTCGATTGTAGGAAAAATCGGAAAAAATCGCCCAATATCTGCAATATATCGCCGATATATTAGTAAATGACCGAGCATCCTACACAAAACCCGCTTTTAAAATGCAGCCTCGTGAAAAATGCAAAAAAACAAAACAAAATCAATTAATATGGATGAAATATCGGTGATATATCGGCCGATATATCGCCGATATCGGCCAAAAAAAATGCCCAGATCTGACGACTGAGAGTTTTGGACACGTGGAAGGTTGAGATTTTATCTCAAAAATTCAAAATCTCCAACGGCTAGTAGCTGATCTAACGGCCATAATTCAATTTGTGTTGATCAAACGGCCAGATATCAATCCCTTTGATTCCAACGGCTATATTTTTTATTTGACGATGGATTTTGAATATTTGACTTGATCTAACGGCCAAAATTGATTTATAACGGCTAGATCAAGATCTAACGGCTAGATTTGATCCAAAATAAAATCGAACGGTCAGAACTCATTTTTAAAGGGGTTTTGACCAAAAAACGACTAGTTTGACTCCGAAAAAATCTATAAATAGCTCTAACATCACTAATTTTCATATCAAACTCATCCATTCTCTCTCAAACAATTCTTGATTTGTGCAAAGTCTTGGAGAATAATATTTTTGTCAATTTTTGGTGTTCAAGTCTTCCATTCAATACATAATTTCTGCAACTTGAGGTATATTTCCATGTTAATTTTTTTTTTTTTTTATACATTTGTGCAATTTAGTATTTAATTTAATTTTATATTTAGATTAAGATTGTTTATATTTATATTAAGATTTAATTTTAGTTTATATTTAGATTAAGGTTTAATTTAAGTCTATATTTAGATGAAGATTATGAAAATTAAATATGCACATATATTATGTATATTTTATGTTAATTAATGAAAAACACATTTTCTTCAAAGATATGATAATTAATGCAAATTATATTTAGATTGAATTATGAATATGAAATATAAAATTTATTAATTATTATATGAAATATGAAATATATATTATGTATATTTATATTTAATGTAACTTTAGACTTAGATTACGATTATAAATATGAAATATAATAAATTGTTAATTAATGTAAAACACATTTTCTTTTAGCATATGATAAATAATGCAACTTTATATTTAAAATTGAGATTATGAATATGAAATATAAAAATTGTTAATTATTAATTAACAAATTTATGAAATATACATTTTCTTTAAATTATGATAATTAATGCAATTTTATATTTAAATTGAGATTATGAATATGAAATATAAAAATTTGTTAATTATTAATTAACAAATTTGTGAAATATACATTTTCTTTAAATTATGATAATTAATGCAACTTTATATTTTGATTGAGATTATGAATATGAAATATCAAAATTTGTTAATTATAAATTAACAAATTTGTGAATTATAAAAATTTGTGAAATATACATTTTCTTTAAATTGTGATAATTAATGCAACTTTATATTTAGATTGAGATTATGAATATGAAATATATTTTTTTTTAATTATTAATTAACAAATTTGTTAAATATAAAATTTTGTGAAATATACATCTTCTTTAAATTATGATAATTAATGCAATTTTATATTTAGATTGAGATTATGAATATGAAATATAAAATTTTGTTAATTATTAATTAACAAATTTGTGAAATATAAAAATTTGTGAAATATACATTTTCTTTAAATTATGATAGTTAATGCAACTTTAAATTAAATTGAAATTATGAATATGAAATATAAAAAATTGTTAATTATTAATTAAAAAATTTGTGAATTATAAAAATTTGTGAAATATACATTTTCTTTAAATTGTGATAATTAATGCAATTTTATATTTAGATTGAGATTATGAATATGAAATATAAAAATTTGTTAATTATTGTATGAAATATGAACATATATTGTGTATATTTAGATATTTAATGTAACTTTAGACTTAGATTACGATTATGAATAAGAAAAATAATAAATTGTTAATTAATGTAATATGAATTTTGACAACTTTATATTTAGATTGAGATTATGAATATGAATTGATTACAATTATTGAAGTTTATATGATGGATAGTGGAAGTGGAAGCAATACTAGAGGTTGTGATCTTGCTTGGAAATATTGTACACCTATTGAAAGGAACAGAAATAGCACCATACATAATTTTTGTGGTATGGTCATTAAAAGTGGGGAAATTAATCGGATGAATTAATTTATCACATACAGACCTCACCAAATAGCAAGAAGTGTCCTAATGTGCCTCTCGGTTAAAAAGAAATGAGACAACTTGGTTGAAGGGAATAAAGCCAGCAAAGAAAGTCGCAAATATTGAAGCAAATTGAAATAATTGGGAGGCACAAATTCAGCGATAAATGACATACTTTTCGATAGATGATACTTACGATGATGATGCATGATGACGAGGAAAATGAGGGAGGAAGATGATAATGTCTATATATATCCCAATGATATGAACTATGACGAGCGAGTTGACTATCGAAAGATAACAGGCATCCAAAGCCAGTGAATGAATCGATAACAAGAAGAAGGGTTTATGAGAGTGTTGAAAAATTGGTAAATCTTTAACTTAAATTCATTATTATAGTATAAAAGGACGCATAAACATTTCTAATATATATAATTGCAATAGGTGAGCCTTCACAATCACATCCAACTCGATCCAAAGAAGGTGTAACATCTCAAAGTGTGAAACACCTACACATCACCACCTCTTACTCCATCATTATACAAATCTTCGAAGCAAGACAAAAGAATATTAAAAATCTTTTTAAAAGAGGTGCAATCAAAGAAACGAAGGGCCGATTAATCAGTAAATTTTTCATATATGAGAGCGTTGCGCCTCACAAAGTAGACTCTCACCACTTCAAAAACATGATTGTTGGTGCACAACAAGCTGGTATGTGAAAATCCGTTTTCAATTTCTAATAACATTATTATCTTACATTATAGTTGCAAACCATATAATTATTTACTTTAACTTATAGACATGGGAATAGAGGCACCCTCTCCATATGAAATCAAAAACAAATATTTAGATATGGAGTATAAAGACATGGAAGATTATGTGAATTCCAGCAAGGAGAAATTAAGACTGGTGGGTGCAAAGAATATGCATGGATGGACTATCCTACTTTAAATTAAGCATCAATAATTTTATGGTATATTAAAAGGAAGCACAATTTTTCTTAAGTCTATTGGATGGAACTTTACATATCAAAGACAACAACACATTTATGGTTTGTTAAAGGACGTAATAAAGGAAGTTGGCGAAGCAAATGTTGTGCAAATTGTTACAAACAATGGATCAGCATTTGGCTTCGGTTGGAAATTGTTAATGAAGAAAGATAATTACTGGACTTCATGTGCGCATACGGTATCAGACTTTATGTTCAAAGATATCGTAAACGAGAAAGTGTTTCCAACTTGATTACCAATGCACAAAAGATCACCAACTTCATCTACAATCATGGTTGGTTGCTTGAAACAATGAGAAAGGTTTATGGTGGAGATATTGTGCATCCAGGGGCAACAAGATTTGCGACAAATTACATCGCCCTTGCTAGTCTTCTAAAAAAGAGGGATGATTTGAAGAAGATATTTATTAGTGATGAATGGGCTTCTCACAAGCTTAATCGGACAACCGTTGGATGTGAGGTTAAAGGACTCATGTTTAATCATCCATATTAGGAGAAGATCTCTAACCTAGTGTTAATCTATGAGGCACTATATACAGTTCTTTGGATTGTTGATTTTGAAATCGTCCCAACAATGTCATTTGTGTATGAGTTGATTCGAGTGATGAAGCAAA
The DNA here is from genome assembly GCA_016808115.1 of Tetrastigma voinierianum. Classification (NCBI taxonomy): domain Eukaryota; kingdom Viridiplantae; phylum Streptophyta; class Magnoliopsida; order Vitales; family Vitaceae; genus Tetrastigma; species Tetrastigma voinierianum. The sequence goes on along the minus strand of JAEQBH010003239.1, from coordinate 99,314 downwards.
ATTTACATGCATTCAAAGCTAAAGAATGGGTCAAAAAAAGCATCGCAAATCGTTAGTATAAACCCTCAAACATCCTCTTCATGCAGCAGGTAACCATTCAATATCATAATCACTTTTAATGCATATTATTTTCCTTTTATCACATACTAATTCTAAATCGCTTATGTAGCATATTATCTTAATCCAAGATTTCAACATAGACTTGGAGTTAGTAGTGACCTTGAGCTACTCTAAGCTAATCAAGTATTTGTAAAATTATCTCCTACTACTGTAGGTCTTGCTAATATTGGAAATGAGGTACATCAATAGGCTATATTTCTAATTAATTGATTCAATTTATTTGGTTACTCTTACACATATATTGATTTGTCAAGTTCATTGTGAATTCACAGCTTATAATGTTTCGAGATGCCAAAAGGGGATTCGGTGATCAAGCAGCAATAGCATCAAGAGATTTAATGGTTCCTGATCAGTGTTGTTTCTCATTAAAAGTTTAAAAGTAAAGTTCATTACCATGTTATTATTAGATTTTGAATGTTAGTAATTTTTATTGCAGTTGAATGGTGGTTTATGTATGGAAACCACGCTCCCACATTGAGGAATTTGGCCTTTAAGGTTCTTTCCCAAACCGCATCATCTTCAGCATGTGAGAGAAATTGGAGCACATTTGCTTTGATCCATACAAAACAAAGAAATTGGCTAGCTTACCCTCGGCTCTAACAATTAGTTTTTTGTTACTACAACATGAAACTAAAGATACGAGTAGAGACCGATAAAGTTGCTGAAAAAGATTACCTTGATTTACTCGACATTTTAGCCGAGTTTTGTGAAGAAGAGGATAATCAATTATTCAAATGGGTTAGAACTCTCCATTTAGATGATGAAAATGGAAATCCTGATCCACGAACTGTTGCACATGTTCGAGAAGCAGGTGTTGATGTTGAGCGAGTTTTATCTAAAGAAGTTCATAGTGAAAGTTTCAGTCAAGACACTAGAGACTCATTTTAGCCCGTTGTCACTGGTCCTCTTGATTCCAAGTGATGAATTGACAGTAGTAGACCTAGTTTTGCTGGTACTTCTACTACAGGCTATGATGGCTCAAGAGAAGAGGGGACCAATGATGGTAGTGATACTGGAAATGATGGTGGGAATAATGCAGATCAAAAACAAAGTGAATATCCATTGAGGCCATTCACTGGTGAAGATGATTTCACACATGCTACATAAGATGAAGACCACGGGTCTAGCAGAGCTAGTGCAGGTATTAGAGCCATTGGAAATCCATATAGAGGTCGACGAAGAAGGATGACACAACATAATGAGGAATCGTTTTCGACTAGTTTTGAGTCCATGAGCATTGGCACTCAATACAATGATTCATCCAATGATGCCAATGTTTTTCCTCCTTACACAATGAGTTATGGTCAGCCTTCTTCACATCCTTCAGGTTCCATTGGTGAATATGGAATGATTAACTATCCTCATGATCCACAAATGCCATTCTAAATTCCATATCAAATGCAACAAGGATTTCAAACAAGCATGTGGGTGAATCCAGAATTTCCTATCCATGGAGAGGTTATGGGTACAAGTCAAGACATTTATGCATGACATGTTTGATCTTATAATCAATATTATCGGAACACTATGTCTTGGTATGAGTATTGTCTTCATCAAGATGAGATCCCTTCGTCAAATGTTGCAATGGAGCCACATCGATCTTCATTTTGGTTTTAAAAGACCACTGCAATGTAATAACAATGTGTATATTTCATTATTAATGTCATTTGTACACTTTTACAAAGTATTTCCATGTATTTCAAAGTATTTTTGTTAATTTTCAATATATCGATATTCATGTAAAAATATACACCGATATATCCGTAAAATCCAAGTACCGATATATCCATTGAAACCGATATTTTTAACCTTGATCCTTAGTCATTCTCAAGTACTTAAGGATATTCTTGATAGCCACCCAATGACCCTTACCTGGGTTCGATGGGTATATGTTCGTGATACTCAAAGCATATGATACATCGGGTCTAATACATATCATAGCATACATGATTGATCCTATAGTCGAATAATAAGGGATTATACTCATACGTGTCCTCTCATCCTCTTTCTTTGAACACATGGACTTCGAGAGTGTAATCCTGTGGGTCATGGGAATGAATCCTTTCTTGTACTGCTCCATGCTAAACTTCTTTAGCATCTTGTCTATGTATGTAGACTGTGAAAGACCAAGCAACCTCCAATATCTATCTCTATAGATCTTTATCCCCACTATGTAGGTCATTTCTCCAAGGTCTTTCATGGAGAAATTCTTGGATAATCAAATCTTGACAAACTACAATAGTGAAATGTCGTTTCCCATAAGTAGTTGTCATCTACATACAACACTTGGAACACAATTACTCCCACTAACCTTCTTGTACACACAAAACTCATCTGGATTTTGTTAGAAAATAAACACTTTGATTGTCTCATCAAATCGGATATTCCAACTCCTAGATGTTTGCTTCAATCCATAAATGGATCTCTGAAGCTTACATACTTTGATGCCATCTTCGGATGTGAACCCCTCTAGTTGTGTCATGTACACATACTCAATGAGGTTTCCATTAAGGAAAGTCATTTTCACATCTATTTTCCATATCTCATAATCGTAATGAGCGGCAATGGCCTGGCCAGGAGTATCCTTATGGATTTAAGCTTAGCTACAAGACTAAAAGTCTTGTCATAGTCAACTCTTGGTCTTTGACAATAACCCTTAGCTACAAGCCTAGCTTTATAGGTAACTACATTACCCTCCATGTCAGTTTTCTTCTTGAAGACCCACTTGCACACTATGGGTTTTATCCCTTTAGGTGGGTCAACAAAAGTCTACACTTGGTTTTCATACATGGAATCCATTTATGACTTCATGGCTACCAACCATTTGTCAAATTCTGAACTATTCATAAATTACTTGTAGTTTCCAGGCTCACCTTCCTCTATGAGCAATATGTCATTTTGTTTACTTACGAGAAATTCATATCTCTTAGGAACAGTGCGTATCCTACTCAATCTACAAAGCTCTTATGCTTCAGAATGATCAGTTGCAACTTCATCTCTATGAACAATAGCCTCATGTTTAGGCAGTTGATCTGCGTCTATTTGAGCACCTTAAACTTCTTCAAGTTCAACTTTGCTCCCACTGTCTCTTAGAAGAAACTCTTTCTCGAAGAAAACAACATGTTTTGAAACAAACACCTTTTATTCCAAATAGTTGTAGAACTGATATCCTATTGTTTCCTTAGGATATCCTACAAATAGACACATTTCAAATTTAGCTTCTAGCTTGTTTGACATAATCCTCTTCACATAAGAGGACAACCTAATAATTTCATATGAGAAAGATAGGGTTTCTTGTTAGTCCACATCTCATATAGAGTAACATCAACTGACTTCAATGAGATTCTATTTAGGATATAAACAACAATCTCGAGTTCATAACCCCATAAGGATTTGGGCAAATCCGCCTTGCCCATCATAGACCTCACTATGTCCAACAAGGTTCGGTTTCTCATTTCAGCCACACCATTGTGTTGTGACCTGTAAGGTGGAGTCCATTGGGATAGTATCTCATTATCCACAAGATAATCCAAAAACTCTTAGCTTAAGTATTCACCTCCTAGATCTTATCTAAGTGTTTCAATCCTTCTCCCAAGCTGTTTCTCCACTTCATTTCTGAATTCTTTGAATTTTTCAAAGGCTTCAAATTTGTATCTCACTAGATACAAGTACCCATACCATGAATAGTCATCAATAAAGGTAATGAAGTACATGAAACTACCTCTAGCATGTGTGGACATTAGACCACATACATTTGTATCTATTAGGTCTAATGACCCACTAGCACATTCATCCTTTTCCTTAAAGGGAAACTTTGTCATCTTGCCTAATAAACAAGATTCAAATGTGACATATGATTCATTATCAATTGACCTTAAGCTACCATCCTTATGTAGCTTAAACATGCGACTCTCACTGATATGACCAAGGCGACAATGCCATAAATAAGATGAATTTAGGTTATCTTATTTTTTCCTCTTATTGTTATTGATACTCAATGACAAACATACCTAAAGTAGATGGGACATTTAATGCCTTTTTCTTCAAGGACTGATTATTACCCAAATAGTGCTATTTTGAACCCTGTTTATTGCAGGTTTTGAGTACTTTTTTGTGTAATAATCAATTTAATTAACCCAGCTAACATGTTGAAGTCCTAGCTATACTACTGATCACATTCGATAGCAAATTTTGCAGTTTTTGCAAGCTAATCATGCCAGAGTTCTTGAGTCGGCTCAATTATGAAGAATCCAAGTTAAACTCGGAGCTACAGATCAGAAGGAAGAAGAAGAAGAGAAGTAGAAGAGTAGTGCCGTAAGAACTTCAGACTTCGTAGGCTGCAAAATTCACTCGCTGAATCTCATACTCGCAAAATCAGTCTCCACCTTTTGACCCGTTTGACCTTTTTGTACAATTTTGTAAGTTTTCTCGAATTAGTCTCTTCATGCAACAAATTTTTATTATATCATATATTTTTGTAATTTTGCATATCTCCAAGTGTGCATATAAGCCCTATGCTATAATCAGAACAAAGGAGAATTAATCATTAATAAAGCTTCGCGCCTAAGCTTTCAAGCAAATCTCCCACTCCTTCCATTTTCCTTCACTTTCTCATTTTCTTGCCTCGCCAAATAGCTTCCAGTGATGATGAAAACTCGAAGATGAGTGGCTAAACCCTTCATCCTTAAAAGGAAGGCTATCAAGTAAAAGTGGATCTAAGGTAAACTCATGGTTCTCATGTTTTAAACGCTTCAGATGCATCACATTTATGTCCTCGCAATCTAGGTTCAAATCCCTTAGACACACCTTGAATGACCTGTACTTGGCAATCTTTTAAGGTTCAGTGTATGCTTATTATTAAATCCACTGAGATTCGGTAGTTGCCATTTATTAGTCACTGTAAGGTGAGTCAAGGAGATAAGTTTTCACTGTTGGAGACCATTAATGCCCAGTAAATGCTATCTTTCAAAAGGAACTGATAGGGGTCAAGGTTTTATAGCCAAAAGAAGAACTGGTTTGGGAAATGACTATAGGTCATCCCCCCCAAAGCGAGGAAGAGGGCCTGAGAACCCCTCAGTTACCCTTAAAATCCGAAACCAGTAGCCTGACACTTCAAGGAGATTTCTTTTACATTTTAACTTATTTTATCTTCAAGTTTTAACCATCACAACCCACTGTTTTTACCAAAAACCCTGAATCCAAACCAAATTCACCATTTTGAACACCACTGTAAGTCATTTGTGCGAAGAAAACTCATTCTTATGTTCGAATCTTGGGAGCATTATATCAAGTAAAGAACTATGCTATGCAAGTAGAGGAAATAGGTATAAATTTTGTTGATTCCTAAACCCTCTAGTCGCATTTGAATCAAATGGGCGCCATTGCTGCTGAGATGGTGCCTTAGTGCAGGTAATGAATTGTTGAACACTTGTGATCATCATCACAAGTACTGGTGAATTTTTCTTAACTTCATTATTTCTAGCAGTTAACTACTAGGTTAATTCAATTATTTTACTGTCCATATACATTTTTCTTTCAGCTAACAGTAACCCTTTTTTGGTAGCCTGGCTTTTGTTTCTTGTTGGTATGCTGTTTTTTTTTCATATGAGCTTATGCTCTAAGGATAGGGAATACAAAGAGTGAGAGAATTCACACCGTAGGAACAAGGTCATGGAATTGAATCTGTAGTGGACCAAATGGAGCCCCCACCTGAGGAATAGCAAAGCTAGCAGGGGAACCAAGGGAACCTTAATGCATATAGGTCCATGAGGGACCACATACACCCTCCATGAGTGAGTGCACCCTCATGCATTGTGCCTCCCACTGAGGACATGATTGTCAGACCCTACATTTTGCCACTGCTCCCCACCTTCCATGGTATGGAGAGTGAGAACCCCTATTCGCATATCTAGGACTTTGAGGAAGTCTGGAACACCTTCAAAGAGGATGCTGCCAATTTGGACTTAATGAGGCTAAAAATTTTTCCGCTGACTTTGAAGGATAAAGCCAAGATTTGGCTCAACTCTTTGAGGCTAAGGACCATTCAGAATTGGACCAAGATGCAGGCTGAGTTCTTCAAAAAAAAAATTTTCCATGCACAGAACCAATAGTCCGAAGAGTAAGAATCTACACTTTCACAAAATTTCATGAAAATGAAAAAATTTACCAATGCTGGGAAAGATACTTGGAAACCCTCAGTGCCTATCCTCACCATGGCTTTGACACATGGCTGCTAGTCAACCATTTTTATGATGGAATGTCCCCCACCATGAAACAATTGTTGGAAACAATGTGTGGAGGAGACTTCTTGAGCAAGAACTTAATAAGCTACTGAATTTCCCGCTTGAACTATGTATGAGACATCCAAGGCTTGGGATGAACCTAACCCAAGAGAAGTTGAGAGAATGAGGCCTACAACCAGCTCGAGGGGAGGCACGTACTCCCTTCCGGAAGACATGGAATTGAAGGCAAAACTGTCAACCTTAGCTAGAAGGTTGGAGGAGCTAGAAATGAGAAATCAACATGAGGTGCGAACAATGGCTGAAACACCTGTGCCCAACAACCTTTGTTTCATTTGTCAGTCTACTGAACATGTAGGAGAGCACTACCCAACTGTTCCTTCAATGAGGGACATGTTAGCTGAGCAAGCTAATGTTGTGGATCAATACAAGCCACCAACCAATGCCCCATACAGCAGCACATATAACCCTAATTGGAGGAACCATCCTAACCTCTCTGGAAACCAAAGCCCCGTTCATATGTACCTTGCCGCACAACAACAAAGATAGTTCCTCGTTCAAAACACAGCCACCACAATCATCATCTCCAAAATGGTGCTATAATGAACTTATAAAGTGGTGGCGCTTGTGGCAGAAGAAAGTAATGAATGTCAAAGCTAATCAGAAAATTGACACAGTGGAGAGCACTTTGAACAAGAAAATTGAAAACCTGCAGTCTGATATTGCTCAAAAATTTGATAACCTGCATTATTCAATTGCTAGGCTGACTAACCAACAACAAATGCAGGAAAAGGGAAGATTCCCTTTCTAAACATAGCCTAATCCCAAGGGAGTCCATGAAGTAATCTCTTCCAATGAACCAACTCCCAGGATAGATGAAGTAAATGCAGTTATCACTTTGAGGAGTGGTAAACAAATTGAGCAACATGTGCCCACACCCACAGAAGAGGCCAAAGAATAAGAGGAAGCTGAACCGGAAAGAATTATAATCAAAGAAGATGCAGTGAAGAAGAGCACACCCCCACCTTTTCCTCAAGCACTAAAAGGCAAGAAGAAGGCTATCAACCAGGCTAAAATTCTAGAAGTGTTGAGGCAGGTGAAAGTAAACATCCCCTTGTTAAACATGATTAAACAAGTCCCAACATATGCCAAATTCTTAAAGGACTTGTGCACAGTGAAAAGAGGGTTGAATATTGATAAGAAAGCCTTCTAATGCACAGGTCGTTGTCATTATCATCCGGTCTGAAGGCCAGTGAAGTACAAAGACCTGGGTTGTCCTACCATCTCAGTGAATATTAGTGGAACTTGTGTAGAGAAGGCGTTATTGGACTTGGGGGCCAGTGTCAACCTGTTAACTTAGTTTACAAGCAGCTGGGTTTGGGAGAGTTGAAACCTACTACCATTACATTATCCCTAGCAGACATATCAAGATTCCCAGCCTTTGCCGTCTTATTCGTATCTTGGTTATTCCCCAGCGTAGGAATTAAGTCGTCTAACATTGTAATACTATGGGAATCCACAGGTCATCTCAGGGAGTGGTCTTTTAGGTGATCTTTAGTAGCTATTCTCCAAAAGATGTGTATTTGGAAAGGAAATTATGGGGTTATGGTTGGTTGATTGAGTAATTAATTAGATAGACTATTTTAAAACAAGAAGATGATTGATGGGGTTCTTAGGTTTCCACTCACTGTCAGTCAAGTAATTCCCACCTCTTAGTTTTATAATCTCATCTAGAGCCATTAATGAATGGTCTTGACAGGAAGATTTTGCTAAACGCTCTTTTAGAATGAAAAAGCGATCGGGGATGTTAAACCTTGTCCAACAATTAACTCGGACTCTTAGCTTGCATTTGTAATCCAAGCCGCGGCAATGCCAGAGGATCTCTCGTTCACACGTTGTCAGAGGATCTGGGTTTTATAAGTTTCTCTACAAGTGTAACATCACCTTGATCCCATTTGAAGTATAAAAGAGGAATTGAGGGTTATTACCTTGATCGAGTGAGTTTCACCGTTAGAACCCCCCGGCTAAGAGTTTAGAACTTCATTGGAAATCATAAAGCGAATCATAATTGATGAGAAACTATTAATAAAAGAAACCGAGAAAATCAAACTTCAATTGCAAAACCAAGAATCAAAATACAAATTATTGAGAGAGAAGCGAGTTGTGTGATCCTAGCGAGGTTACATGAACTTGAAATCCAAAATCTGCGAGGAAAAGTGAAGTCTCTCTTATTCATCTAAAAACCCTAGCAAAAACTATGAAAAAGAACACTCTTTTTATGAAAACCAAAACCCTAGAAATCAAAAGCTCCTTTCTCCACCTTTCCTTTAGCTTTTATACCCATTTCCATTGTGATCCCGTGTTGATGGTCGAAGGACAAACGTACCCTTGCATTAGAATCGTAATCCTGCTCAATTCCCACAAATATTACATGCTTGAAGTGCAGTGCAGGTGGTGTGTCTGCAGTGCGCTTGGCCCGCTGTTGATTTCTGCTCTGAAGTGCAGTGCAGGTTAAGAGTGGTCTGGGGTACCCTTTGCATCTGCACTGTTCCCCTGACATCTTTGCAGCTCAGAGGCTTCACCACGGCGGTTGCTATCATCCTCGATGATCCATATTAAACTTTTCGATTAAGTTGAACCTTTGTAACAATTATGCACGAAACCGAAAAGCACAGTACAAGTCGAAACACGAAAACGATCAAAAGTACCTATTCTTATAAAATATGAGCAAAGTATGACCTGAAGGTACTAAATTCCGATATAATTGTTGCTCTTTTGTGTATTCAACACACCCCCCAACCTGCAACTTGCTAGTCCCTAACAAGATTTAAACTAATGACACCTACTGGTTATGATTTCCAACAAATGCGCTAGGTGCAGTTTAGCTTTGCAAGTTTCTCAAAAGGGCAAAAATTAAACATAGTACTTTAACCTGACATAGTGTGCACCGTCGGCTCAATTAAAGCCAAAACCACAGTCTCAGTGATGAACATAACAACAAACTATCACGAAACCAAGCTATTCATATAAGGACCATGGAATTGAGAAAGAAAAGGCTGCAATGCAAGCACTAAGTAAAGTGAGCGATATTATAGAGGCAACAGTTTAACATAACCACGAAACTACTATGCATAAAGGTCAAAAGGAACAACCAACACAAATGAAATCAACAAGGTCTTTAAGGCTTGTAACGACCATAGACTACACAAATAGGGCCATATGAACAAAATGGGTGTTGGCATGACGTGGCTGAGGTCTCTACCTAAATTCCAACACCACCCTAATCTAGCCTACTATGCTACTACTCAATGTCCTCCCCGTCGTCTGTAGAAGAAAATGTGTCCTCATCGGCGATATTCTAAGCTCCTTGAATCCGCCCCACGGAGCGTCTCCCAATCACGAGGCTCTCCTCGGTAAATATGACTCGAGGCACAGAGGCATGCTGGTCAAAGGCTGTTCTGTTTCCCAAAATGCATTTAAACCACCTTGATCAGACGCTCCATTCTTTTCGGAGGATTTGCTCATCGGCCTTGTAGACGAAGAGGCCACAGGAATAGCCACTTAGGGGATGTGAAATTTGGGGTCGTAGATGCGACTCGGCTCTTAAGCCTCTAGTTTGGCTTATGTGGGCCCCGGCTTTGGAAGAATTCTCTTTCGCCAACCACTCCCTCGAATCCACAGCGGCTTCCACAGATTTGTCACTAGGATGGGAATGGAATATGCACATTTTTCGGTTAGGGGCTGAAAGTCCCTCATAACGCACCATATGACCAAGGCATAGTCAATAAGCTTCCCGGTCATCACCTCATATAAAAACTGAGTTTCTTCTTTGCTCGGAAATTTCTCGTTACCCTTTGGCCCGATTCTATCATGAATAATCTTATTCATCAGCATAATCAGGCGAGCCTCGCGTAAATTCATACGTATAAAACCACTCATGGTAATAGGATGAGTGCACATGGCTTCAACGAACAAATGGGCGTCGAAATCAGTAATGGCCCTAAGGGGGTAAGGTCGATCATGAAGCGTGAGGCGGACATCTTATGCGAGTGAGCTATCAGGAATCGGGAGTGATCTTATTTGCCTTACCCATCACCGTGGCCTCGAGTGGGGGTATCTAGGCGATTTTCTCTCAAATTAGTGTAAAACTCAGAACCAGGTAGGTGGAAATGCCTGTGCCCGGCCACACACAAGCGAAAGTGCAACTTGAATAATGGCCCTGATAGGATGGGTGAACAAAAATGTGTCCACCTTCACACCCCTCTGCGATGAAATCCTGGCTTGAGATCGGTGGGCCCACGCACCTGTGCGGATCGAAGCCTCGCGAACATGGCCTTGATCTCCTCGTCTTCGCTCTCCGTGCCTCATCCTTCATCGGATGAAGAATCTCTTTGCTTTCCTTTGCCTTAGCATGGTGCAGGGGTGTCGGTTCCTTTTTCCACAGTAGCAGCTCGTAAAGGAGCTAAAGGCGCTGCCCTTTCCAGTGTTCTTAGATCTTGCCATAGATATGGCAAGAATAGCAAATACGGCAAAGACGACCCAAACACATAAAACAATGTCCTAATAGCCTATCTCCAGAAGTATCGAGTGGCCCAGGTGCGGATCGGATCAAAACCTTCCCCCTAATCTGAAATGAAATACAATCCTGTGAGCAAAATACTACCAATCAGAACACCCGAACAATCCTTGGAATCTGATATAATACCACATAAAAACAAACGCTCTCAAGGGTGCGGAGTGCTTGCACGTGCAATACGACGAACAAGAAGAATCACGTTCCCAGAGGTAGAAAACCTTTGCTTGGCGGGAGCAGGCAATCTCGGATTCGAAGCATTGAGGACAAAGGGCTAGGGTTTATCTTATAGAGGAGTAGATGAGATGGGGAATGGAAAGGGTTGCAAAAAAGGGGTTTAAAACCCTAATTTGCCCAAAGTCGCGGCTGGTCTAGGTACGAAGTGCGGTGCAGTCTGGGTGCTTGCTCGCTTTTTGCACAGTGAATGCCAGGTATCGGTTAGAGTGAATCTGGAATTATTTGTCCATACTAATTTTTTTTTTTGATATATATTTTGTAAATTGGGAGCAGTGAGTGAGTATAAATATAACCTTTAGTCCCAGCTGTCCCGGATTTCCTTTGCATGCTCATTTCTCTCCCTTTGCTCGTCAATTGCACTTGGTATTGTGTTTCTGAACTAACAATTGTACTTCCTTCTTTTGACACCTTCACACTTACCATGCGGTCCACTGTATTTCTTGTGATCAGGGTTCCTAGGGTTCGAACCGAATTGGCAACTCAAGGCTCAAAATGGGTGCAAGGGGAAGATCAAAATGATTTCACAAAGTGCAACACAGAAATAATGGCCTCAAATCACTTTCCAATTATGCATGGTGTTCCTCAGAGAATATGATGCATATAGTTACATGAATGCTAAAATAATGCACAGGCGGAAGCACTAGCAGGCAAAACAAGAGTTTGAACAGAAGGTCCGTGGTTTGTGTAGTTTAAGAGCGAATTCGGGTGATCGAGGAATTTGAATATGAACATGAGATTTGTGCATGTGCTTGTTAATGTGTAAATGCATTGAGATGACGTGGAGTGTGTATAAGAAGTCAATGTGGCTACGCCATTACGGGTGAGTACTATACCAGAGCGCGATTGAAAAAATTGCTATACTGCTGAACATGTAACATGCGCATAGTTGGGTCCAACCAGTGTAAGCCCACCCCCACTGCAGAAACAAGCATTTTCCTCAATGCACCACGAGTACCCCACAACGAAGGAGGCCGAGACAGGGGTGTGTTTTATTGTTTGGTTTCTTTGTTTTTTGTTTTTTTGTTTTTTTTTCATATGAGAAAAGCAAGTGAAATAAAGCAAAGAAATCTGAGGAAAGAAAGCAAAAAAATTATCTGACGAGATTGGATAAATTTACTTTGAAAGGAGTATCTGGTAGGCGGATCTACGGGTCCTCCCACTACTCTCTGACAGTCAAAGTGCTCAGAAATGGCTTAAGGCGTTGGCCATTGACTTTAAAGGATTTCCCATTTTACGTTTTCAATCTCGGCGCACCGATATGGGTAAACTACTTTGACAATGACGGGCGATCCAGAGACGGAGTTTTGGAAACATATGCAACCAAGAGCTATCTGTACCTTTTGGTTAGGTTTAAAAGTTTTCCTTGCGATGATCTTATCATGGAGCAGGCTGCCTCTCCTTTATGCAATCAGGAGCTCTCATACGACTCAGCCTCAAATTCATAGCTTCGTTCATATGTGATCGCTGTTGCAGCAGTCCAAATTAAAATTAAAAGTTTTAATAGCCCGATATGCCCTGTCTCCATTTCTACGAAAAATAGCGGGCCTTACCATAAACAAGCCTATAGGGAGACATACCAAAGCAGTTTAAAAGGAATACGGTAAGCACAAGAGCATTGATAAGTCGAGCTGACCCAGTCATACGATTTAGGGCAAGCGGTTTTCCAAAATGTGTTTGATCTCCCTATTAGATAATTCGGCTTGACCATTGGTTTCTGGGTGATATGCCGTTGAAACTTTGTGGGTGACTCATACTTTTCAACAAATTCTCAAAAGATCGATTCTGAAAATGGGTCCACCGTCACTTCAATGATTACGCGAGGCACTCAGCGAGAAAAAATGTGTTCTTTTATAAATTTCAAAACAACCTTGTGGTCATTTGTTCTCGTTGGAATGGCCTCAACCACTTCGATATAGTCAACGGACAACAAAATGTAAAGTACCCACAAGAAGGGAAAAAGGCCCCATGAAGTCTATGCCCAGGTCGAAGATCTCAATGATTAAAATCGGGGTAAGAGGCATCATGTTCCTTTTTGTGACCCCTCCTAATTGTTGGCATCGAGCACAAGATTTGCAAAATTCAAAGCAGTCTTTAAAAAGTGTGGGCCAGTAAAAACCAACTTGCAAAATTTTATCTACTGTTTTTCGGTGCGGAAATGCCCTCAGCGGCTTGCGAGATAGCGAAATGTAGTATCCCAGTTTGATCATCATTGGGTACACACGCTTCTCATCAATTAGTGGTAATATTTAAACAGATATAGATCATCAAAATAATATTTCTTAATATGCCAAGAATTTCCTTTTTTGTTGAAGTCCATTGAGGTGGGATTGACCCGGTCAGCGGGTAATTTACTATGTCGTACCATAGGCGTGAGCAAAAAATAGCGCTGCATCCAAGCTATCGCTATGTCGATGCGCGTTAGACTAGATTCCGGGAACCAACGAGATAAGTGGTCGACTACCACATTCGACCCTTTTATCTTTAATAGTCGGGTTAAATTCTTGCTGTTGGATACCTAGTCAGCTAGAGGCTTGGTATCTTGCTTAGAAACAAATGCCGATATGTGATCTGTGAAAATGGTTTATAGGAGACCCTCTGATGTATGACTGAACTTTTCCTAAGGCAGACGACGGCTAAAAACTCTTTCTCCATTGGTTGTGTAATTTGCTTGGCGGAATCTAGAGTCTTCTTTGGCATAGTAGATCCGCAAGCCTTTTATCTTTCCTTTGTTCTAAAACGACCCGCATAGCGTAATCAAGCAGCGTCGCATGATCTCAAATGGAAGGTTCCAATTAGGAGATCGCATGATAGGAGGAGACACTAACATAGTTTTGAGTTTACCAAAGGCGGCAAGCCTGTGACCATGCGAAAGGGACATCCTTAGCAAGCAAATTGCATAAGGGACGAGATATAGCACTAAAATCTTTTATAAATCTCCTATAGAATCCAGCATAACCCAAGAATGACCTTATGTCTCTAACACACTTAGGAGTAGGTAAGTTGGAGATTGGCTGACTTTGAGCTATCACATAAGTTGTTTTCCCCGATACTGTGACTAGACCAATCCCTTGTCACCATGGTGACACTTTTCCCAATTTAACCACGAGGTTCTTCTGCCGGCATCTCTCCCGAAACCTTACGTAGGTTCTCCAAGCATCCCTCATATGAGTCACCAAAAACTGAGAAATCATCCATGAAAATTTCCAAATAGTTTTCTATCATATCCGCTGAAATCCCCCATCACCTTGCCATTGGAAGTTCTGGTGCATTACATAATCGAAAGGGCATTTTCCTAAAGGAAGAGATGCGAAAGGACATGTGAATATAGTTTTCTCTTGATCTTCTAAATTATCTCATTCAGTTGTACCCGAGTACCCATCGAAAATAATAAATTGAATTCATGCCACCGCAGCTCTCTCCAACATTTGATAAATGACGGTAGAGAAAGTGATCTTTCCTAGTACCGCGTTAAGCTTATATAATCTATGCATACCATGACGGAGGGTGACACAGTGGGAATTAGCTCATTATTTTCATTTTCTACCACAGTGACTCTAGATTTCTTAGGGACTACACGAGTTGGGTGACACTTGCTATCTATGATAGAGATGCAAATAACACTGCGTCCAAAGTTTTGAACTGCTGCAGCCACTTCTTTCATTCATTGGGTTCGGTCGTCTTTATTGGTTGTCTGGGGTTAACATCCTCTTCCCCGAATATGAATCCTATGTTAATGCGGATCAAGGGGCTAATTCCTTAATATCTGCAATTATCCATCCACCTAGAGACTTAATTATATTGGGTTCTCAATATCTCCAAAAGTTTTATTTTCTTAGTCCTCTTTAAGGAGGGAAGATATGATTACGGAGAAGAGTTCTTCTACCCTAAGAATGCATATTTGAGGTGTGATGGTAAAGTTTCAACAAGCTTGGGTGGTCTCTCTTCCGAAGGTAATGCCACATTCTCAATTGGTAGCAATGGTTCAAATTTAGGTGCCCACTTGTTCGCTTCCAATACCTCATTGTGTTGATTATGGAGTATAGAAATTCGACTCGGGGAAGTGGTCTCACCTCCTGTATGACTTGGAGTTTACTAGGCCATGAAGACATGAGAGGGTCATCATATGAGACATTATCTAAGTATTTACGCTGCAGAATCAACCATGTTTACCTCACAGCATCTTCCTCATCTCATTCCTCCTTTGATAACATTAAAGATGAACCAATTAAACAGTATGTTGCAAATGAAGTGTCATTAGTATCTCTAGTGTATGTGGCATTAGCATTGGCAGAATGGCTACCCGGAATCACCCGGCTGAGTTCTTAGTTCACCACGGGTTAGTGTCAAGCACGACAAAATCGAGGAAGTAAAACTTGTCCACTTGCACCCAGTATTATAGCTTATCCTCACAGGAATGCCACTCTGATTAAACTAATTGGAGGTGATATGAGTTTGCTCTAATTATCAACCTAGATCGACATATCTTGGTAAGACTGACAAATTAACACTTGCCCCTAAGTCCACTAGAGCATGTCTAGCTTTGGTTCCTGCCATATGGAAATAGTAGGGCTGCAGGTTTTTGTATTTAGGGGAAAATTGTTTGTTGAATCAATGAGGTAGGTGCTCGATCATAAATCTTCCTTGTTTCTGCTTTTAGTTTTACTTTTCGCGGAGTACCTGAATCTTTTGAGGAAACTTGGCATATGACGGAATTTGCTTGATGGCATCTAATAAAGGAATGTTCAACTTCACCTGTTTGAACAACTCATAGATCTCAGAATGATTGTTCACTTTCTTTGGGAATCTGACCTGAGGTATGGAGCGGGAGGATATAGACCGTGTCTTTGTTTGGCACATCGACCACATCATCACAAGGAACATGAGGCTTGTCGGACACCTCATCATCGAGCTAGTTTCATTTGAGATTCTTGTACCAGTTCTTAGGTTGAATGGTTTATTAATTACCTTACACTTGAAAAGTGGTATGCGACCTTAATGTTAAGTGCCAGCTGTCACGAAATTCCCGACACTAATGGCTGACGCGGGGTTTGGATGGTTTGAGATGGGAGTTTCCTTTTTCTTGTTGAAAATTGCCCGTAGAAGAGTTAGCTTAGTGATTTGGGATCTCATCATTCGAGGCGGAGTTCGAGTGTGTTTGTGGATTGTTGGGTCTGTACGAACTGTGTCACAATATCCTCCAAACTTCTCTTATGTGGAGGTTGATAAGGCTGTGGGTTTGGATTCCCTTGGTTTGACGGATGGAACCCTTGATTAGGGTTCGCAGGAAATACTTGAGGACCTTGATTCTGAAATGGAGGGGTTGGATTTGAAAAACCTTGGTTTTGATAATTGGGTCCTTGATTGTTTGGCAAGTTGTGTGGGCCTCCTCATTTCTCCAACTAAAATTAGGGTGCTTACCCCATCCTGGATTATATGTTTTAGAATATGGAGAATTGAAAGGTTTCCTTTGGTAGTTAAGGGCATTAGCTTGCTCTATTTAGATTGCTCCCTTAACTTGAGGAAGGTTTGGGCAGTTAATAGTTGAGTGCGTAAGGTCATCACAAATGATGCATGGCTCCTCCACTCTGGGTCCCATAGGCACAGAGGGTATTTGAGGCACACTAGTTACCTCATTTACTTTTTTCAACTCTATAGCCTCCAACTTCCTTGTTAAATTAGCTATTTTTGCTTCACGAATCATCATTTCTCTTCAAGTGATGGATTCACTCCTATTAAGGTGTACTATGCCTTTAGCCGGTATCTCTGAAGGTATTAGTTTCCCATGTTCAAGCATTTTACGCTATGGTGTGAAAGAATTGAATGCCTCCCTCGCACTTTTCTCATAAAACTCTCACTTTTATCATTTGGATGTATTGTTTATTATTCGGATAGCCATGATGAAAATGCCTTGACTTGTCAATCAGGCCGTGATGAGGGGAATATGGAGGAGATCCTTGTATCTTTCCGTACCACGTGAGTTCTTAGAACTTTTCGGAAAATTTGAATTGCTCGCCAAGAGCATTGAGTACGTGCGGGAGGGAAGAACTTGTTAAGGAATTCATTTCGCATGTCCTCCATGTGAAGATTGGAATTAAGGTGCAGCCAGATAGAGCAGTTACAGTATACTCCCTTTAGATCAAGCGAGATAGAACCATCTGATTATGTGGGGTGATCCGAGTGAGAGAAATGCACAAACATCTCGAAATCTCTCATGAATGAATAGGGGTTCTCAGAATCGACCCCTTGATACGCAGGTAGAAGACGGATCATCTCGGAATTTCATGAGAATTGATTAGCCTCTTCGGGAAGCGAATACATGAGTTTGTTGACGTAGTTCTTGGGGTTGCAAAATCTCGGAGAGTTCTTTCCACATTAGGTAAAGGAAGCGAGGGGGCTCGATATTGATTCCGTGAAAGTTAACATTTCCCCCTCACATTCTTTGTGTTGTTGAAGTGCGACTTGTCTGCATGTTATTGGAGGTTCATGGAGTCCTTGTGGGTTGCGAGGTATCCCTTGAGCATTTTGATTAAACAAGGTTCGATTCGGGATGATCCATTTGATTGTAGGGTTCTCTTAGAGCAATTGACTTACTGAATGCGATTCTTGGAGGTATAATTCTTACAAGTCGGCGTTGCTTCGTTGCGAGCCCGGCAGGCATGCACCCAAATCGACTCCTTCGAGCAAACACCCCGCCGATTCTCTCTGAAAACAAATTAAAAATGAAGGTAGAAACGTCTTTTGGTTACAATGCAATTGCAAATTACTTTTAGCTCGCCGGATCAACTAGATTGATCGCCACTCCCGGCAACCAGCCTTAAATCGCCGTCTTGTCGTATGCTGAATTTATTCCCAAGCGTAGGAATTAAGGTCGTTTAGCATTGTAATACTGTGGGAATCCACAGGTCATCTCCACAGGGAGTGGTCTTTTAGGTGATCTTTAGTAGCTATTCTCCAAAAGATGTGTATTTGGAAAGGAAATTATGGGGTTGTGGTTGGTTGATTGAGTAATTAATTAAATAGACTATTTTAAAACAAGAAGATGATTGATGGGGTTCTTAGGTTTCCACTCACTATTGATCAAGTAATTCCCACCTCTTAGTTTATAATCTCATCTAAGAGCCATTAATGAATGGTCTTCGACGGAAGATTTTACTTTAAAAGCTCTTTTAGAATGAAAAACGATCGAGGGATGTTAAACGCTGTCGACAATTAGCTTCGGACTCTTGGCTTGCATTTGTGTCGAAGCACGACGTGTCTGAGGATCTCTCGTTCACACGTTGTCAGAGGATCTGTGGGTTTTATAAAGTTTCTCACAAGTGTAACATCACGCAATCCATTGAAGTATAAAGAGAATTGAGGTTATTACCTTGATGGGGGTGAGTTTCCATAGTAAGACCATTTAGAAAGTTGTTCATTGTGAAATCATAAAGCGAATCATAATTGATTAGAAACTATTAATAAAGAAACTTGAGAAAATCAAACTTCAATTGCAAAACCAAGAATCAAAATACAAATTGCGAGAGAGGAAGTTGTGTGATCTAGCTGAAAGATTAATGAACTTGAAATCAAAATCTGCGGAAAAAGTGAAAGTCTATTCACTCTAAAAACCCTAGCAAAAACTATGAGAAAGAACACTCTTTTTATGAAAACCAAAACCCTAGAAATCAAAAGCTCCTTTCTCCACCTTTCCTTTAGCTTTTATACCCATTTCCATTGTGATCCCACATTGATGGTCGAAGGACGAACGTACCCTTGCATTAGAATTGTAATCCTGCTCAATTCCGCGCTATATCATGCTCCAGTGCAGGTCTTAGGTTAGTGTGTCTGGAATGGGTTGCGGTGCTTTTACGCATGGGTGTGCAGTGTAGGTTGGGCGATGCGATGCCCAGCCGGCCTTTGTTGATTTCTTTGCTGCAAGGTGCCGAGTGCTTGGTTAGAGTGGTGCAGGTACCCTTTGCCCATCTGCCTTGTTCCCCCGACATCTTTGCAACTCCCGAGGCTTCACCACAGCGGTTGCTATCATCCTCAATGATCGTGATGGCTTTCACGGTCACGAACCTTTGTAACAATTATACGAAACCGAAAAACAGCCTGAGTCAAATGCGAAAACAATCAAGTACTGTTCTATACAAATGTGACAAAAGTATGACCTAAAGGTACTAAATTCCGATATAATTGTTGCTCTTTTGTGTATTCAACAGGCACTGTTGAGGATGTCTTGATACAAGTGGACAAATTCTATTATCCTGTAGATTTTGTTGTTCTTGACATAAATGGGTTGCGAGAGGACCCAATTATGTGCCGTCGTCGCCCAGGGAGGCGTTTCTTAGGCACTTAGTGCGATCATTAATTTCCAGAATGGAGTAATGCAATTAACATTTAGGAATATGACACTAGAACTTAATATTTTCCACTTGAGCAAGAAGCACATGCCCTCAATGGAAGAAGACCAGGAACAAGTTTGTCAAATTGATGCCATTCTGGGTGAACAGTATCAAGCTGCAACCGATTCTGGGAGTTGACAGGGAGCAGAAGTTGTTGATAGTGCGAGATCCCCAGGAGTCTTGTGCAATGCATGGACCTTGGAGGAAGAGGGAAGAAATCCTTCCTTTGTTGACTGAAGAGGATAGTAACAATGGAGACAACATAAACCTCAACGGCGACCTCGAAACCACTTCTGGTGAAATATCTTTGTTACGGATGAGGATAACCACTACCCAGTGGTGATTTCTTCACTGCTAAATACCCTGCATTAGGAAAGTCTTTTGGAAACCCTCAGGAGGTGCAAGCAAGCCATTAGATGGAAAATTTCCAACTTAAAGCGTTAGTCTATTTAGTTTTTTGCACTCAGCCATGTGGGAGGAGGAAGTCAAGCTGAGTCAGAGCTGACACGGCGACTAAATCCACATATGCAAGAAGTGGTGCGCGCTGAAGTTCTCAAGCTCCTGGAGGTTGGCATCATTTACCCCATTTATGATAGTACCTGGGTGAGTCTAACTCAGGTTGTTCCAAAGAAATTTGGGGTGACCACTGTTCATAATGAAAAAGGAGAGGATGTGCCCACCCGCCTTACCACAGGTTGGAGGGTATGCATTGACTACAGGAGATTGAATAAAGTGACAAGAAAATATCATTTTTGTAACACCCCGAAATATACCCTAACAGTTTCAGACTTGTTTAGGGTATATTAAAAGCTAAATGGAATTATTTGGAAATAAAATAAAGATAAAATTAAAATAAGCAAGAACTGGGAATGAATACAACAGTTAAGGGTAAATTAATAAATTACCAATTCATGACCCAAGGGTCATAATATAATAAGTTCATATGCCAAAGTAGGAATATGCATAAGTTAAATTAAGAGCAAAAGAGAGTTGGAGGGGACGGGGTAATAAAAGAAAGATATTAGAATGAAATAAGGAAGAAAAATTGTGGAAGAGACAAGTGGCTTGAAGGAAAGAGGGAGGAATTTTCCTCCTTGGAAAGTTAAATAAAAAGGGGATAAGATCAAAAAAAGGATAAGACCAAAATAAATATCTTATTTTTGGTCTTAGAGAGAGAAGCAAAAACGGATAAGAGATAAGAGAAGAGAAAGGAAGAAGAAGAAGAAGAAGAAGAGAAAAGAAAAGAAGAAAGAAGGAAAAGAAAAGAGAAGATCACAGGTATGGAACTACTAAATTTGAGTATGGAACTATGATTTTGTATAGAAAAGTATGAAAACTATGGGTGTATGGAATGCTAAGATTTTATATAGAAACGTATGGAATTTAAGAATGGGTTTGTATAGTTCTGCGTATAAAAAGTATAGATGCATGGTTTGGAACCTCTATTTCGTGTATAGTTTCGGTTTGGAAACTCCCAAACTCATTTCGTGTAGGGTTGAGTTGAGAAAGCGCCCTAGGCTCCCTAGATATGTGTTTTTTGGGAAGGAATTACAGTTGCAAGTTGAACCAGGAAAATTCTCTAATTTTTTTGATCATACTCTGATGTCCACAGGACCTTAGAACGGGTTTTTGGGTCAGAAATAAAGGAAATTTGGTAGTAAGTCCTTCTAGTAAATTGTATCCACATCAATGAAATTGATGTTAGGCTTTTGAATTTCTTGATTTGGACCTCTGTAGACCAAGTTATGGTCCTTTGCGAGAGTCGGCCAATTTAGATCTGGTCGGGTCGGTTCGGGGTCAACTAGTAGGACCTTAGAGTTTTTATTTTTGGGTGCTCAAAATAAAGGGAATTTGGAAGTGAGTCCTTCCTAGTAAAATTGTAGCTACATCAATGAAATTGATGTTTAGGCTTTAATTTCTCAATTCAGTTTGTAGACCCGAGTTGTAGTGCTGCTACGAGCAGTCTAATGGGCGAGAGGTCGGCCATATACCTCATGCAGGTCGGCACCTCATGCGCGAGAGTCGTGACCTGTCTGTGAAGGTCGCGGACCTCATGCAGCGAGTCGGCCGGACCTCATGCGGCCGGTCGCCAGACCTCATGCCAGGGGTCAGCGTATCTTCATGCAGCAGAGGTCACTGCACCCTCATGCAACAGAGGTCGACAGAGGCCTCCACAGACCTCATGCAAAGTGCAGGTCGGCCACAGGTAGGGTCACAGACCGCCCCCGTAGAGCCTCGCCTCGCCCGCCAGTCGCCCTGTCAGGATTTGACTACGTATGACCTCCAACTTTGGAAGGTCATAACTCTTTCGTCCGAACTCTGATTCGGGTGTTCTTGGACTCTATGGAAAGCCCATTGAGTCAAGAATACATTTATATTCATGAGGAGGATATTAGGTGTCGCATCAAGGTGATAGATCGAGCTCGTCCGTGTCAGTCACCATTCAGCTTTTCAGGATTTGATTACGTTTGACCTCCAACTTCTAAGGTCATAACTCCTTCGCCCCGAACTCCGATTCGGTGTTCTTGACCTATGGAAAGCCCATTGAGTCAAGAATCCATTGATATGCATGAGGAGGATATTAGGTGTCAGGATCAGGTGTTGTGACTGAGCTCACCAAGGTCGGCCGCTCGCTCGCCCAGGATTTGACTAATTATGACCTCCAACTCGAAGGTCATAACTCCTTCGTCCGAACTCCATTCCGGGTGTTCTTGGACTCTATGGAGTCTACTGAGTAAAAGAATACAGCCATACATAGTATGATAAAATTGGAACTCATATTAGGTCCGTAAATAAGGAAAATGCTATAGATATGATAATCATATAAGATATCATGCATAATATAAGATAGATACAAGTATAAGATAGATAAAAGTACAAGTACGTGTATAAGTACCTCCATATAGGTATAAGTTCTGTAACTCCTATGGGAGTTAGGACAATCTGATAAAGTACAAGTAAAACGTACAAGTATAAAAATGTATTGGTATATGTCATAAGATATGATAGTCTAATAAAGTACATGAAGATATAAGTTAACAAGATATAAGATGTTGCCATGAATGAGTACATGTACACGAATGATAAGCATATATGAATATAAGAATGAGTAAACACATGCATGATAAAAATATAGGAATATATATATAGAGAAATATGAGAACCGTAATATGAAGCTACAGATATGAGAACGAATACAGATTAAAGTACTGATATGATAAGAAAGTATAAGATTGCATATGCTTGTGTAAATTATATGTGTGGAACATATATAAGCATTGGTATGTGACAAGTATAGAATATGACATAAGTATATGATCAGTTATATGTAAATGTGTAAAGTGAGATATGAGATATGAAAAATGCAAAGATAAGAATAAATGATTGTATATATATCTCACATATGATTACCGAATGACAATAATGATTCGAAATATGAGATATGTAATCGAACATAAAATACACAATGCTGACACCGCTTAGAACCCGGGTAGAGGGATGATAGGCAGCCTATTAGGAAAAAAAAAAAGTCCGCAGCATACATACAGATATCAGCCCCGTTGTAGATGACATAGATCCCGTTGATCACGGTGGTCTCCGAAAGGTCACCACAAATACTGGCTCTCACGGACCACGGCTTCATATAGTGAGCATAGCGCCTCGAGCTCCTCATGGACCACTGCTTCATGCGTTGAGTATACTTCGCCTCTCGAACCACTCCGCTTTCGCACAAAGGAGCATGCGCCGCCGGGCCCTCATGGTTTCTTTATCCACTTCTAAGGTTTATGTACGAAACATAAAACAAATAAAATGTAGAGAATATATGACTATATGGAAGATAGCACTACTATGCGACGATAGTATGACTAGTATGCAAGATACATGTGCCATTAAATTCCATTAATTTAAAGTATATGAACAAGCATGCAAGACATGAAAGAGAAAGTAATATGAAAAGTATAACAGGAAAATAGTATCTGAAAATAGTACATGAAACAGTACATGATCACAGTACATGAAAATAGAACATAACAAATGGTATATAGTATATAACCATGAAAGTAATATATGTATAAGAATATGACAAGCACAGAATAGGATATGTAATATGAACCATTAGAAAGATAATAGATCAAATGATAAGTACTAGGATAAGAAATATATGATATAGAATATGTAACGGAAAAGATTGACATGCAATAGGAATGTAAAGATGATAAGTGGTAACAAGTTATATGAATATGTATAGATATATGAAATGCATATGTATAAGCTTGTGACGGTCACCATTGGTGGTTGTCCATGCTTATGTTCCCACTAAGCGCAGTTTAGCACGTGTTCAATCCGCAGGCAGCTGCATGCAAGACAAGGATAGAGGACAGATATCCCACATTAGTGAAGGTGCCGCCGTAGATAGGTGCTCACCACACCGCTTCTCGCGATCTCCGATGTTCTTCCTTGTATTAGAAAAGAAAAAAATTTACATATAAGTAAATGGGACCTCGCATATGTATATAGATTCTCGATGGACACTCACTTCTAGTGGTAGTTCTTTTGTAAATGAAAATGATTTTTGTTATTACGTAAATTGTTTGTATAACTACGTGCATGTCTGGGCCGAAAGAACAGTCAATGAGTCCCAAGATATAGTCTCGCGTCTGACTGGTTCTGATCCGCCAATCTGGGCCTGGACGGAACGGAGGCGTGACAATTTTCCTCTTACTCCTTCATTGATCAACTCGAGAGAATTTCCGTGCACCCATTATATCAGCTTCTGGATGGTTATTCGATACTTTCAAATGAGATTGCCATGTAATTCAAGAGAAAACCACCTTCACTCGCCCATTTGGCACATATGCCTACCTGAGATTCTTCTGCTCTCGCATGCACTTGCCACATTCCAAAGGTGTATGCTTAGCATTTTTAGCGATTTGGTGGAGCGCATCATGGAGGTATATATGGATGATATCACCTTATATGGTGATACTTTTGAGGAATGCCTAACCAACCTTGAGACTTTGCTCCATCAATGCATTGAAAAAAACTTAGTGCTAAACTGGGAGAAATGCCATTTTATGGTAAATCAAGGGATCGTCCTAGGGTATGTTATCTCCAACAAGGGGATTGAAGTGGACAAGGCCAAAGTTGAGTTGATTGCTAAGTTACCACCTCCCATAAGTGTGAAGGCAGTCAGATAGTTCCTTGGGCATGCAGGGTTCTACAGGAGGTTCATCAAGGATTTTTCGAAAATTGCCAAACCCCTGTATGAGCTACTAGAGAAGGATGCCACTCAGGAGGAATCTCGCCAAAAGAGCTTTGGAAGAGCTCAAATCACTTTGACCACTACACCCATAAAATGAGCACCAACCCACAATTGCCTTTTGAGGTCATGTGTGATGCAAGTGATCTTTACATCTGAGCAACTTCAAGGAGAGAGAAGACGTGTCCTATGTGGTCTACTATGCAAGCAAAATTTAAACGGCTACCGCAGAAACTACACTACCATAGGTATGAGTCACACGAGCGGTCTATGCCTCGTTAAATTTCGTGCATACTTGGTGGGATCAAACATCATTATTTTTACAGATCATTCAGCCTTTAAGTACCTCCTTACTAAGCAAAACACCAAAGCTAGACTTATTAGATGGGTCCTTCTGCTCCAAGAGTTCAAGTTGCATATTAAAGACAAAAAGGGGGTAGAGAATGTTGTGGCAGACCATCTCTCCAGACTAACCATAGCACACAACACTCACAGTCCTCCAATCAATGATGAATTTTCGGAGGAGTCCCTGTTGCTAGTGGAACATGCTCCATGGTATGCTCACATTGCCAATTTCTTAGCAACAGGAGAAATCTCATTTGAATGGAAGGCACAGGACAAGAAATACTTCCTCGCAAAGATCCACTCTTTTTACTGGGAGGAGCCATTTTTGTTCAAATATTATGCAGATCAGATAATTAGAAGATGTTTGCTTAAAGGAGAAGAGCAAGGGATTCTCAGCCATTGCCATGAAAATGCTTATGGTGGCCACTTTGATTCACAGAAGACAACTATGAAGGTGCTCCAATCTGGGTTCTACTGGCCTTCCCTTTTCAAAGACACTCACAACATATGCCGAGGGTGCAATAGATGCCAAAGACTTGGGAAGCTTTCATTGGCCACATGATGCCCTGAACCCGATCTTAAATGTGGACTTATTCGATGTTCGGGTATTGATTTCACGACCTATTCCCTTGATCTTTCGGGTATTCGATATCTGTGGGGTTGACTATGTATCCAAATGGGTCAAAGCGATTCCCTGCAAAGTAGCTTCGACTACGGTGGTGGCACTCGAAGTTCCCGAAAGAAAACATCTTCCTGTGACTAGTACCTAAGGCCATAATTAGTGACGGAGGTTCACATTTTTGCAACAAACCTTTTGAAACCCTCCTAGCTAAGTATGGAGTGAAACACAAGGTGGCCACCCCTTACCATCCTCAGACTAGTGGACAGGTGGAGCTTGCTAATAGAGAAATCAAAACCATTCTCATAAAAGTGGTGAACACCAACATGAAGGACTGGTCCCTCAAATTGTTGGACTCCTTGTGGGCCTACAAGACAGCCTTTAAGACAATTCTCGAAATGTCCCCCTATCGACTTATTTATGGCAAGGCATGCCACCTCCTTGTGGAAATAGAATACAAGGCATGGTGGGCAATCAAGAAGCTGAACTTAGACTTAAGAAGGGTTGGCCTCAAAAGGTTCCTTGACATCAATGAATTGGAGGAACTGCGAAATGATGCCTACATGAACTCAAAATTTGCAAAGGACAGGTTGAAAAAGTGGCATGACCAAATGGTGGTTCAAAAGAATTTCAAAAAAGGGGACCAAGTGCTGCTCTATGATTCCAAACTGCATCTCTTTCCAGGCAAGCTCAAATCAAGGTGGACTGGTCCTTTCATTGTCCATGAAGTCTACACCAATGCAGTAGTGTTCAAAGTGAATGGCTAGAGGCTGAAAGCCTATGCAGTCCATTTCATAGCAGACAAGGAGGAGCTCCCCTTCCTTGAACCTCTAGAAGTTTGAAAGGCTGCCTTGAGTGGGCTTAGTCTCTGCAGAGACCAAAAAGCCACTCCCTTTAGTTGGATTTTTGTTTATTTCACTTCAAATTTTATATTTATCCTTCATGCTTTCTTAGTTTTAGCCTATTTTAAGTTGTAGTTTTTCACATTTCTATGCTCTTATTCATAATTTTGGTGTTTCATTTTACAGGTGTTATTTTACAATAGGAAGCAGTTCTCAACAAGTTGGTGGCCATTTTTCACAAGGGTTGCAAAATTTCGCAACCCTACGAAATTTGCCGCCTTTGCTGATTCCTGCAACTTTTCAATTCCCAGACTTTCGATTCCTGCGTAACCCTATTCATTCCTCCCCAATTCTCTAAACCTCAACTTTTGTGCTCATTTATGGACACTAAGTAGCTTGGGATCTTCACCTTCCCTAACCCTCTATATATAGCCCTACCCTATTCATTTGAATTCATTTTCCATCTCCTTAGAAGAAAATCCTCCGGGAGCAAACCTTCCTTCCCCCATCCTCCGTCTCCTCCCAAATGCTATGGCAAGACCCGCTGTGGACAATGGGGCTCCAGCTATAGGCCTCAAGTGTGGCCTCTTCCACGCCCCTCCAAATTTCCCAAATTTCGCTAGGCCTTAGTCGCTCCTCCACCAAACACGCTCTAGCCGCGGCTTGCCCCCGTCAAATTTACTTCACTCACCGCCGCCCGCCAGGCCGCTGCTAATACCTCGCTAACATCCCTGCCCCTGCTACTCCAGTCCAACACAGATACGAGACGAGGGTGGGACCTACCCCTCCCTCCCCTCCTTATCAACGACCATCCAGGAGGCTTCCGCCCAAAGAGGACTTGACTTCAAAGTTCAGCGAATCCTTCACTTCTGGCCCAGAGTAATCCCTTTTATCACCTACTAATGTGGTCCACCGACATTCCTCAGGATGAGTCTCTTGGCTCCATTATCAGAAGGCCTATCCTCTATTGTGGCCCCATTCCAGGCAATTCCGACTGCAGTGGCAAGGATTTGCAAACAAGTATTTCTATGACTTTCTAGCTTTCGTCGCCCTTCCCAACCTTAGAGACTCCATGCGGCTTGTGCAGCGATACTCCCTGGAGCCTTTCATGACTCCACGCTAGTTTTTCTACCCCCATGTGGTTATCAAGTTTTATCAGACTACACTCCAGAGAGTCCCCTCATTCCACTCCGCCTCGCATTTCTCTATAGATGGTCGTGAGGATACTTCGCCCACCGGCACGCACCACGCTCAATCTACCGGGCCGTCCCGCCTAACGCAGCGGAGTATAGACAGTGGCCCTATCCCTCACCTTGGGAGATGGTTCGTATATTATCCAGGGATATGACATCAGGACCCATCCTACTCAGGAGGCAGCTCCCTCCCGTTATGTTGTTCATTGACCATATATTGCGGTCCAACCTATTTCCACTTCAGCACTTGGTACAGAGGAGATGAGTCATTCTAGAGGCTCTTTATCATATCTCTGAGGGTTTTTGGTTCAGCCTTGCCGAGCTTGTCATGACTTCTCTTTTCCACTACGAGGACAAGATTCATTGCAAAAACCTTAGCCAGGCTGAGGCCATTCCCCTCCTATTTCCGAAGTTGCTATCTCAGGTGTTGGAGCACCTAGGTTTTCCTACTGAGCCCCACCTTGAGCACCGCCGTGTTTGCAAGGCCATTTTTACCATAGAAAATGACAGCTGCGGATCGGTGCCTCATCCCCACCCAAGACCTAGTTGAGGATCACCAAAGAATGACCATCCAAGGTCTTAGGATCACCCACCTCCCGTAGTGCCTCGGGCCGAGGAGCCCCGCATTCCAAGATCCCCAAATTTCCAATACCACGCCCACTACATGCCTCACCTGCCTCCTCTACACCCCTAGTGCCTCCAGTTCCCTCAGACACGACTAGACCGAGTACTTCAACACCATCCATGCAACATATCTCTATATCACCTCGGGATTTTTTGGCTATCATGGATGAAATTCGCACTTTTTCAGCCACTTCAACATCTTTCGCGGTTGCCTATACTGCCTTGACCGAGAGGATGGAACGCACCGAGGCCGTCGTTAATCAGACCACAACCATGCTTGCTCAGAACAATGCCATCCTCGTGCGGATTCGTAATCACCCTGCCTCGCCCATATCTTCCATCGTTGCCTCCCGCTTAGACTTTTAGCTCATCCTCCAACAAAGAATAAAGACCATTCAGCCTATCCGAATTTCTCCCGCAAATTTCATTGACCTTCTTGCAAAGCAGCTGTTAGCTTTAGACACTCCTCCCGCTTCATCAAGAAATTCTCCTACCGCCCAGATGAGGACAAGACTTCACCGCCTACACACACTGGTGGTGTAGCACTTCCTTCCTTAACTTTCCAATCCGAGCCCTATTGAGACATTGTGACATTTGTCAGTGGGGGAGAGTTAATAAGGAAGTGTTTTTACATTATGTTTTGCTAATATTTTGAGCAAGTCTATTTTGTGTAGTTCAATGACTTGTTGTTAGTTTCTTTTTGTGAAGCTAAAAATATAGTCGTATCTTTAATTTTAATATATACCATATAGCTTACAGTTACAGTTTAAAAATTGCAACCATTTTTTTTTTTTTTTTTTGTGCATTGCCTAGCTTACAGTAAGACAAATTGAAACTTTGCTCCAATACTGTTGATGTTAGATTAGTTCCATGCT
Source organism: Tetrastigma voinierianum (assembly GCA_016808115.1). Classification (NCBI taxonomy): domain Eukaryota; kingdom Viridiplantae; phylum Streptophyta; class Magnoliopsida; order Vitales; family Vitaceae; genus Tetrastigma; species Tetrastigma voinierianum. The sequence goes on along the minus strand of JAEQBH010003239.1, from coordinate 70,003 downwards.
TAATTAAGTTGATGACTAATTGAATTCCTATTGTTTTCAACCTTTTTCTTCCACCTTGAGCTAATCACACACCATGCACATTAGGTTTCAATGATATGCGGAAAAACTGCCTAGCCTCTTAAACTCTGCAAAAGCCTGGCCTAGTACTTTTGACCATCTTTAATATGTTATGACCCCCCTGAATAAAAAGAAAAAGAAAAGGAAAGGAAAAATTATGACGCTTTGTCTTGAAACCCGAGCACGGTCCGAGGGGTATATGGCGAAAGTCTTTAAAGCCCGATGCCCTAAGCTAACTGGTTGGGAGCCACCGATTTTGTGTTCGTTACATAGGTGAATAGGCATAGCTTAACAAGTTGTAGGTGCTGGAGTCTCGAACTCATTAGAAGTCCGGGGTGAAACCTGAAGAGTTAGTGGTTGAAAAATCCTTATGACTTGTTGCCCTAAACCTTGACTGGTTAGGAGTCATCGGTGGATCCCCGCTACATGGACATCTGTGAGAGCGATTCCCGCAGCATTGCACCCCTTGAACGTAAAAAGGATTGTGGAATAAGAGTGGGTCCTTATCTATTGAGGTTGGTTAGTTTGCTAGGTTTAGGCATTAGCTATAGGTTTGGGAGAGTGCATTTCTATACCTCTATTGTTGAAAATCGATCAAACTAATACTTAAGGTTTTTGTGAAAGTTCCATGTTGTTCCTTGAAGGAAGCTGATAGATTTCGTATAGCACTCACTCTCTCAAGATGGTTCAAGGTTTGGGGTTTCTTATTAAGGGTCAAGTATTACCCATTCACATTTTTTTTATGAATATAATTTTGATATTGTTTTGTTTGCTCTCTCTCTCTCTTTCTGCTAAGGGGCTAGCATTGTGTCGGTTGGGGGGGGGGGGGGGATGATTATTACCCAAATAATGCTATTTCAACCCCGTTTATCGCAGTTTTGAGTACTTTTGTGTACACCAACTTAATTAACCCAAATTTCGACATGTTGAGGTACTAGCTATACTACTGATCACAGTCTGTAGCAAATTTTACAGTTTTTGCAAGCTAATCATGCCAAAGTTCTTGAGTCAGCTCAATTATGAAGAATCTAAGTTAAACTCAAAGCTGCATATCAGAAGGCAAAAGAAGAAGAGCAGCAAAAGAGTAAAAGCAGAAGAACCCTTGCAATTTCTCAAGGGCTGCAAAATTATCCTCCACCTTTTTGACCCGTTTGACCTTTTTGTACAATTTTTGGTGTTTTCCGACCGTCTCTTCATGCAATAGTGGGCCAAATTCATATTTTTGTAATTGCTATCCGGGGGCAATATATAAGCCCCATGTCGCACCGTAAACTGAGACTTGGACACACAAAGCTGCGCTAAGCTTACCGCCTCCCGCTCTCTTCCATTTTCCTTCACTTCTCATTTTCTCTCCCGCTAAATGTACTCTAAGGATGACAACTCAGGATGAGTGGCTAAATCCCTTCATCCTTGGAAGGGAAGGCTACTAGGGCAAAGGATCTATGTAAACTCAAGGTTCTCATTTTAAACGTCAGATGCATCGGTCATTTATGTGTCCCCTACTAACTCCTAGTTCTAAACTCGTGAACACACCTCAATGACCAGATTTGGTACCTTAGGTCTGGATGCTTATTGTTAGATCCACTGAGATTTGGTAGTTGCCATTTATTAGTCACTGTAAGGTGGGTTAAGGAGATAAGTTTTCACTGTTGGAGACCATTAATGCCTAGTAAATGCTATCTTTCAAAAGAAACTGATAGGGGTCAAGGTTTTATAGCCAAAAGAAGAACCGGTTCGGGAAATGACTATAGGTCATCCTCCCCAACGTGAGGAAGAGGGCTCGAGAACCCTCAGTTACCCTTAGAACCCGAAATCAGTAGTCTGACACTTCAAGGAGATTTCTTTTACATTTTAACTTATTTTATCTTCAAGTTTTAACCATCACAACCAACTATTTTTACTAAAAACCCTGAATCCAAACCAAATTCACCATTTTGAACACCACTATAAGTCATTTGTGCGAAGAAAACCCATCCCTGTGTTCGACCCTAGAACCACTATATTGTAGTAGCCATGCTACGACAATAGAAGGAAATAGGTATAAATTTTGTTGATTCTGGAAAACCCCTCTGGCTGCACGAATCAAGGACTTCAAATAGGTCTTGCAGTTCCTCCTCCAGTGGCCACTCTTGCCACAATAGAAGCAAGTCCTTTTTGGGGCAATCTCTTTAGCCTTTTTCTTGGCCACACCTCCCTTTGCCTTAGTGGACTTCTTTTTGTTCTTAGAACCAAAAGGCTCCACAAGCATCTTAACCTTATCCTAATTTTTCAAAGAAGGTTCAACTGCCCTGAGCATATTGATAAGCTCGGGAATAATGGATTCAATGTTGTTCATCCTATAGTTAAGCACAAAAGGTGCGAAACTATCAAACAAACTAGTAAGAATTAAGTCAATACTTAATTCATGGTCCATCCCAAATCTTAACTGTCCCAACCTTTCAATACCCATATTCATCTTCAATGCATGATGCATAGGAGATGTCCCCTCTATCATCTTAGAGTGAAAGAGCAGCTTGGAGACCTCAAACCTTTTAGATCTAGCCTGTGACGCCATAAATCCGAGGGATCTTTTTTTTTTTTTTTAAATTAGTTGTCCGCGTACAAGGACTCCACACGCAATCGTCACAAGCAAATATGTGTACGCGTGTGTGCACACTCGTGCCTCGTCTACATGCACCACGCATCGTCAAGGCTATCGCAGGCTGCAGATGCGAGCAATCGTGACACACTCAAACCATCTCTAGCTATTGAGCCCTATCGCGACACGAAATTTCCTGTCGCAACAAACTTTCATAAGTTCTCTATCGCGACACCGTTTCCATGTCGCACTTGTCCATATCCAGTCGCGACACTGTCTATGGTCACGACCTAATGCCCAAAGAGCCTTGTCATGACAGAGAACCCCCTGTCGTGACCTTGGTCGCCCAGTCACAGCCCCAGCCTTGTAACGACACAAAACTCTTGTCGCAACACGGGGCCGAGAATTTATGTCGCGCACGCGTCCTAACCGCCCACGCAGGCCTGTCGCACGCACACAGGCCCGATCGTGTGCCTAATCTGCACACTCTGTCACTACAAGGAATAGCCTGTCGCGACAAGAAATAGCCTGTCGCGACAAGGAATAGCCTGTCACTACACAGCGCCCAGGAAGCCCTGTAGCTACAAACTTTCTCTGTCGCAACTAAGGCCTCACAATGGGTAGTAGCCCATTCTAGCCTCCTACGCTCCAACTCCCTTTTCTTTTTCTTGTTGGTTCAACACACTCTAAATTCAACATAAATTAGCCTTAATACTACAAAGGCCATTTGAACCTGGAAAACTTGCCAAAATGTATTTATTATACATAAACGAGTTTAATTACAACTCTTTGTTCTTTACACAGTACAAAACTGGGTTTTTCTACTCAGAATTTACATAATACAAAAGTGAGGCCTAATTTGGCCTTTTCTTTACCACTAGGTCCTCGGATGCGTTCCATCTCCAGGTACACCTTCAGTACCTAAAATTGTTATTCCCACGACGGGATGAGCAATGCCCAGTAGTTGAATTTTCCTACATGGGTTACTCCCCACCTAAGTGTTCATGCAATGGCAACCAAACAAACATTCAAGTAAATCATGCATATCCCTACTTGAATGTCTACATGCCTCGTCCCATGCCTCGAGTCCTCATCGACTCCCTCACACATGCTATTTGCCATGTATGAAAAATCGTTCTCAAAACAAAGATATTTGTTGGTTTGTGGACAACCCTCCGATATATATTTGTGGACATACTCCGATAATTAATTGTGTGGACAACCCTCCGATATATTATAGTGGACATACTCCGATAAATAATTGTTGATCAACCCTCCAAAATCATGTCATGCACTCACACCTACTGTTCTATGGTGTCCCCATATGAAATTGAACATTTCATGCCAACTACGTTAATATATCACACAGCAGTAGCTCAACATAATTTACACAAACCAACATGTTATTCACCTTTAGCAATAACACAAACAACACACATGGGTCAATCAACAATCCGACAATCAGTCTTAGGACTGTCCAAAACAAATGTAGGAGCTCAGCTCCAGAATGCTCGAAAACAGTTCATAAACTAGTCCGGACTGTCCTAAAACGGTTCTAACATTTCAATACTTAGTCCCACTCTGTGGGACTAAAACATACGGCCATTTCGGCCCCAACTATCCCAACCATTTAGATGGCTCTTAGCCAAAGACTAAACCAAGTAGGAGAAAAACCCCTACCTCTTGGAGTTTGTCAAAACTCCTCGATTCCGGTCTCTGTGCGAAGCTCCTGCCACGAGGAAGAACTTTCTCTCTTGCTCCGTCGTAAACTGCCGATCTGATCATCGAGAAAATTAGAGAGATGGTAGAGCTTCTCTCTCTAAAACTCTCTCTCCTTTCTCTTTCTCTCTTCTCTCATTCCCCACCGGTTTGGTCAAGCTTAGGTCAAGTGAGATGTCCTCTCACTTGCCACATGTCACTCTCTTAGTGGTTCTCCTTGGATTACTCTTATCACCTTATCCATCAACTTGGATTCTCATCCAATCATGTGTTGCCACATGTCTCCCTTGAGCCCCACTTGAGCCTGGGCTGGATCGGTTCCCCCCACTGACACGTGGCAACACCCGTGGGAGCCACTCATCACATGCCGTTGTCCGCATACTACCCTCTCGTACTTTAAAACGTGAAAATTCCAACCATCTCTGACTCGACGAAATTGACGCTATTAAGTAGATTTGCGAGCACGATTTCAACTGAAGACCGCTTCGCCCTTCCGTAGGGTGATCTAGGAAAATTCGATTTTTGATCGAAATTATCGCTTATCTTCTTCTCTAAAATTGAATTTTTCGAAGTTTTACATACCGCCTATAAAAGGTCTCTCCTCTTGTGAAGGACTATGGTGTGAGCATCCATAGCCTCAAGCTGCTTCTAAAGCTCATATGTCATAGAAGCAAACATGATACACCCTGCCATCTCACTATCATCTAGATGCTTCTGATATGCCCTCTGAACTCCTTTAGAGGCATTAGCAATTGGGCTAGCGAGAAGTGGCCCATCAAGGACATAGGTTATTTTCTCTACCTTGAGAACAAATTTCAAGTTCTTAGCCAATCCAAGAAATTTGGCCTTGTCAATTTGTTTGCATCAAGAATGGATCACAAATTTACATCCAAAGTCATGGTATGATTCTAGCAACCTAGATGTAAAAAATATAAGGAAATAAAAATAAAGAAAAATAAGAAATAAATTATTTTCTTTGTTATTTCAAAGTACTCATTTCATTTATTTTTTCTATTTATAGCAACCTAGATGTAAAAAATATAAGGAAATAAAAATAAGAAATAAATTATTTTATTTGTTATTTCAAAGTACTCATTTCATTTATTTTTTCTATTTAAAGATTAATATGACTAATTTTAATTATATTTTCTGTTCTCTCATATTTTTCACAATGAATTTAAATATGGGAAAATTATTTCCTTTGACTTTTTTTTTCTTTTGAAACCAAACACAAACTTAAATTTTAAATTGCGTAAGAATCCTACGGATTTATATTTTCAAAATAATATATATATATATATATATATATATATATATTCTTTGTAAGCAATCAAAGATTATGGGAGATGTGATGTACAAGTTAAAGAAGAAATTATGGATAAATAATTGAAATAAAAATAATATAATCCATTCAATATCATATTTTAAAACAAAGAACAATATTTGGTAAGATACAATTTCAAAAAAAAAAAAATTGTTCTAGCTATTACATGGTACAAAAAACCCATCTTTTAGGAATTATTTGCGTCCTCCACCTATTTATTTTTTTTCTCTGACTAAGAATTCAAACTTATTATATTTAGAATCATATATGTTTATGTATGAGAAGATGCATAATACATAAAAAAAAATCATGTACCATTATCGATCAATTTAAAGTTTTGAAGTGAAGGGAACCATGGTAGATGGTAACCAGGAATTGTCGGAAATGAAGTTAGCAACGGTGAAATTTGCTACTTCAGTTGAATTTTTAATGACATGATAGTCAGCCATTTTACCCTACTTGATGTGGATGATCTAGAACTGTGTTCATGTATTCTCCATAATATGGAGTGTTTAAGGCGAAGTTAGTATCATTATGTTGGGCTTGAATGCGTGTGTATAAAAATGGTTGCCTAAAATACTAGAAGTGCACGGGCCATAAGTAATAAAATGGTTTTCAACTTAAAAACATGATATCGATTCCATAGGGAAAAGGAGTTTTTGGTGAGGACTAAGTACCTCGGTTAATGGATATTTTCACTATTTAAGCGACAAAATGATTTGAGGTGAAAATTTTCAAAACAAAACTAAGGTAAAACTAAACAAAAACAAGGGATGATCAAAGACCATTCACTAGGAATTGATTAATTTCAAAGAAGGAACTCAAGAAAAAGATGCTAGGGTCGGTTGTTTCCATTGATGCATGTTGATTCATGTTCATTAAGTGCAAATTAAGTGAAATTACACTTGTGCTTGTCCAAGAGAAAGAGTATGAGGTTTTCACTCTCGTGACTCCCCTCAATTTCTCATACCAACCTCCTATGCACTGCTAGGTCCATCTAGGTGATTAAATATGATACTTTTCTAAGGTAACTTTTTTCTTAGGTGTCCGTATTGGTCATCGCTAAGTCCATACAATAAGGTCACCCGAACTATGCAAGAATTGGTCACCGCTGAATCCATGCAATTCAAATTGATGTTTTCCCATAAAAAAAAAAAAAAATCATTTAGTACTAGACATTAAAAATTTCCTAAACTTCTTTGATTAGGTTAATTTGATTACCACATATGAATTATGAAAGAACGAAATGATCAAGGCCCCAAGTTAAATTCCAACTGTCACAATGGAAACCCTAGATATTACATTCAAAATTTTAGTCATATGCACATTTCCCAAAACAAAACAATTAGAAGAAACCCTAATATTCCAAGACTTACATCAATTAACATCAACACAAGTATAAATTCACAAAAGTGTTCTAAAAATTACATAAATCAAGCATCAATTTCAACAACCAACCCTAGAGGATGATTAGGCACTCATTACAACCCACAAATCCATCAATATCATGTTTATTACAACAAGAATAAAGAGAGAGATGAGAAGAGAACTAAAGTCAGGGATATAAAACAGATTAGAGATGAAAAATCCTCCAAACTTTGCTCTAAATTGCAAGAGATCCTCTTAATAAGCTGGATCTTCAAAATCAACTCCAAATCCAAAGTGAAAATTGCTCAAAATTGAAACCCTGATTTTGTTCAAGAAGAATAAGTGAGAAACCCTAATTTGAGATAGTTTATTCTCCAAAATCAGAACCCTAAAATTGTTTGCAAAAGACGACTGGTGGGGTATAGAAACCTAGGCCAGAACCAGCCTCCTTAGACCAAATATTTAGTTCCAATGAAAGATTGGAAGGGTCACAAACGCTCCTACTTAAAATCCAAACTCCTTAGACATAACTTCTCTATATCGTAATTTCCAACTTCCTAATACCACAAAGGAATTGGTACAAACACAAAAATGAGTGTAAAGTTTAGCCTAGTAGGCATATCTACTTATCATATATTCCTCGTAAGGAAAAACAAAACCAGGCATGTAGCCTAGTGGTAGAACATTGTCTCTTGAATACTAAGTCTTTTTTTTTTTTCAAAAGAATGCAAAAGCTTAAACTAAAGGTTTTTTTTCCTTATTATTATTGTTTTGAACAAAAAACCCTGAGAAGATATTCTTGTGCCTTTTTTAAAACATACCAGATTTTTTTCTAGGTTTTTTTTTAATCTCAAACTTGTCAGGGTTTTTTTTTCCAAAACTTTCCATTAAAAAACATTTTAATCTCCATGAAAGATTGTTTTGATCTCCCAAAATATTCAAAAGGAAATTGTTTTAAAAAAATATATTCAAAAGGATAATTTGTTTAAAGGAAACATATATTTTTATAGACCTTTTGTTTATTCTCTAGGATAAACCTTTTCTCCTACTTTTTTCCGGGAAATGTATTTTCTTTAGACAACTGACCAAAAACAAAATTTTCTTAAAAAAAACCTCCTTTTTTTATCAAGGCAAATTTCTTCCAACAAAATTCCTTTAAGAATATTTTCCTTTTTTAAAAAAAAATGTTTGTAGCTTTTAAACGAGATGGACAATTTTTTTTTTTTTTTTAAACCTAGCATTTTTAAAAACTATATTTTTTTTTCCCTTCTCAACTATTTTTTCCAAGAAAAGATAGATTTTTTTTGTTCCAAATTTCTTCCTTATCTGATTTTTTTTTTCTTTTTTCCTTGCCTTCAAGAGAATTGTCCGATCTTTCTTCTTTTTTTTTTTTTCCTCTCGACCGATCAGCTTCTTCTTTTTCCAATCAACTTTTTCCCTCCCCTTACAAATTTGCTTTAAGACTGTTAGTTCACGGAAAATACATTGAAGCAAGATAATTGAAGACATAAATGAAGAAAAATAAAAGAAACTACATAAGATAGAATTATTAGAGTATATTTAGGGTTTCCTTTTACTGGCTTCATGCTATCACTATTTTGTCATTTTATTGGTATATATATGTACCTCAACTCTTTCAATAATATGTAAGTCTCTTTCATAATATGGTATCAGAGCAACAAGCTTAACAGCAAAAAAAATTAAACCTTAACCCTAATCGCCGTAGTCGCCCATCATGATATGATGATCACATGCTTTTGGGCATTCTGCTTGTGTCGTTCCCGAACTCCTTCACGAGATAGTATATGTTCGTCTTCATACGGCTTATTCGTTAGCCCTTATTCTTGCTTGATTGTATTCTTCTTAATGGCCGAAGAATCTTCTTCCACCACTGTCACCTACCTCCTCGTCGTTCGACAGTCTTGAATGGGACTGATACATCTCTGAATTTAATTATTCTCAATGTCAATGCTCAGGCACCACTAAAACTCATAGCCACAAATTATTCTGCTTGATGGCTCCAATTCACGTCTCTCTTATTTGGGTTTGGTTTACTTGGTTTCGTCAGTGGCTCAAAGCATGTCCTCCTGCAATGATAACTCTGCCCAATGTCAAATCCTCCTCCCCAAATCCGGACCATATTCTCTGGCTCAGACAAGACCAATTGCTTCTCAATGCAATTGTTGGGTCCATTTCTACCACCCTAGTGCAGTTTATCTCTACCTCCACCACTTCTCATGCTGCATGGACTACTCTTTAACGTACGTATGCCTTCCTTATGCGGACGATCGCGACCCATCGCGCATCTCGCATGTCCCCGCCAGGTAATCGAACTATTACCAACTATATGTAAGATGTCAAACACAATATTGACTCTCTTACCCTTATGAATGTCTCTGTTAACTTTGATGAGCTCTCCATCCGTGTTTTGAACGAACTTAGCCTGGCCTACTCACACATATCTCATGCCTTACAAGCTTGGGACACTCCAATTACTTTTGAGGTTGTTTGAGCGACTACTTAGTTATGAGGCCTAATCGAGAATTTTGGTTCCTTCAGCATCGCCTGCCTCTACTCCGGTCACTGCCTTAGTTACTTCGACTGCCCCTTCATCACATCATTGGTCGCACAACCGTAGAGGACGGAACCATAGCCGATCTCAAAAGTCATGGCCCATACCTAACATAACCCCCCTCGTACCGAATTAACTACTCCCTCCATTATCTCACAGATCTAAATTCCAATCGACCTAGCTCCGCTATTAGTTGCTACCTTGGACGTTGTTAAATTTGTTGTATAACCGGGCACTCTACTCGGTAGTGCAGTTATCTATTGATTACTACCCAAATAGTGTTGTCTCATACTCTCAACACTCCGGGTTTTGAGCACTTTTTGCATAGTAATTAGCCAAATTGACCTAATTGGCACGTTAAGGACCTAGCAATGTGTTTGATCCAATTTATAGCGCTTGTAGGTTTCATTGTGCTTTGGCGTATTGAAGATAGGGATCTAGCTCAAGCATGAAGAAATCAATTGGAACGTAGAGCTGAAGAACCAGAAGGTAGAAGGAGAAGCAAGCAGAGAAGAAAGAAGCAACCCCTGTCAATTTTGCAAGGGTTGCGAAATTTCGTAGGGCTGCGAATTTTTCAACCTTTTGTTGATCTTTTTGATTTCTGCCCAAACAATCCCCATGTAATAGTGTTTAATTCATACATTTTTGTAATTTGTTTTGTTTGGGTAGTATATAATGCCCAATGAACGCCTTGTAAAGCAGCTTTTGATTTAGGGGAAGTTTGGGGAAGCTTGTCAAAGAAGCTCTAATTTTCTCTCATTTTCTCACTAGCCAAACACTCTCTGAGGATGACAACTCAAAGAATGAGAGGCTAAACCCCCTCCTTTCTTGAAGTAGAGGGCACTGGGCAAGGGAACCTATTGCAAAACAGGGGCCCTCATGTTTTCAACGTAAGTATTCTTTTTCATTAATGTTCTTTCCTTCAACTTTAGGTTTCAATCCCTTCGATTCACCTTGGATGGTTAGTACATGGTAAGCTTTTAGGACTCATTTGATGCTTATTACTAGATCCAGTGATGTCCATTAGTTATCATTTATGAGCCATTGGAAGGTGACTTAAGGAGACAAGTTTTTAACCGACTGAGAACATTAATGGACATTGAATGCCATTTTCAAAGAGTAGTTATTGAGGGTCAAGTTTTTTAGTTAAACCAAGATCCAATTCGGGAAGTAACTATATGTTACTGTCCCCAATGAGAGGAAAAGACCCTGAGAGCCCCCTCTTTTGCAATAAGGACCCAAGCCCGAGGGCCTAACACTTCAAGGGAATTCTTTCTTTATTTTTACTTCATTTTGTTTAACGATTTTGACTACCAAAACCTACTCTTTTTATCAAATCCCAATATCCAAATCATAATCACCAGCAGGATTCAAGTGACGTCATTTCACGAAGAAAACCCATCCCTGTGGACGATCCTAAAGCCGCTATACTATAGTAGCCATGTTACGGTAGTATGAGGTATTAGGTTATAAATTTTGTTGATTCAGAATACCCTAAGGGCTACACGCGAATCATCTATCCACCTCAGCACTTGCATCTCTTCCACTTGCCCTTGCCCGAGCTTAGCACTCAACCTTCACTGCACCCTATGCCCACACTGCAATCCATTACTCTAATCCTGGTAACTCTCCGGATTGGGTCATTGATTTGGGTGCCACCATACTCTGATTCAAGTACCTTAGCCCTTCATAAGTCGTACACGCTCTCGACAAGAAATACAGCGATGGTACAAGTGTATCTATTGCTAACATTGTCTCTTTCACCCTTACCTCTCTCCCTACACCATTATTATTTACCAATGTGTTACATTTGCCTGCAATATCTAAAAACCTTATTTCGGTCTCTGCCCTTTATGCGATAACCCTATTAATGTCCTATTTTTTTACTCCTTCTTTCAAGGGTAGGATCGCTCAGTCACGTGTGGTCACTCTAGTTCCTCGCGAAAGCAAACAGAGAGACGATGTCTTTATTACCTCACCGGGGTCACCCCTTCACTTCGCCTTAATTCGTCTTCTTCATTGCTGCTTTCTCCGCTACCTCCATGTGACATAGTCGTCTAGGTCATCTGTCTTTACATATTTTTCTCAAATTTCTAAGTGTTCTAAATATTTCCTTTCCCAAAGAACATTTATGTTCCTTTTCTTGTAACTCCTGTGACATTAATAAAAAGCCACAAGTTACCTTTTACTAAATCAAGCATTACCTCTTTCTCTCCTCTTGATATCATTTTTTATGATGTTTGGACCTCACATGTTTCATCTTATGATGGTTTTCATTACTATGTTACATTTGTTGACCATTACACAAAGTATATTTGGCTTTACCTGTTACGTCGAAAATCATATGTTCATTCCACCTTTGTCGCATTAAAGCACCTTGTTGAAAACTATTTCACCACCACCATTAAAATACTTTACACAAATAATAGGGGAGAATTTTTAGCCCTTTGATCCCTTCTCGCGACCCATGGTATAACACATCTCACTACACCTCCCTACACTCCTTAACATAATGGGTATTCTGAACGTCAACATCGGCATATTGTCGAAACGGGTCTCACTCTCATGCATCAAGCATCCATCCCTCTCACCTTTTGGTCGTATGCATTTGCTACGGCTATCTATTTAATAAATAGAATGCCTAAAGTTGGTCTTTCCCTCGGTTCCTCTTTTGAAAAGTTATTTCAACAAAGCTTCTGACCCATCCAAACTCTGTGTCTTCGGTTGTTTATGTTTTCCCTGGTTGTGTCCCTCTTCTTCCCACAAACTCGATCCCAAATCTAGTCCTTATGTCTTTCTTAGTTACTCCCTCACTCAGCGTGCCTTTCTTTGTTATGACCCTACCCATTAAAAAAATCTTTGTGTCCCCTCATGTCAAGTTTGTTGAAAATGTATTCCCGTTCACGTTTCTCTCTACCTCCACCACACCGGTAATAGACACACACTTTGCACTTTCTGCTTCATCGTTCACCTCGTGCGGCTATCCACCCCCCTTCCCCCTACCCATACCGTTGACCTCACCCGAACTATTGCCCTCATCACCATCCCCCTACCCGTCCTCTCGCCGAATGGCATCTCTCATACTCATACAGTTGACCTCACCCAAACTGCTGAGCTCATCACAATCCCCCCACCCTTCCTCCCGTAGAACTGCATCTCCCCTACCTATACCGCCAACCTCACCCGAACTGTTACGCTCATCATCATCCCCCCATCCATCCTCTCGTCGACCTGCATCTCCCCTACTCATACCTCTGACCTCACCTGAACTGATGCGCTCATCACCGTCACCCCACCCGTCCTCCCACCAACCAGTATCCCCGACCCCACTCGTCCTTGCCCGAACTGTTAGACTATTGGGTTCGACACCCTTCCCACCCTCCCATAGTCATACACCCGACACCTTACCCATTCCCATCAACTCCCCCACCAATCCACCATCTCCATCTCCCCCACTAAACCATCATCCCCTACAAACCCGCTCTAAAAATGCCATCATCAAACCTAACCTGAAATATGGCCTCACTACCATAATTCCAACTATCACTTAACCATGCATTGTCACTCAAGCTCTCCAAGATCCCAAGTGGGTTCAAGAAATGCAAGAGGAATATGATGCTCTCATCCGGAACAATACTTGGGCTCTAGTTCCCTCGAGACTGGGGCAAAATATAGTGGGCAACAAATGGGTGTTTCACATCAAACAAAATCTCGATGACTCTATTGCACGGTATAAAGCTCACCTTGTGGCTAAAGGCTTTCACTAACAATCGGGCATTGACTTTCACGAGACTTTCAATCCCGTGATTAATCTCATCACCGTTCATACTGTGCTTAACATTGCACTCAATCGTGAATGGGGAATTCGCCAACTTGATGTAAATCTTACGGAGGAGGTCTATATGGTGCAAGTCGTTCAAGTAATATAGTGGACCAAAAGTCTAGATATCAATTCCACAGGGAAGGTGTGGTTTTAGCAAGGATTGAGTACCCCGGCTATTGAAGTCGTTCACTATTTGAGCGACTCAATGGTTTGGTGAAAAAAGGGTTTCCTAAACTAAACTAAAAACAAAGCAAAACAAAATAGAACAGGGTATGATCAATGTTCATTTACAAGGACTGAGTTAATCTCAAAGAAAGTGTTAAAGGAAAGATATTAGGCTTGATTGCTTCCGTTTATGCATTTGATTTATATTTATGAAGTACTAATTAAGCGAATATATACTTATGTTTGTCCATGGAAAACGGTATGAGGTTTGCAATTTTGTGTATCCCCTCAATTTCCCATATTAACTCTCTATTCTCCTTTCGGTCCATCTAGGTCATTAAATGCGATACTTTTCTAAGACAATTCTTTCCTTGGGAATCCTATTGGTCACCTCTCAGTCCATACAAAAAGACTATTGTTTGCCTGTGATTATATAGACTAAAACCTTCAAATTAACTATTATAAAGAGCCTTACAATTCTCTCTTGCATCTTGTCTACTGGGATTACTTTTGATATAATCGATAAAATTACTTTATATTGCTTAATTTAAAAAATGGTTTTAATCTAAGATGACACCTAGTGCAATGTATCATACAAGTAGTAAAATAGATGTAAGTCCAGATATCATTCCCACAGAGATTGACAAGAATTTGGAATCAACTACCCCAACTACTTAAGGTCCACACTATTTGAACTTCGAGTGAATAGTGATGGTTTAATCTAGAAGATAATAATTCTAGAAGATACATAGGAATATAAAAGGAATTTAAATGTTACAAACTATCACACAAAAATAATAAAATAAAATAAGAAAAAATAAAGAACAAATATTAGACTGAATTAGTTTTCCATGAGAAATGAACACTATCAAGGAGGTACTGTGAAATAGCCAATTCCTGCATTAATGTACATTACTCTATTCTATTGCTGGATGTGGATTTGTCCAAGATGCCTTAATATGCAATTGGATTTCTCCATTTTCACGAGTTAGAGGCCCCTGCTTTTCTCAAAGACATGATCTAACCAAATACTTCAGATTTTTTACCTTCTGTAAGATCCGGTATTTTTCTTTCTCAATACTTCACACTCATTTCGAGACCATGACATTTCTTGCTGCTTCCCTTTGTAAGGTTACTGCAAAACTTCTACAACTCAATTGATAACTCAACCTTTAAATCTAATGGTTCTTCCCTTCCCTTGATTAGATTTCTGCTAACATAAGGTTAGGAACTTCCCCTCAGATTAAGGTGAAGTCTCTGATTATTTACATTGATAAAAATGTTCCCCTCCAACATCAATTATGAGTGAAAAGGGAATTTATCGAGGTGAACTTTCAGAGCTTAGTAATTTGTCAATGGTAGTCTATCATACCCATAAGTGGAATGTTCCCAACTCTCAGGAATCACCATCTCTATGTCACGCAGAGGCCTCCCAAATCAGCTGCTAGAAACAATTTTCAAATGGTATAATGTGCTACTATATTGGGAACCGGTCGCATTCAATAACAACATCAATCGAATAAATTCCAATCCAAGTATTTTCTCCAAATGATGCGTAAAAGACTCCAGAACTAACAGAATCCAATCTAGTGAACCACGTTCTCAATACTGCATTACAATCGACAATGGATCATTGATCAAGTACACCCACTGTAATTGTAATAAACTGAAACGAACAAATTCCATAAATTTGTCCAGACTCCATTAATTTCAGGCAGTAATGGTAAGAGAAAATCAAAAATTAAATCCTCATCGTTTCTACACAGATCAATGGTTCAGATCCAGAGAAAGAAAGTAAAATAAAATAAAATAAAAATCTATTCTTACGTTGAGTCCTTCCTCCTCCCCAGCCTGGTTTTAAAGACGGAGTCGCTTTACTAAAAATTATAAGGGCTATTTATAATTGTCCTAAATTGGGCCTGATTCCACACTCCGTGGCTTCAAAGGAAGGCCCTAGCTTTACTATTTTTCAAGTCACTTCGCCAAAATGGATTCGCGACCGAATTCTTTCATTTATACTTGTTAATATGACCGACATCTCTCAAATACTTGTGACTAGATTCCTCAAGAACCGCCTCGATTAGCGGTCGCGACTCACAAAGTGGAGTCGCGACATGGCTCTTTCGCTCATCACGCATTCCTCAGACGCTAATTTATTTCAAGTCGCGACCACATGGTCATGGGCCATGCTCCCGCCCCCCAGTCATAACTTTTCTAGCTACGACTCGTCGGGTTTCCCGTCCTCATACATGTTGCTCGTCACGATGTCGATAATGTGTCACACTAAGTAATTTCCGCATCATCAGCTCCGGTCGCTAATCTCAAAAGCAAGCTCGCGACTTTGTTACCTCACGACTTTGTTTTTGTCCCCGCTTACATGTACTTAATCACGCGAATAACTGGACATCTCCGCGGGCACCTTCTATCTTCATCAAGATTAATTTTTAGTCGCTGGACGGAAACTGGTCGTAACCCCGCGATACTCCTCGCTTCTTCCTTCCGTAGCAACCCCTATTATTTTCGTTGCAACCATTTTCCTTTCTCCAGTCTCTATTTCAGGTCGCGACCATAAAATAATGTCGCGACCTTATGGTTGCTCTTTTCCGATAGGTTTTGCCTTTAATCGTTAAATGTAGTCACGACCAAGGATTAGTCGCAACTTGAAAATCCTCCCATATAGGAGACCCCCTTGTCTCTCGTTTTCATGTCACTTAATTTCAAAAGCACGCTACGACCCGAGCTGAGTCTTTCCATTGGAACTAGTTGCACTTAAATTTCCCGCAGACTTCATCTATGGCTTCACTAACCGACATCAACGTCATGACTCAAGTTTATGTTGCGACCGCCATCTTCATTCGCGCTGTGACTTAAGTCAGTGTCAGACCTCGCATTCTTCCTTGAATATTCCTTCTATTTCAAAGAATCCCTTCCTTGGTCACAACATCTACTGCGACTTATTATTTCCGTCGCAACCTCACGCTCCTCGCTGACTGGGCTTGATGCATCCTTCCACCCTCCTCAAGACTCATCTCGTGGTGTCGTGACTCGGAAATAACAGCCGACGTGCTCTCTTGTCAGAATTCACTCTATGTTATTAGACCGCTCTTCCCGGTTCTACTGGGATTTTGATTCTCACTGTGAATTCTTCCGCAAAATTATATTTAAGTAAAATATCCATATTTCTACCTATTAATCAGCATTCATATTGTCATTTAAATTAGAAAAATGGAGTAAAAATCCAATGAGTTTTTTACTCATCAACTACTCAAACTACACTTGAATCGATCACCTCTCGGTCCATACGATCCTCACATAATGTTGGAAGGTATGTCTCCTAATAAAATCCATTTAGTTCTAGCCATTACTAATTTCCTAACCTTCTTTATTAGGTTAATTTGAATCTCAATTAACTGATTCAAACCTTAAGAGAATCGAAACCATATTTTAGGGCGTAATCCAAGCATCACCAAGGATGCCTTAGTAAGAGGATCGAAGATCCGATTCTCAACATATATTAATTAACCAAGACCATAATAATCCAAGGTTTACACCAACCAAAATCAACAAAAGTACATATTCACAAAATCATTCTAAAAGATATATAAATCAAACATCAATTTAAACAATCAACCTTAGAGGAAAGTTTAGCTACTCATTACAACCCACAAATCTATCAAAATCATGTTTATTACATCCATAATAATGAAAGATATGAGTAAAGAGAGGAGAGCTAGAGATACAAACGAACATGAGATAGCAGAAATGCTCCAAACTCAGCCCCATGTTGAAAGAGTCTTCAGCTTGATGTGAGATTCTTCAATATTACACCAAATCCAAAGTAAAATGAACAAAATCACAAACCCTAAAGTGATTCAAGAAGAAGAGCTGAGAAACTTAAGGAGGTTCTCCTCAAAGTTAGAACCCTGTAATGCCCATAAAGAAACCCAATATTATGTCTGAAAACCAACAATACTAGTTTAAAACTAGTTTGTGTCTGCTCCATCACTGGCACATATCTTCTACATATTTAAGATATTTCATGGAAGTAACTGGTTTCATCCCTGTGATGTGTCTCTTCTTTTACTGGGCTAACAAGTCTTTTGCTTCATAGTAGTGAAGGTTGGCCTTTGCCTTAGCGAATGTCAAACCCCAAATTTATTTTTTATTTTTCCATAAATACTCAATATATAATATGGAGATAAAAGATGGTTGAGATTCAAATAAATTTATACAATATAGATTATAAGAGAAAACCTATTATAAACAAGATGCATCCATTGAAAACCTCATGACATTAATTATACAAAAGGTACTCCACCTCGTGAAAACAACCTGACTTTCTTGCTTCTTCACACACTTTACACATTCTAAATCCCTGGTTCTCTCAGTGATAGCCCACTAACAACCTACAAAATTGATATATATTACATTATTTCATCACAAAGGTGAATTTACAAAGACCAAAGTTTCAATCACCAGTCAACACTACACACCCAAACACATCCAGCAAAGCTCACTCACTGGGCCTAAAAGCCATCATACCCGCATTCTAAGGTGGAGAAAAGATAGGCGTAGTTCACAACTCAAGAGAAAACTTTATAACTCATTCTGCGCACACCCTTAATGCTCAATTAAAATATATAACAATATGCATGATAAACATTTGTAACCATAAACAAAGTATGAAGTAAATATCAAATATGCATGCATGGTTGAATGTCTTCCTTTTGCTCATCCTATCTAACATCTTCAACTCGATCAACAACTTCTTACCACCCACAACGACATTCGCCATTATCACCATTATACATATATATCATCAATCGCTTCAATAGGAGATCAACCATAATAATAACTATTCTGGGACTATCACCCAATGACTACTCTTATCCCATGTCTTTTGGAACTTACACTCAATGGTAGAAACAACCCTGTGTCTTTTGAGACTACAAACTCAAGGGCGTGTCTCAACCTCGCGGTCTGGGGACTACAACCCATGGTAGAACCAACTCCCGTGTCTTTAGGGACTATCATCCAAGGGTAGGACTAACCCTACACATCTTTATCTAGGTGTCTTCTCGAGGATTTGCATTTTCACCCAAGGACCCGCAGGGTCTCACATAATAATATATATCTAAGGTAACACTGCGTTTAATAACAATATCTTCCCATCATCCATATAATCTCTAAATAATAATTGTCACTACCGAATCATCCTTAATGTGTAACCAAACCATGTTCAATAATTATGTCCACTACATTAAAACTACGCATTTAAACAATATGAACATCATGACAAAATAACATGTTTCATAAATTTAATCATTATTAAGATTGCAATATATTTAATTAAACCACAAATATAAACAATGTAATGCAGATAAAATTCCCTACCTTTCACCGAAGTCTCCTTTGAAATTCTTCTACGTAAACAACTCCTTTTAATTACAAGGAATTGAAATAAAAGAATGTAATTCACGTAATGGTTCTTCCTTCTTAGCTCATATTATCAATTTAATGTTGTTAGTTTAAAACCCCAAAATTTTTAATCTTACCTAATGCCTTTCAAATCATATTTAAGTTATGCATTTACTACTTTATTTTCTCCTCATCCCCATCCATTAGCAATTAAGAGTATACCCAAACTTAATTAAGCACATATTTCTTTTCAACTAAAGTAACCTAACAACAAACAACAAAACTTTCTTTACAAAGAATTAAACTCAAATTACTTGTAACCCTAATTAACTTAAAAATCTAAATACATAATAATGTGATTAACACTAATTAACGTAGTTTATAAACTAAATTTACCATTAACATCCATCACCAACTAATTAGGGTGCCTAAACTAGCAAAAACCACTACTTATTCTTCTTCCTCATAAAATTTGCATCTTCTCCTTAAAACTCTCTCTTTAAACTTCCGTATTTTATATGCTAAACTGCAAGCATCAAACACTACTACAAACTAAAACATTTTTTAAGACTAGATCTTACCATTAATAACTCTTAGAAATCTAGGAACAAAAAATAATAATTTACTAACCTTTGTTCTTCAAATGAAGCCCTCTTTCTCCAAGCTTCTTTCTCCTTTCCTAACCCCAATTTTCACGAAGATAAGGCCAGTGGGAAAAGCTCTACCCAACCTTAAATATCTCTCACCAGTGCACATGTGTTGGCACGCTGTGTTTCACCTAACACGTACTTACTCATTTTGCCCATTAGTCATTCTTTTGCTAGTTATTAGTGTTTTTTAATAGCTAACTAGTCTTCTTTAGTTCTCTTAACCATAATTATTTCCCAAAATGTTAATTTCAAATGTTTAAGCTAACATTTAATCAATAGAATTCAATCTTAATATAAGATTAATGCATAATAAAGCACAAGATGCCTTAACCCAATTTAAGCCTCTATTTAAACATATTTAGTTAAGATAAATAGAATAGAAATATTATGATAGTCATCTTTACTTATTTTGTTAGTGTCGGGTATTAAAGCGAACCCATAGCTTCAATTTTTACATACTTTAGCTTATAATGATAAAGCCCTTTCTTCGTTTCTGAACCGTCACACAAAGAGAGACATACTCCTTTCACTCGCAACGAACTCAGCTGCTTCCGCACAGTGAGGTGGTTCTTCTTGTTTAGATTTTTGCCTTTTCTTTGCTTGATTTTCTTCCAATGCCTGCAAAACATCAACAAATGAGGGATTAGTGTAATCTTTACAAAAATGGGTGTGAATCTAAAGATTTAGGTTTGCTATAAACACACATGAAAACACGATATAAATGCTAGCATGATTCACACCTATCGCTGACAAATTAGTAAGTATGCAACACTGCCGATTATCCGCATCATGCTCGTTGTTTTACACAAGGCTATTTATGGATTAAACAAGCTCATGAGTTTGCATCAGACCTCCGTACATTCTTACTTTCAAATTACGCATCTCAGACTCGTCCCTCCTTGTTTACTCTCGTGGTAATGTGCTCCTCTATTTCCTAGTTTATATTGATGACTTGATTATTACAGGTAGTGACCCTTCACTTGTCGACAATATTATTCGGCAACTTGACTCTAAATTTCCCACACAGCCGATCTCAAGTGCCATCTTCTTCCTGCAGTCGGCGCTTGGTCACTCAAAGTTAGTCTATACTATCTCAATAAAAGTATGTTATCGAATCTTTTAGCAAACATAACTTGCTAAACCCAAACCCGTCTCACCCCGCTTCGCGCGGTGACTTTTCCTCTCGACTACTGCATTTCAGAAAAGGCCGACATCAATGCTACCATGTAATCGTCAGTGGTTAGCGTACTCTCCAACATCTCCGAATGACTCGACTAGATATTTCATTTGTTGTGAATAAACTCTCCCAGTTTATGCACGTGCCATCCTAAAACCATTGGGGGTAGTTAAACGTCTGCTTCGTTATCTTAATGGCACGAGATCCCTTAGTATCCCGCCAGATACACTCTTTTCTACATTGCATGGTTTCTCTTAATGCAAGACTGTGCTAAGAATCCAGATGATCAGACCTCCATGTGTGCTTTTCTTATTTTCCTTAAGACTAATCCAATTTCCTAGAGTTTTATTAAAAAGAATACATCGTCGTTTCAATTTTCCAATTTAGGCCGACATCATGCAATTACAAAGCTTGTTGCTACCGAATCTGAAATTGGTGAAATTGTCATTACTAATTTCGCCTAAAGGCAATTGCCGCCCACCTTGCTCTAGACAACCCTAGCTGGGCTACTTATCTCTCCCATAATCCCCGTATTTCATTCTCAGATGGAACCATCTTACGATTGATTATCATTTCCTGCTCGTAACCCGTTCCGGCCGTCTGATAAGACGCTAGTTGCTCATATCTCCACTAAGAAAGGATCACTTATCGATGCACTTACAAAATCTCTATCTCTTGGCCTCACCTCTTTACCATGTGAATAAGATTTGCAAGTATTTCCGCACACTATCTTTAGGGGGAGTATTAGAATATATTTAGGGTTTCCTTTTATTGGATTTATGCTACTACTATTTTGTCCTTTATATATATATATCGCAACTCTTTCAACAATATATAAATCTCTTTCATAATAGGAATTAGACTAGCTCATAAGAAATACAATCTTTTAAAGAATTGCTTTCTCCAAGGTTCTGTGAATTACGCGACATCTTCTTCCTGTGATACTAAATCTGGCTCTGAATGACCACAACAATACCTAACTTATAGTCACTCCCAATGAACTAGAGATGTTCGTATCTCTATCACGGAGAAGACAAAACAAAAAATGAAATCTATTTGAATTTGTTATTTTTTTTTTTCTTGCTTCAAAGAGAATCAAAAACTCTCTTTAAATAAATAAGGAAAACAACGGACATTCAAGCTAGCGATATGCCTTCAGACTATTTCAAGAAGATAAAAAAATAAATACCCATAAAAAAATTAAAAGGGTTTTTAAAACACTTACTCAACCATTTCAAACCTATACGTTGATTTCATTCAAAACTAACAAAAAAACACATAAATTTTTAATAAATTTTAATTGTACTTATGAAATCAAATATAAGAGAGAGAATCGTTCAGTAAACTTTTTTTTTTTTTCTTCTGTTTCCTTGAATCCCGCGGCAGCAAACGTAGCTCAAAAAGCATGTGGAAAAAGGTGCTTACTATATTTTTTTTGTTTTGTTTTTTTAGGTAAGAATATTATGGGATCGTAATGGAGAAACGCGTCCAACAATTCTTTTTTAGTAAGCAATGTTTTTATGGTATGGCTGAGCTTAACATTAAATAAGGGATTCACATCTCTTGACCTAAACATTTAAGAACCCCAACATCCTCTCAATTTCCTTCTCTATTTTACATAAAACGGACTTTAAAGATCAACCTCAAAATAATGGTAAGTGTTGAATAACGGGAAAATGTTTCTATCACTCATAATAATGAATTATTTAAATTATTAAGTGAGTGCACGTAAGCCATGACATATAGGGAGGAAAGAGAATCTTATTGGATATATTTTACTATATTATAATAAAATACTTAATTATCAAAAAAAAAAATTTATTAAGTGTATATTTGTAACTATTTCTTGTAAAAGCCTATTTAGCCAAATCGCTTTCTTAGTTATTCTATCATAAATGGTTATAAAAAATTTAAAAATATTTATAAAAATATATGAATTAATAAATAAACTTTATAAATATTTTAAAAAATTAAATAAATATTTTAAGGAAAAAATAAATATATATTTTAAAGATAAATAAATAAGTATCTTAAGAATATCTAAAAACTTTTGAAGTGTTTTGTTAAAAAAAAAACACATTCCAAACTCCAAGTGCTTATAAAATGGTTGTTAGAGTCATAAATGGTTGTCATCCCTGTCTTTCTCCTAAAGTGAAAATACATGGGTCCGCTAATCAACATATTAAGGGCAATTTTTTTTTTAATTAGAGAGTTACTGTTCCACTATATTCTTTTATTAATTTGGTGTAAATAGTATATTTCATAATAATATTGGTGAGTTATGTTCTTTTTCCTTTTTTTTTTTTTTGAAAAGAATGTCCTTTTATCATTCTTATTGGTCTAACTTTAAATTATTAAGATTATAGCAGCTGATAAGTGATAACATATTTTGAAATACTGAATTTGCAGAAAAATCAATTGGAAAAGGATAAGGAGCTTTGTCCTAAAATATATATTTTTTTAAATTTAAAGAAATACATGTTTTAAAGTAATGTCTAAATATCATGTCATCAAAATTATAATTGATAAATATAATTTTAAATTTTTTTAAAAAATTAGTCACCAAATATGATTTTAGACCTAAAATTAAAACTATAATATAATTGATAATTATGATTTTAAAAATAATTAAAACCATAATTACCTACTATGATTTTAACTTTAAGATCAATAACTTTAATTTTAATTATTTAAAAAAATTAAAATATTAGTCATCAACTATCATTTTGGTCACATGATAAGCAAACACAAATTTAGAATTTTTTTTTTTTTTTTTTTTTTTTGGGGGAAAGTTGTTTTGGGACATCATGGGTGAAGAAGGACAAGTGAAAGTGAGTGGTGGCCAGGTGTGATACTGAGTAGTAAAGAGGGGATATGATTCACAACTTTATAAACGAGAACATACCGGTAGGGCGACACTAACGGACGTCACGGTCTTAACGACACTCTCCCCTACTGCTTTTCGACAGTGTACTGTAAAAAGATGCCAGAAGGGAGGGCTATCAGCCAAGACTCCCCATCTTTTTTATTATTTTATTTATTTTCTTGCTTACGAGTTATGAGACAAGACAACGCACTCTCCCCTCACCCATCTTCATCTAACTTGTTCTGGAGCCTTTCGCTTTCCTCTGTTTTTTCATTTTTTGTTTAATGGGTAATGGGTAATGGGTAATGGGTAATGGGTTGATGTAATATTAATACGAGATTAATGGATTCTTGAGCTCATATTTTTACTTAAGAACATGATGCTTAACTTGTTCATATCTGCTGCCTCTTCTATCTAAATCTCTTTCAACCCACTTTTCATTTTCTTTCCTTTTTTGGGTTTCCTTTCAGTTTCCCATTAATTAATTTATCTGCCTGCCTGCCCACCGCTCCTACACTCTCTGTCTCTCTCTCTAACTCTACTTTCCCTCGTTCCTACTCCATTTGTTCCATTTCTTTTCTTTTGTGCTCTGCTAGTGAATCTCTATTGTTGGTGGAATCTTCTTCATCTGCTTCCTCACTGCTCAATAACTCAGCTCTTCTTTTCTCTCTGTTTTTTTTTTCTTTCTTCCTTTGGCTTCAGTTTTATCTTCTTTTCTCTTTCTGATTTCAGATTTGGGTGCTTACTGTTACTGTTATTTTTGCGATCAGGTCTGATGAATTCTTCTTCTTTTTCTTGGATTTATTAGGTATCCCCTTTTCCTAATCATACCAAGCCGCTTTTTAACAAAAGAAGGAAGAAAAAAAAAATCTAGTTTTTGGCAAGTTTCTTTCTTTTAGGGTTATTATTGCAGAACCACTTAATTGGGAATTTGATTTGGTGTTTCTGGGGCTTATACAAAGCTGGAAAAGAAGATTTGAGCAAGAACATGGGGTGGTTGTCGGTGGTTTATGGGTTGGTTTCAGTGTTTATATTACTGGTGAATTCAGTGAGTGGCATTGGTGCCAACTGGGGGACTCAGGCAAGCCACTCTTTGCCTCCTGAAACTGTAGTGAATATGCTCAAAGACAATGGGATCCAGAAAGTTAAGCTTTTTGATGCTGATTATGGAGCCTTGAGAGCTCTGGGTAAGACCCAGATTGAGGTTATGGTGGGGATTCCCAACGAGCTGCTTGCCTCTCTGGCTAGCAGTGTCAAGGCTGCTGAGAAATGGGTTGCTAAAAATGTCTCTGAACATATCACCACCAATAATGTTAACATCAGGTCGTTTCTCTTTTCCAACCCTTCTTGTATTTATTTAAGCTTGATCCTTTTGGATTGGTTGTAATAAATTGATGCTAGGATGGATGAATTGTTGAAAACAGTATCTACATTTTTTCTTTGTCTCGTGTGTTTAGTTTCTAACTCTGTCTCCAATTTATGTATGGTGGAATTTTTACTGGAAAGAAATATGAGGTTCTTCAATCTTGAATCATTACCATTGGGATTCTGAAACTTTAATTACACTGCTTGAACAACCAAGTAGCTTCATTACTTCATATAAATGGATTTCTACACTCCCAATCCGACCTTTTCTTTTACTTCTTTTTCCAGTTGGTCAAGGTTTTTTTCTGTTTTCTTTGAAACTTTAATTACACTGCTTGAACAACCAAGTAGCTTCATTACTTCATATAAATGGATTTCTACACTCCCAATCCGACCTTTTCTTTTACTTCTTTTTCCAGTTGGTCAAGGTTTTTTTCTGTTTTCTTTTCATCATCACTTTCGAATAATCGATTTCTTGAATTCCATCAAGTTATCTAATTTTTGGATCCTAGAAAATTTTAGCTCTGCTGTTGCTACAACTTTTTCTTACATTCCTCACAAAGCCTGAAAATGCTTGATGGGGTTTGCATAGTGTGCGCAGCCCTAAGGAACTGTATATTATCTTTGTTCTTTTATCCATAGGATGAATCTTGAGCACTCTTTGATGGGTGCCTATATTAGTAATGTGCAAAACATGTTTATGCATTTAAATGTAGGTGGCAAGTAATAATCAACAAACATGAGAAGGGAGTTAATGTATAGAGGATGAGTGATATCACAAAGACTGACTTTTCCAGTGCTTTATATATCTAGGAACATGTTAAGGCTAACACCCTTTTATTTTTCTTCAAAATTCAAATTAAGTTGTGTCTTCACATTTATCTCAAACTTTTACTTTTACAAGTTGGACCTGTGTTTAAAGCCTCCCCTAAGCTAGGTGGGCTTGGTTTGGCTATTAAAGTGGAGATTTCTCGCCACAGATGCTCCTTTGGTTGGATTTCTAGATTGGACAAAGACATTGTATAAGCATATTGATGCTGACATACTTTCTTTGGGATGTCTGTGGAAGATCATATTCCCCCTGAATTCCTTTGTTATGGGGTTTTTTTATTGGGTGTAATTGTGTTTTTGAGAGCTTGATGGTTGCATTTCTAGTTTCCAAAACATATTTAGGTTGTTTGAAAAATAAGTGATTCTTCTCTTCTAATTTCTTCTCTTCCACATGCTTCTATTCAATAAACGTTGTTATATACACATTATACATTTTTTTTTTCAAACTGAAAGATGCATTTTGTATATGTAGTAACCATTCCTCATACAGGTTTGTTCTTAGTTCTAAGTTTATATTTCATATGTAGAGTGTTCATATTTTTATTTATTCTTTATGTATAAGTTTTTCATATAGAGATATTTTGGACATTTCCTAACAAATCCCAACTTGCATCTGTGCCTTCTCTTCAATTTTGTCTGACTGTCTCCTGGGGAGTCTTGCCCCGGCTTACATTCAATTCTTCACTGGTTTTGTTTTGTATCTAAATTTGAATGCTACCTGAATGTGTTTGTTGCCTCTTTCTTTTGATATTTACTCCATGAATTCTCCTGACTTGATGTAACCCATATGGGTTGAGGTGGTACCAAACTGCTAAGGTAGGACGCTTTGCTATTTTCCTGTATTCTTACTAATTGTGTAATGTTACTATGAATTCATTTGGTTTTGATTGATATAATGTCTGCGCTTGCACATGTAATTAGTCATCCTCATGATTTCGCAGGTATGTTGCAGTTGGAAATGAACCTTTCTTGACAACCTATAATGGGAGTTTTCTTAGAACAACTTTCCCTGCCCTTGCAAATATTCAATCTGCCCTGATAAAAGCTGGACTTAGCAGCAAAGTGAAGGTCACTGTCCCACTCAATGCTGATGTCTATGCAAGTTCTACCAGCCTTCCATCTGGAGGTGACTTTCGGACTGACATCCATGATTATATGATTCCTATTGTCAAGTACTTGAGCGACAATAATGCACCTTTTACTGTCAACATCTACCCCTTCATAAGCCTCTATACTGACTCCAATTTCCCTGTTGAGTATGCATTCTTTGATGGCAATGCATCCCCGCTAAATGATGGTGGGACATACTATTACAACATGTTTGACGCAAACCACGACACTCTTGTTTGGGCCCTTCAAAAAAATGGGTATGGGAACCTACCAATCATAGTAGGAGAAATTGGGTGGCCCACTGATGGAGATCAAAATGCAAACTTAGAGTATGCTCGGCGGTTCAACCAAGGGTTCATGAACCATATTTCTGGAGGGAAGGGAACCCCAATGAGAAATGGACCTGTAGATGCTTACTTATTTAGTTTGATTGATGAAGATGCCAAGAGCATTCAGCCAGGGAATTTTGAGCGCCACTGGGGGGTATTTTATTTTGATGGGTCTCCCAAATATCAATTGAACCTTGGTACCACAAACTCAGGTTATTTGGTTCCAGCAAAAAATGTGAAATATCTGGAGCAAAAATGGTGTGTGATGAAGCCATCAACTAGCCTTGATGATCCGCAAGTGGCACCAAGTGTGCAATATGCTTGTGAAAATGCTGACTGCACTGCTCTGGGGTATCAGACATCATGTGGAGGTTTAGATGGTCGAGGGAACATTTCTTATGCATTTAATAGTTACTACCAGATGAACAATCAGCGTGACACTGCCTGCCAGTTCCCAAATGTTTCTAAGATTGTCAAATCTGACCCATCAGTTGGAACTTGCAAATTTAGGATTGGGATTCAGCCCTATTATGCAAGAGCTGATAGAAAAAATGGAGGTCTCAATAGCCCATTGATTTTGGTTGGGTATCTCATTCTCTTTTTGTTGACAATTCTGTAAACCTGGGAGGAATTTTAGCTTATTCAGGTATCATTTTGCCTCCATTTTCATTGCTTTCTAGACTATTTTGTTAGAAGCTTAGAGCAATTCCCCGGATAGCATAAGCTTTGTTCAAATTTTGCTATCTAGAAGGCAAACATGTAAAATTTAATTGCTTGGATGTTGTTAACGTTATGAAGTGCATGGAATTTTGTGATTTTGAAGGCTGTCTTGAAATGGAGTAGTAGGGAGTCAATAAGGGATCAACACACATGGCTCTTTAGGTCCCAAATATGATCAATGGTCCCTCTCACATTGTGTACTGCTATCAGTTGGCGCCCACCCATGTTTGTTGTCTCCAGTTGTATCTCCTCCTTTAATGTGTTGTTCTTCTAGTATGTTGTAGATGCTAAAAAGCCTATCTTTGTAGTGTCAGCTTCCTTTACCCTTTCTGGTATACGAAACCCCCCGGCATCTCATTTATTGCTTTTTGATTGAATTCATGAGTGGAAGAGATGATCACATTTCAATTTGTGCATCCAAAAGAATATTCTTTAGTGTGGGTGTTGCATAAAAATCTCAAAAAGGTACTGTAGATTTCATTTTGAATAGCATTTTCTGGGTGGTCCTTTTGTTTATGGGTGATGGTAGATGACAACACTCTGGAGAATGAGTTTGTTACTTCCATAAGTAACATGTTGAAGCAATGCCCTTACCAAAAGTACTAAACATAGATTTGGATTGAGGTGCACTTTTATTCGCCAGACATTTGTATTCTCTATCAAACAATTACACAAAGATCTTAGATTTTCCTCTTTTCACCCTCTACTCTCTGTCCTGATAGGATTCTCAATTCTCAATTCTCAAACCATGGGCTGTGCTTGGGCATCCCAACATTCCTAAGAGCCTTCCAAACAACACTATTGCACTTCAAACCTGACCCAAATGCGATTTGCCAAATCCTGTCTCCTCTCTTCACCCTTAGGTTTGCCTCCAAGTAGGCTAATTCATACCAAATACTACTACTGGAAGTGTTCCCGAAACGCTCCAAAGTTCTCCTTGATGCCTCCATGTACTCCTCCGCAAGCTCCAAGTTCTTCTGAATCTCATCTAGGACCTGCTTGCTGGCTGCCAGTATGCAAACATGCTCAAAGGCGAGCTTGTAGTTAGGGATATAAGGCTTAGAGTTTCTAAAGAGCAGAGTAGTGAAGAAATGGAGTTGTTCAGAAAAGGGAAGAACAAGAGGTCCCAAGGTGGTGATGTTGTCTTTAAGTGCATGGCCTCCAACTTCAATCCAACCTTCTTGCTCACTGACAATCCTTGTTTCCCTTCACCATCTTCCTTGAGATGTATGCTTTTGAAGCTTCTGTTATCCATGGCTTTGTGAGTTCTGACCAGCTGCATACTTACACATACATGCATTCAATTCAACAAAACACCAAAAAATAGATGATGGATTATTCATGTAATGTAGCCTTATGATTTGAATAGAAGAAAAGAAGCTATGTGTGATCTCCTCTATACCTACCTGTTTGAGTTCAAAAATAGATGGATGATTATTCATGTAGAGCATCATATATATCATTTTCGCATGGAAGAAACACTATCTGTATAACTTACCTGTTTGAGCTCGTACTTGGAGCGCCACCGGTCTAGGAAGCGATTGGAGAGCAACATGGCGGCAGCCCCCATTCGGAAGAAGCAATTAGGAAGAAGCATATCGATGTTGTTCCCACAGTACCAGGAGTAGCTCACAGCTTCCATGCTCACAACCAGGGCGTATGATCCCGGGTAGACGCTCAGAAGGTCTCTTGCTAGATCTATGGCTATTACTCCGGCAGCACAGCCCATGCCCCCAAGATTGAAGCTCTGAACATCATGCTTCAGCTTAAAATGGTTTACTAACATGGCAGACAGTGATGGAGTTGTATTCAGTATTCCGCAGTTAACAATGAGGATTCTAATGTCCTTGATCTTGATTTTGGTGGCAGCAAGAAGCTCCTTTACAGCTCCAAACATGACCATTGCAGCCTCTTCCCTGCCATCCTTAAGGGTTTTCCGGTGGTCACCGGGATGGAATATTGCTTTCGGCAAGTATGTTTCATCTCCAATGCCGGAATTCTTCAGCGCTCGCTGCTGGAATTCAATTGCAGCATCATCAAAGTGGCCGGATTTTCTCGCCAATCCGATGAATTTCTCTTTCGATGTCTGTATGTATTCAGGAAATAACAAGGGAAAATATATGTCAAATCAATAGCACAAGAATATGTTATTTGATGGTAGATAAACAAAAAACAAAAAAAGGCAGGGTTACCTTAAGCTCATCAGGTGGGCGAAAACAAGCAAAATCAACCAAATAAGTAGATCTGCGAGGCTTTAAATTTAAATCTAGATGGATGTAAAATACAAAGCTCATTAACCCAATCATGGAGAAGGCGTTTATAAGGTCACATTTCAAGTAAAAATCATCCGATGTGAGCATTCCTATTTGGGCTGCTAAGATAAGAAAAACAGGTGCAGTTATGAAGTAAAAGCCATGGTTGATAAGATAACCATAGCCAAGCTTCACATATTTCAGGTTGACGGAACCAAGGAAATCCGGGAGGCCGCGCCTCACTCTAACTGAGAAGCTCAGGGACCCGGCATATGGACCGGAATCCGGGATGCCCCGGTTCACGATCTCTGTGGAAAGAAGCTCCTGGTTATGGCTTTCCATAGCCATGAAATTGGGATGATTGATCCTAGTTATTATGGCTTAGTTGAGAGATCAAGAGGGATTGAATGAGAATGGATGGAAGTGAAGCTGCTATATATTACTAGAAAAGAAATTAATAAAAATAAGGAGGCCTCCTGTGGTAACAGAATGGAGGCTTTATGTGCATGAAAGCCTAATAGCAGCCGGGTTTGTAGCAAGAGAGAGAGAGAGAGAGAGAGAGAGAGAGAGAGAGACTGTGGGTGTTGAAATTCATTTTCAGCTACAACTAAATGTCTAAATGTGACAGCCCATGCTTATTTCCATTGTATCTTCCCTACTTTCAATGGAGATTCTTTTGTATAGTTGGAGCGGAAAGAGCCAGATCAGTTACTTGTATGAAGGTAAAAGCCTTGGGTATCATATATTGAGACCTTAGTTGGCTTTATTATCAACTAAACATGCCTAAGGAAAGTATTTAAACCTAAATAAATATAAAGATAGCAAATAGCTTGAAATGCAGTTAGTTACGCAATAAGATTTAAAAATATTCCCAAATAGGCCAATTTTACTGGTTGAGATTATACATTTTGATTACATCCAACTTGAATCATGTTGATGCATTTTTGTTGAACAAGTGAACCCAAGAATTCGCGTAAGTCCAAATTTCTTGAATCGGTCCATTAAATACATCTTTAAACTTTTTGGCTCAAAAGTCCAAATATCTTAAATCAGTCCAGTCCAGTCCATTGAATACATTTTTGAACTTTTTTGCTCCTGATGTCGAAACTTGAATTAATTGGATAGTATATAATTTGCATCACTAATCTTAATTAAAACTCGAAAGTCTCGAGTCTCATGATTGCTCAATTGGTGTTTACCTTTGATGGAGCTAGTGGGCGGGCCAAACCACATAGTGCCCAAAGGGGTCATTTGTCCCCTCCCCTTGAAATTTTAGAAAAAAAAATGTTTGTAATGGAATTTGAACCCTTAATCCCTAGTTAAAAAGGAAAATGCAGAGCTCTGGGTTCATAATACCCCCATAAGTTTTGATGATGTAAAATGGTCTTTTATACGGGAATATGATTATGATGAGATGGGTCCATTCGGGTTCTTGTTAAAATAGTATGGCCTTACTTTTCATAACCAGCAATCAAGATTCATGAAACTAACAATCATGTCACCCGTCCTCCACACACACACACACCCACCTTGTGCCAACTCTTCTTAATTATATATAACCCATTTTCCCAAAACAAAGGAGGGTTTTAATCTCTGCTAAGTTATTTATAGCTGCTCCCCTTTAGCTTGTCCCATACCCTAAGGAATTTGGACACAATATATGCCATGTTAGAGGTTATTGAGTTAACTTAGCAGAAAGGTATATTCATTTTGTAAGTTTAGATCAATTCACAATTTCTATGCCTGCCAGCCAAGTGGTTACCATTTCCACTCAATATCTAATAAAATATATGGGTAAATGCATTTAGCGTTTTCCAAAATTTAGTTTATAAATCATAGGAAAATTGCTTGATCTTCTTACTTCATTTGTGGTACTCGCCTAACACGCATTCAGAAATCCTTGTGAAATATTTGATTAAAAAATCTCAATTAATCATAAATTTGTAATTGATTAATTGGACAAAAATGCCCCTTACTGCTACATTAGTGGCGGAGTCAAAAAAAAAATATAGTTAGTGGGCCATAAAAATTTTAGGGGAGGAGGGAATTGTAATATGACAGTTAAGTAACTTCCCTCCCAACTGGATGGCAAGAATTTAAACCTTTCCCAATTTTCAAGTTGGTATTTATCGGATTAAATAAAAGGTCATTTTTACAAGAACAATGATGTGACAAGAATTGGGAAAATGTTAAATTTTCAAAAATTCAGTTTCAAATTATCTTTTAAACAAATCAATTAATCCCTATTCAGGCTTCATTCCAAACTATTATCCAATCTAACATACTTCATATCACTTTTTTTTTTTACATCAAGGCAAAATATGGCATTATGAATTAATAGCATCAGTACATAATCTGGTTTGAATGACAACAGGGGGGTCATTCCAAACCATAAAATTAGTGTGCCTAATAGCATTCTAGCAAGAATATGGACAGCAACATTGTTTTGCCTCTTAGTAAAAGCCACATAAAAGTAATGTTCTCCTTGTAAAAGGGATAAACAATCCTTGATCAAAGCACTAAACTCACTAAAATCAAGAACTCCTGCCTCTCGCAGTTTCTTGAACTACTTTGAGCAGTCCGTTTAAACATCACTCATCTCAAAACCCAAATTCTCGCTTGATCCAAGACAATGCTTCCCTAGAGCCCAAAGTTTCCAGCTCCCTGACTTGAAATAAGTCATTCACTACCCGAGAGGCGACATGAAAAAATAGTCCTTATGAATCACGAACCACAATTCCCCAGTACCGACGGCTTCTCCTCGAAAGATACCAGATTTATATTGCATTTACAAAGCCCCAGTAAGAGCGTTGCCAATGTTAAGCCGAACAGTGGGAATAGTATGACTTGTTGATACATAGCCTTCTTGAATAGAGATCCAATCAAACAAAAATTCAAGAGCCAAATAAACCGTTCTCGCTGCGGATTCATGAGAACCGTTCCAGTACTGATTGTTACATTGGATCCATATAGCCCAAAGCACAACACTGATTTTTCCTATAACCTCTTTGTTTTGAGTTTTTATCAATTTAAAGAACCATTCTACAAGGCTTTCAGAAGTGTTAGCCATAGAGTCAATCAAATCAGACATCTTCAATTTCGACCATCAGGATATAACAAAAGGGCAAGAAATAAATATATGTCAAGCATTCTCGAGGCTATTCGCACAAAAAAGACAAGAGGCAGAGACATCGATACCTTTTGACTGAGTTGCACTGCAGAGCAGAACCTCCAGATTACCCTCCACAAGAAATTTTTGTTATGAGTGTATTCTCACGCCCAAACGTGTTGTTCAAATCTCCTTCCCTGAAAGTTCGGCATTTAACACTCAATAATCGAGTAAGCATGATACCCTATTTTCACCGTGGTAATGCTCGTAATTTGTAAAGTGCCAAATACGTCGACCAGCAGCAGTTGACTGGCATAAAGGTATACTTTGTATCAACAACATCTCTAGCCACAAAGAGTTCTCGCGCTCCACATCCCATTCCAAACACCGAATCGTGAAATCACCGACTCTCGTCATCTAGTTCCGCTCCTCCCTTTATTATTTGTACCCAAAAATTATGATCATCTCTTAACCAAGGATCGGTCCAAACATCAATCTGTGTACCATTACCTATTCTCCATCGAATACCCTACTTCAACAATGGGAAAGACTGGAAGATACTTCTGCTGGCAAAACTTGGTTGGACCCTAAGATACCTTTAGAAAACTCCCTATGGGAAAATATTTAGCTTTGAAGATCTTAAACAAGAGTATCGTGAGGCAAACAAAGCTTCCAACCAATCTTTCCTAACATAAAGAATATTAAAACAATGAAGATTACTAAACCCTATACCACCATTTGTTTTCTTCACACTTAGTTTATCCCATGCCAACCCATTTTATGCCACCGTTTCATCTTTCGGATCCCTACCAAAAGAGTTCAACATTTTTTGAATTTCACTCAAGAATAGAGGTAGAAAGATAAAGGTACTACATATAATATGCTGGGGATGGATTGGGCTCTGCCTTGATCAACACTTCCCTGCCAACTTTGGATATAGGTCTGTTTTTCCAGCCTTGGATTCTTTGCCATACGCGTTCATTTGCTATTAGGAGAAATAAGTTTTTTATTTTTTAAATCTAAGTTAAAAGTCAATAGTTGTCAACTATGATTTCTTTTTTGAGCTGAAGTCATAGTTGGCAAATGAAGTTTTATACAAAATGAAACTGTAATTAGTCGTTATGGTTTTAAGGGCACCATTGAACATATGTTTGTGAAAATGATTAAAAATGATTTTTTTTTAATGATTTGATTAAAAGGTCATTTGAAAAATGAATTTCGAAAATCTAAAGGTCTATTTTTTTCCAGTTTTTTAAGCTATTTTTTGTTCTTAAAAATAAGTAGAACAAGAGCCAACAGAGGCCCTAACCTCCATCAATTTTTCGACTAAATTTTAACAAGAATACACTTATTGGGTTCTTGTAAAAATAACCATTTCTTTTACAGGACATTTGTAAATACCTAACATAAAAGGTGTTTTTGTCTATAATAAGTTATTTATGAAGAAAAAGTATGGAAAAAGTTAGATTTACAAATTTTAGATTATTTGATGTCTATTAACCAAATATTTCCATTTTTTTCAAAACCAGGCTCATTTGACCCAAAACTCTAGAGAACTTTTTTTTTGAAGAGAAAAATAATTTCATTAATTTAAACTAGCAATACATCGATAAAAACATAAAATCAAAATCGATAAAATCATAAATGATGAAACAACATCTAAGTTAATAGCATAATGAACTCCACTAAAGCCTATATATTCGATAAATAGTCTACACATTTGATATTACTATCATGGATTGTAATACATAGACTTCAGCCTCTATAGCATTTAGAGAACCATTGATTTGATTTCTTGTCTCGATCAGATATACTTTACTCCGCCTAATACCCATAAATAAACAATGTATCGCAATGACAAAAACCGAAAAGTCGTAATTAGACAACACAACCACTCATCGTACCAAGATGATAACAATAACTACACGTGCACGAAGGCGACGACAATCACATGCATACCAAGGCAACGACTAAATCATGAAAAAAAAACAAATAAAAACCTAAATATATGTGCAATAAACACTTTTTTGAGAAAGGAAAAAATGGAAAGAGGTGTATATGAGTGATTTTAAGATCAATAATAATAAAAAAATCACTCTTTATTGCTTAAATAAAAGAGGCTAATAGAGAAAAGGAGGCTAAAGGTTTTTTTTATTTTTTTAACCCAACTTGAGTTTCAACTCTTGATTCAAAGTAGATCTTAACTCTGGAGAACTTAAGTATGAAGTTGGTGTACCATTCAAATAAAAAAACCAATAATACAAAGTCAAGGCATGACTTCTACGGTTACAATTGAAGTTCTAAAAAGGCAGGGTTTGAGAGTAAAAAATGATAATATCGTAAAGGATGCACTCAATATGTTGATTTAGAAGAATCTAGACATATTTTGGATGTTTTCTATATCATATTGTATGGCTTGTATGTCAAGTTATTTACTTCAATTTGTTTCATTTTCTTGTTTTAAGTATGATTTAGGTTAAAGATTGCAGTAGATATTTTGTTTCTATTTCTTTTATAGTTCAGAGTCATATAAATGCACGCTTATAACGTAGAATTATACAAAAGTAATACGAATTAAAATCGCGAGAAATCTTCTTTTCGGGTTCTCCTAAAGAACTTTTGAACTATCAAATTTTTCTCGCAGTTGCTCATCCCATCGAATTTATCAAATCAACACTTTCATAATTGATTGTGGCGTCTTCATCCCATCGATTTATCAATCAATAATTCTATAATTGATTGTAGCGTCTTCACTTTTCCCTTTCCAACATAATAGTAAAATTATCCGAGATGGTATCTTGTTGAGAGTGGCATCACTTTGCGGTGACCTTGCATCAAATTGATATCAGAGCTAGTTCTTGTCATGTTTGCTTATCTTTTAAAGTTTTATTTTTCAAAAAAAAAAAAAAAAAAAAAATCCATTTGAGGTCAATTAAGATTTGGGGACAAATCTTTTTTCTCAAGAAGAGTAAGAAGGATGCAGAAAGCCACATATAACTTCTAAGCATACAATGAAGTTCCTAAAGCATGTGTTTGAGTCGAAGGAAACAAGATCAAGGATGCGCTTAATATGATAATTCAAATTCTAGAAAAATTTATACGTATTTGGGATGTTTGCTAAATCAAATTATATGACTTGCATGCCAAGTTATTTACTTTCCTTTTAGCTTATTTATTTTCTTTAGTTTATTTTTATTTAGATTTGTTTCATTTTCTTGTTTTTTAGGTTAAAATTTGCAATAGATATTTTGTTTATATTTCCTTTCTACTTTGTAAGCCTATATAAATGCATATTTATAATGTAATTATAAAAAAGAATATGAATTAAAAATTATGAAAGTCTTCTCCTCTTTGGTTAAGATTTTTCGTGGCGTTCATCCTATCTACTTATCATTCAACATTTTTATAATTGATTGTGGTATTTTCATTCTATCGACTTATTAATCAACATTTTCATAAATAGATCGCGATGTTTCTATTCAATCAATTTATCAATCAACCATTTCATAATCGATCAGAACAAGCCACTATTCCGACTTCTTATCAATCCAACCTTTCTATACTGGATCAGAACGCCTTTATTTCCACTTACTCAATTAATCCATCTATAATCGGGACGCGATGCCTTTATCTCATCGACTTATCAATCAACATTTTTATAGTAAATTGAAATATCTTTATTTCATTGACTTATCAATTAATTATTTCATAATTGATTATAATGTCTTCACTTTTCTCCTTTAAACATGATGGAACGATCCAAGATACTATCTTGTTACATGTGGCGCCGTAGAGCGGACCTTGCATCAAACAAAATTACGGGCTATGTGGAATCGAAGCGCATCCTGAAAGTGATTCGCAAAACTGGTACAAGGGCAAAACTCTTCTCCTCCCTAGTAAGTTCTCCTTGTATCATTCCTAAACTGGGTTCTAAACTTATACTACTGATATTCTAACATCCCTTCTCTCCTCGTTTTCTTTCACTGGCAAGAAACAAATATATTGGGTTCTCTCCATCTATACAATAATACATTATAATAAATTTGTGGGTACGAACAAAGCATGGATAATTCAAGATGATAAGATGATGTATATGGTAATGCGAAGAGGGTTCACATCCATTGCGGACCAGACGCTGTTAACAGTGAAAGCAATGGTACAGAGGAGCATATGATCAAACACTTAGTTCTATAAGCAGCGCCTCCACCCATCCACACCCTCAGCCTTCCATGGCGTCATTCCCATTCTTCCTTCTGTCATCAAAGCCGCTTCTCTTGCCCCGTCCCTGCACTTCGGCCTCCAGCATCATTGCCTCGTCCTCAAAATGGGTTTTCATTCTCACTTATTTATATCCAACTCTCTCATCTCCATGTACTCGAAGTTCTCACAAGTTGAAGCCGCAGTCGTAGTGTTCGACACAATGACTCACAGAGACACCATCACTTGAGTCTAGCCGGTAAATTGTTATGCGCAAAATGAGTATGGCAAGCAAGCTTCGGAAATGGTGAAGGAGATGTATACGGCTGGGTTTTTGCCAAAGCCCCAACTCATTGCTAGCATTATATCCATTTGTGGTAAGTCCGGAAACTTGAGATTGGGAAGACAAATTCATGCTCTTGTCATTGCTGATCAGAGGATCAAGGAGAAGTTGGAGTCGGAATTAGAGGAGGGTTCGGTTTTTTTATCCACAGCTCTGCTCGATATGTACTTGAAATGTGGGGACTGTCTTATGGCATTTCGTGTATTTAATAGAATAAAGTTAAAAAATCATGTATCCTGGACTGCCATGGTTTCGGGATGCTGTGGTAATGGGAATTATGAGGTGGCACTCCATTGCTTTCGAGCAATGCTGGTTGAAGGGGTTAGACCCAACCGTGTAACGCTGCTTGCCCTTATACCTGCTTGTGCCAATTTGGGTGGTGTCAAACATGCTAAAGAGCTTCACGGCTATGCTTTCCGTCACGGGTTTGAATCAGATTTTCATTTTTCAGCAGCTCTTGTACGCTTTTACGGTGAATGCCACGAGGCAGTGTCTTCTGCCAAGCTAATTTTTGAGAGAATGACACAAAAAGATGTTGCGACATGGAGTACAATCATCGGAATCTATTCTGCTAGTGGCAATTGCAGTGAAGCAATAAGGATTTTCCGGGAGATGCAACTGGAGGGCGTTGCCCCCAACTCTGTAACTCTGTTGCCAATAATTTCTGCCTGCACCAATCTATCTTTACCTGACCACGGCGTGAGTCCATGGCTATGCATTGGAAGTCGATTGGTCTCCGTTGTCATTGGAAATTCCCTGATAAATATGTATTCCAAGTGCGGCTGCCTCATGGATTCTCATCAAATTTTCAAAGAAATGCCCAGAAGGGACTTTGTTTCGTGGAGCACACTCATCAGTGCGCATGGCCTTCATGGGCAGGGCGAAAAGGCCTTACAGCTCTTTGGTGAGATGCAAGAGAGAGGGATTGATATAGACGCAATCACATTTCTAGCTGTTCTATCAGCTTGCAACCATTCAGGACTTGTCAAAGAGGGACAGGAGCTTTTCAATGATGCAGTGAAGGATAATAAAATATCATTAACTATGGAGCATTATGCCTGCTATATTGATCTTCTTGGAAGGTCAGGAAAGCTCCAAGATGCTTGTGAGATAATAAACACAATGCCAATGAAACCGAGCACCAGAATTTGGAGCTCTTTTGTGTCAGCATGTAAGGTCCATGGAAGATTGCAGTTTGCAGAAATGTTAGCACATCAGCTTTTTAAGTTAGAACCTGGGAATGCTGCCAATTATACATTGTTAAGCATGGTTTATGCTGAATCCAGCAACTGGATGGGTGTGGAAGAAGTGAGGGCAGTGATGAGAGAGAGAGGATTAAGGAAAAACTATGGGTTCAGCCAAATTGAAGTGGAGAATAAAAGTTGATAGTTGGAAACACTACAAGAAAAATGAGATATAGTCACATGGTATTATGAGGGGGCAGCAAGCACCCTTCTATTACCTAGGTATATTTCAAAATCTTTCACCGCTTCGGCTCCTAATATTTATTCTTTTTTTGTTTGTGACGGATATAAGTGTGTTCTAGGTTATAGTCCTTGATGTTCGAACTGGGATCTCATTCGGACTTTAGTGCAGTATGTCCGAACTCCCATTGTAGGTCTTACTGTGTGCAAAGTAGATGTGATATATTTGCAATAAAGTAGAAGCACAAACAATCGTTTGCGTGGTTTGGCAACCTGCCAACGTCCATGGGGTTGTGCCTAGATGCAAAGATTTCCACTAATTTGATTCAAGGTTTACAATTAGTCTTATGTGGTATGAGACTCGCTCTCTACCCACAACTCTTCTTGAAACCTAATCACTCCTAGTGGAATTCAGAACGAACTCCCTCCATTCCCCTCTCTACAACATTGCATACCCATACCTACATTACATCAATATAAGATGAAGAAAATAAAGAACATCATCTTTCACCTAAGGTGAAAGGCTTTTAACATGAAATACCTCAACCGAGTATCTACAACCCACACTCCTTCGACACATTTGGACTTCGCTTGTTCTTCTTCAAGCTCTACTCTTGAAATTGCATTCAAGCATCTTCCACACCCCGAATCTCTATACCTTTGTGGATTCGGCCCTCAAAGACTAATTAGATTAGGTGGATCATTATCCTAATATGACTCAAACCCTACCTTCTTTTTTATGTTCTTTCCTTTAAGCTATCATAGCGGAAATAGGAAACTTGCTGATCAAGTATCCTCATTAGAATAGAATCCTATAAAGTTTCTAATTCTGGTTTGACAGTTAGACGTCCTGATCTTCTTTGGTTTTATCTTTATCCACTTGCCAAATAGATCCCCGACCCATCGGTTATTTGCTCCTCAAGTTCCTTGGCCTCCAAGCTAGCAGACTCATGTGCGTCCCAAGGCTGCTCTGCTTCTAGTCCGGACATCTCATGTTTGGCATGTCCCTACAACACAGGATTGCCTTAGTTCGAACTACTTCTTGGTCCTACCAGAGATTTCACCTCTATTTCAACAAATCTTCATCAAACTTGATATCTGAAGTAGCTATCTTCTTGTAGAACCCTTGAGACAAAGATATTAACAATCTCAAACCTAACATTCTCCCCCTTTGCCTATGTCTTCGACAAAAACATCCCTTAAAGAATGAGACAAGAAAATGTACTAAAGAAGGGAGACAAGAGGCACTTGACGCTTTTGAGATGTAGATTTTCATTTCATTGATTCTCTCGCTTCCTTTTACATGTTCGTCGTACAATATGGAAAAGGGATCAAATAATACAAGAGAAGAGTATCCCGTTGACTACAATGCTACCTTTCATCATTCTTTCTACTCCCTTTCTTGCTGAAGACTTAGGAATGTCTAGATCGAGGAGGGCAAATCCAAAGGCGTCAGGTTCTACTCTTCTCACCACCGTGGTCGACTCTAGTCGAACATCATATAGTCGCTTCGCGATGGCAAAGGCGTGAAGATCGACTTAGGCAATATCGGGTCCAAAAGGTGTGAACTTTAACCTCAAAGGGAAAATCAGCTTGGTTTCAAGCTGCGTATATGCCCTGTGTGGTCGGAGCCCAAACTTATAGCAGGTCCCGTGGATCGTATGGGGTTTGTGTACTCCTTAATGTCTTCCTTTCCTCGCGGAGAATGTGGACTCTTGAGCCTCGTTTTATCTGGCTTTGATGAGGGCGCGTGAGCCTTCTCGCTGCTTCCGTATTCCTTGGAGTCAGATTCAAACTAATCGTCAAGGTTCACGCTGCATGGGCCAACATGTTCTCGTGGGACCCAATGGTCCTATCTTAAAATTTCCTCGACTTCACAACACTATAGAGGATGATTTCCCTTGGGTGCAGCTGCTGGTTTGAACTCTGGGATGGTCTCTAGGACCTTCTCTTTCATCTTTTGTATCTTTTTCCCTGAAGGGACATCTTGGAAATGATGTCCTTCATACAACTTATCATTTGATGCACATCTTGGTTGCTAGAGGCCCCAAAATGTTAGTGGGGGTCACTGGATCCGCCAACGGATACCTAAGTGCTTCGTAGACGCTGCTTCTCAATATGTCCTAGGATGTGTTCGAACACAAGCATGTTGAGGTTGAATTTTCCCTTCATCCCAATTTGAAAGAGCAAAGTGGCAAAACTTTCGTGAATCTGGGCAAAGAGCAATGAGTAGTGGGTAGTTGGGCTATATATTAAGTATCTTGTGCAAGATCGAATATCTAAAGGTGAGATGAGAGGAGAGGAGTCGGAACTTATATGGCCAGGATCGTACCTTTTCCCCAATTATGACCGAGACTAGTGGGTCTATATTAGAAACTTCTTCTTCTTCTTTTGGAATGTCAGTACATTCCCAATGCTGGTTGATGATGCTAGGAGAAAAGTCAAAGGAATATCCTCGCACCATCGCCTTTTGGAAGTTCGCTGATCATAGGTTTCCTA
This sequence comes from Tetrastigma voinierianum, assembly GCA_016808115.1. Classification (NCBI taxonomy): domain Eukaryota; kingdom Viridiplantae; phylum Streptophyta; class Magnoliopsida; order Vitales; family Vitaceae; genus Tetrastigma; species Tetrastigma voinierianum. The sequence goes on along the minus strand of JAEQBH010003239.1, from coordinate 28,107 downwards.
TGTCCTCGAGAGATTTCATATAGAACCTGTGGATGATCTCACTACATGAAGGAGATAGCTTGAGATAGTGCCAAGAATTCATCTAAGAGTTCCACTATCCTTGGATTCGTATAGTCCTTGATATGGAGGCCCACAACTCGCATGGACGAGGGACTTGAAAAGATGATGGAAGAGGCACTTACTTTGAGAGACATTTGAACTCTTTGCTTCTTAGTTGTTGATTTCTTTGCTTGGGTTGATAGGCGGACGACTTTCTCGTGGAGGGAGGTGGAGATGGCAAAGACTCGAGGAGGACATGGATCCCTTGTTCTCTAGTCTCTGCCCCAATTTGAGTCCGAACTCACCGCCTGTCACGGCGCTGTCTGGATTTCGTAATCTTTACTGGCGTAATCCCATCGAACCTAACCTACTCTCTGAAGCGGCATAGGTTGTTCTCCTTTTTCCGCACTAGGCACTAGCTCGCAGATAGTCTCACCCGATTCATTAGGCTTGATCATGGCTGCCAGTTGCCTTCTACTTTAATCTCCTGGATCGGCGGTCAGCTTCGCATTATCTTCGCCGTCAACTTTCGCATTTTGATTCTCTGCGGTAGCTTTCTCCAAAACCTTTTATCAAGCGCCTCATCTTCGTGAGGTGCCATAGTGCATGGCGTGGCTAGTGGGTTTCTAACTCAAAGGTTTCATATGAATGGGTCTATTGCCGATCCTTCGATCAGCCTCGCTTCTTTGAATCAAAACTTCATTTCACTAGTCTTCTTCTACCGGACCCACTAGATCTCGTTTTCACCATTTTGAAATTAGAGGAAAGATTGAAACAGGAAAGTTCGGACCTTTGGAAGTTTCTTGAGAGAATATGCAAAGAAGGCAGTGTGCTTTTGTCTTCTGATGTTCTCCTTTACAAAGAGGTCCCACCGCCTCTTGAGAAACCCTAAGGTTTTTGTCTCTAAAGGTTCCTTATTTAATAGGCATTAAATACTCTCCCTAGAACGCACAGCGATAAACGTCTTTGGTCGCTTATAGCTCGCATGCTCTATCTCCATTGAAACGGTCGAATAGCAAGAAGCTACCTGTCCAAATCTTCCTGCTTCCTTTTTTTTTGAAAAAAATACCTCGATGTTCAATCCCAGAGATGATTTGAGATCTTCACACTTGGTAACATCCCTCCTTAGGTGAAGATTTCGATTCTCCAAGGATTGTCACAATTGGATGTTGGGACTCCCCTTGGGACGGGACTACCTTTGAGTCTATATTTCATCCATGTTGGATGTGTGCACCTTTTGGTTACTACTATCCCTTATGTCTCAGTTTCAGGAATAACACCCCCTGTGGCTAGCTTGGTGTCTTACACATACTTCCTCATGTGCCTTCGAACAACTGGTAGTCATGAACAACTGATTTCTAATCAAGCTATCCATACTGCTCATAACGAACTCATTGTCTTGTCCTTTCATGTCTTCAAACATTCATCTCACAGCTAGAATATCTTTTAAGGCCGTGTGTTTAGTTCTAGGTGTAGTCCGAACTTCTGTAGGAACGGGGAGGCTTCTTTAAGAAATTGAAGCATTTTGTGCCTTCCAAAGAGGCATTCTTTTCTTGATTACATGAGGGGTTATGAGTGTTCTAACTAGTAATTGTTCATGCGGAGATGGATCAAAGTGATACTTCAGGCAAAGATGAATCTTTTCCTCTCAATGCTTTCTCCTTCCTTGGAGCCAATGAGGTCCATATGGAGCAGTTCCAATAGTCTAGTTGTTGTAGTTAGTTGGGACTTGGTGCATGATAGTAGGGTGCGTTTTGTGTAGAGACTACTCATCTTATCGCGTCTAGTCAAGTCTGGGAATGCCTTTAAATCTGTAAGGTTCAAAGTGGATGGTGGTGTCACTCTCTCGTGCCTGGACCAAGCAAGTCCAACGAATTTTGTTCTAGTCAGATTTCATGCATGTAGGGACTGGTGATGGTTAGTAGATAGTAGTTGTCTGAGGTCCTTTCCCCTTCCATGATGCGACAGTGATTTCGATTATATACTATAAACTTGTCTTTTGTAAATTGTAAAAGAAGATCTTCTTCACAAAGTTGACTCAAACTGATCAGATTTACTGTTAGTTCTTCAACAAGCAACACCTTCTTTAGTTTTGTCTACCCTGAAATTTTCAAGGAACCACTTCCCATAACTCTTCCTTTTTCACCGTCTCTGAAGATTACCCCATCTTGACTGGATGGATGAAGGCTCGGGCCAGTGAAACACCTGCTTCGCGTGGAGCACCCATTGTCAAAATACCATTCTTCCTTGAACATGTTTTTGGTGGAAGGAAGACACCAAGACTCTTTGATTGTTCATCTCTGACCGTCTTGGTTTTTGCTCTAGTTCGGACTATCTTTCTTGATTTAGAGACTTTAGTTTGCATAGTCTTCAGGACTGCAACTTTTGACTTGGAAAGTTATTTGGTTTGACCGTTATTCTCTTCCCTAAGCAACATGTGGAAACATCGATTATCATGTGAGGTAGCTATCGGGTCCGACTTACCCGAACTGGCTGGAATTTGCTACTTAATTGTCAGTTCGTAGAGTACCTCCTTGCTTTGACAATTGCTGAGAGAGCTCTAAGCAGTCCGATCCTTTCTGATCTCTTCAGTTTGAGATCTCAGATCTACTTCTTTCAAAATTTTGTCACTTTCTTCTTTCTTTAGATCCCTGTATCTTGATCCCTCAAATATTTCCCGAGTGGTGTCCTATTTTTCAGAGATATTCAAGCAAAGAATGAGTCCAATGTCTTGTCATCCATACCACAATGAATGGCCGAGAGAGCAGTGAAGTTTCTACTTTTCTTTCTTCACAGTTCCATTTTGATTCAAGCTTGATCATCGTCTCCTTGTTTTCAATTTTGGTTGGGACGGTCCATCCCGATACTAAAGTATCACATATTTCCATTCCTAGTGATTTGATGAAGGTACTCATATGTACCTTCCTACCATCGTAGTTTCGATCATCAAGTGACGGGGGACATCTTCCTGCAATTCCGCTATCTTTTAGGATTCATCGGTTCACACACAATCGAATAAAGCAACCTATGATCTCACTCAATAACTTAAAGTGACCTGCTCTGATACCAATTGATAGATATAAGTGTGTGTTCCAGGTCATAGTCCTTGATGTTTGGATTGTGATCTCGTTCGGATGTCCGAACTCCCCCTGTTGGTCTTAGTGTGTGTAGAGTAGATGTGATATATTTGCAGTTGTAATAAGAATTACTTGAAGGAAAAATTATGCATATCATTGATCACAAATAACCTATCTATATACAAGACAATCCTTAAATCAAATAGGAAAGACTATGAAGTTTCCTAACTTTAAATGAATACATGTTTCCTTTTCCCAACTAGTTTCTAATTCTACAACACTATAGCACTCCCCTCAAGTCAGATATTGATGCTGATCATGCCTAACTTGTTACAAAGATAACTCGACTTATCTCCCACTTAAAGGTTTCATAAATATCTTCTAATTGTTTCGCCATTACATAGCAGTTCAAAATCAACCCCAAACGAATCTTCTCACAGACAAAATGACAATCTATCTTAATATGTTTGTTCCGTTCATGAAATACCAGGTTAGATGCTATATGCATGGCAGCTTGGTTATCACACTAAAGCTTAGCTGGTACTGAAGTTTTGATGCCTACTTCCATCAATAGTTGATGTATCCACATGATCTCGCATATAAACTGTGCTATGGTTCTATTCTCGGACTCCGCACTAGACCGTGAGACTACACTTTGCTTCTTAGTCTTCCATGAGATTAGATTTCTTCCAAAAAAGACACAATATCCTAAGGTGGATCTCCTATCTTCCTTAGATTCTGCCCAGTCTGCGTCAAAAAAGCACTCAATTCTAGTGTGTCCATGCTTCTTATACAATATTCCACGACCAGGAGCTTATTTCAAATAGCATAGGATATGCTCTATAGCTACCCAATGAGTGACCGTGGGAGATGACATATATTGACTCAAAACACTTACTCAATAATATCCCCAGCTTAGCCATCGTAAAGATAATTCAATTTCCCAAACTAGCCTTCTCAGATTTCCTAAGGTCCCTCCAAATAGGTCTCCTTCGCGATCAGCACACATTAGAGTCGTGAGGAGTACTATATACTAGCTTGCACCCACTCTCGTCTCAAATAACAAATCGAGCACATATTTCCGTTGAGATAACAAAATTCCCTGCTTACTTCTCATGACTTCTACATCGAAGAAATACTTCAACATTCTTAAATCCTTTGCGTGAAACTGATTGTGAAGAAAGAATTTAGGAGATAATATACCTTTGGAGTCATTCCTAGTGATGACAATATTATCCACATACACTACCAGTAAAATAATGCCAGAACTGGAATTTTTATAGAAGACAAAGTGGTCAGACTTACTCTTCTGCATGCCAAATGCCTCAATTGCCTTACCAAATTTGTCAAACCAAGCATGGGGACTTTGTTTCAAATCATACAGAGATTTTCGAAGACGACATACCTTCCCTATCTTCCCCCGAGCAACAAACCCTAGAGGTTGCTCCATATAAACTTTTTCCTGTGAACTCCATGTAGAAAGACATTTTTGATATCAAGCTATTTCAAGTCCCAATCATAAGAAGCAACAAGAGAAATAAAATGCATTCTAACAAATGTCAACTTCTAGCTGAGAAAAAATTATCAAAAATAACGCCATAAGTTTGAGTATAACCCTTAGTAACAAGACGAACTTTCAATCTAGTAACAGACCCATCAAGATTAAACTTTACTGCAAACACCCAATGAAAACCAATAGCCTTCTTTTCAATAGGTAAAGGCACCAAGTCCCATGTATCATTGTCATCCAAAGCCTGCATTTCATCCACCATAGCACTACGCCAACCAGGGTGAGATAAAACCTCATGAATAGTGTTAGGAAGAGACATAGAATCAAGAGATGCAACAAAGGAACAAGAGGAAGACGACAAATGGTTATAGGAAACAAACGAAGAGATTAGGTGAGCACACTGACATTTACCTTTACGGAAAGCAATCGGAAGATCATCACTCTAGACTGGATCTGATGACGAAGCAGCCGATGTTGGACTAGAGACTAGAGGGTTATGGAGCCGAGAGTATACTAGAGCTGAGAGGGTTCAGGAATGGGAGCTGGAACAGGAGTCGGTGGAGCCAGTGAGGAAACGGTATACACTAATAAATCATCATCCTCACTAGTAACATGCAAAGAAAGGGAAAATGGGGTAGTCTCAAAGAATGTAACATCAGTAGACACAAAGTAACGCCAAAGAGTAGGACAATAACACCTATACCCTTTTTGAATACGAGAATATCCTACAAAGATACACTTTAAGGACTTTGGATTAAGTTTAGAGACTTGAGGATGAACATCTCGAACAAAGCATGTGCACCCACCACTTGGACTGTTAGGGAAACAACGGATTATTTGGAAAACTGTGGTAAGGAGAGCTCCACTGCTATGAACCGATGAGGGCATCCCACAAAAGCTATGGAGACTACATCGACCCAAAATGTCAGTGGACATTCATTTGACTAAAGGGCCCAAGGATTTCAAGAAGATGTCTATTCTTTCCTAGCCTTACCCGGCTACAGGAGGGTGCATCAAACACACATTCATTTGGAGAACCCATGTCAGAATACTGAATAATCGAAAAGGTTATGACAAATATTCCTTGGCATTATCACTTCTCAATGTTTGCATAGTGACATAATTGTATTTGAATTTCAGCACAAAAGGCACTAAAATGAGAAAAAAGCTCACAACGATTTTTTTTTAAATAATGCCAAGTGGCATGAGAGAAATCATCCACAAAGGTAACGAAATATTTAAACCCAGTGGGAGACATAAGTGGACAAGGACCCCAAACATCATAATGAATTATCTCAAAAGGAGCAGAAGCTTGTTTATTGACTCTAGGACTCAAACGCACATGATGAAACTTAGCATATTGACACGACTCACAGTTCAATGAGGATAGGCTAGAAAATTGAGGATATAACTTCTTCAATAGAGAGAGAAGGATGATCCAAGTGACAATGTAATTTGAAAGGGGTAATAACTTTAGAACAAACAATAGACTTTGGCACCTATGTTTCAAGGATGTAGAGACTCTCAGACTTGCTTCCTCTACCAATAATTTGTTTCGTCAAAAGATCTTAAGTCAAACAATAATCAGGAAAGAATGAGATATTGCAATTAAGTGTACGAATGAGTTTACTCACATAAATTAAATTAAAAGATAATTGTGGTAAACTCATAACAAAGATCAAAGTGATTAGAGGAGACAGATGAATTGTCTCGACCCAAAGGACACAGCGAGGTCAATTCATCTGCAAGGTAAGAATGTAGAGGTGAAGGGTGTGACTAAAAACATAGTAAATAAGATGGAATTGCCCGGCTATATGGTCGAGGCTCCGCAGTCACGACCCATGTGGAGGAAGAGGAAATAAAACATGTGTTGGTTTCACCACTGACGAAAGTGTAGTGATAGAAGTAGATGCGACTTATGATTTATGATAATGAATGCACTAAAATCTTCGACGCTATTCCGCGCCTTCCTACACTCGCGCATATATCCTGACATTAATAATGACACATACCCTTTCAGAGTTTCTCGTTAACATAGAAACATATCTAACTCCGAATGCTCGAAAACTGAAAAGTACTTATTAAAATAGGGATCTAGCAAGCAAAATGACCACCTTCCACTAAAACACCACACTGATGTGATTTTAGCCCTAGAAACCACAAATCACCTCTAGATGTCATTGGATCTGTGAAAAACTATATGATCACAAAAGCATTAGAGTCTCAAGGTCATTTCAGCACAAAGGGGCTAAAAGTTATCGCTTAGGCGATTGACAAGGGAGGCAGTGTCAGATGCTCATTGGCGCTAAACCCGACCTTTGCCGGAGAAGTCCGATGACCGGAGGATGTGCCACGTTTCCTGGATACTCTCCTGTACAATGATACGCATGAAGGACACACATGACTTTTTTGGAGGCCTGATTCCTGGACAGCCGATCTGGGTGGTGTACCTAGTGGTGGTGGTCGTGTCAACCACGAACCATCTGAAGTGGTGTTTCAAAACACCCTCCATAGTCCCTGAGTTCTTCGAGAAATCCAAAAATTTGCCTTTTGAGGCAACTAAGCCCTAGGCTCGATACTAACTTAATTACTTGAAGAAAAAATTGTGTATATCATTGATCACAAATAACCTATTTGTTAAGAGAAAAGGAATACATTGATTCTCATTAATTTACAAAGGAGGAAACATACATATTTATACTCTAGTGTTAGGGCAAGAAAGGAAACAGAGTTAGAGTCTAATTAAGAGACTAAAGAGAGAAGGAAAAGAATTCTAAATGGATTAGGAGACTAAACCTTAACACTCCCCCTCAAGTTGGAGCATATAGGTCAAAAGCACCAAGCTTGTCACATATATACTTTATCATAGGACCCTAAGAGACTTAGTGAAGATATCTCGCTGAAGGTCATTAATAGAGCTGACAAACTAGTAGTTATGCATCCCGATGCAATCTTCTCTTTGATAAAGTGGCAATCCACTTCTATATCCTTGGTCCTCTCATAGAAAACCGGGATAGATGAAATATGCAAGACGACTTGATTATCACATGTAAGCTTCATCCGTCTCATCCCTAAATCTCACTTCCGAGTATAAGATGCTTCAACCATAGCGATTTCATGTTGCTAAGGTCATATCTCTGCACTGACCAAAGACTAGATCCGCTACCGCGGTCGGTCTCTTACCCAAGATACTGCTACCTTCCAATGAACACACACTACCCCATGTAGGAACGTCATCCGTGGGTGAGCCCGCCTAGCTCAGATCATCAGCCAACAATCCGTATGACTCGCTTCATACAACACCCTTTGACCTCAAGTTCCTTGACATAACGGAGAATATGAACCGCAAAGATCCCAATGGGACGCGGAGAATATAGGCTGCTACGACATGCGATGGCTATCGTAAGGTAATTGCGGGAATTGACTAACTACGCTCACAGGAAAAGAAATGCCAGGTCAAGTGATAGTGAGATAGTTCAGTTTACCTACAAATCGTCGATATCTCCTTGGATCTCATAGAAGCTCACCCCAACACAGTCTGAGTTTGACGTTCGGATCGTAGGGTGTCTGCGGAACTACGGTCCGTATCTGGAGTGTCTGTTAATATATCAGGTATACTTCCTTTGAGAAATAACCATTTCGAGATTAGACTAAGCTACCTCGATGCTTTGAAAAATGCCGGGTTTGCGTCTTTTGTTTGAAAGTGGGTGAGGTGTTGTTGAGTTTCTAAATACCATCTTGTCCTTTGCTTTCGTAAAGACAATGTCATCCCACATAAACAATAAAGTAAATACCACTTTACATCCTAGTAGATGAATGATGATAAAAGCAGTGTCTTTTGTGTGAATCATGTCAAACTCCTGAACCACTAAGCTAAACGGACTAAACTAAGCTCGAGGAGACTATTTCAGACCATATAAGGAACGATGAAGTTTGCATACCAAACCAAACTCCCCCTGAGCAACAAAACTAGGCGGTTACTCTATATAAACCTCCTCGGTGAGATCACCATGAAGGAAGACATTCTTGATATCCAACTGAAAAAGAAGCCATGAGCACATAGCAGCCATAGAAAAAAGCAAGCGAATAAAGGCAATCTTGACCCTTTGGAGAAAAGAATCATCATAATAGTCCGAGCCGTGATGGCGAGTGTACCTTAGCGATAAGCGGACGTAAGCGATCGATCTTGCCATCAGGTCTCACCTTCACTGTATAAACCTAACGACAACCAAAGGGAGACTTGCCAAGAGGAAGAGTGACAAGCTCCTTTGTGCCATTGGAGGAAAGAGCATCCATTTCCTCAACCATTGCCTGTTTCTAGCTCGGATGAGAGAGAGCCTCACTAGTGCTTTAAGGGGTAGAGACAGAAGACAAGGTGGAAACAAAGGAAAAGTAGGGTAAAGATAAACGATGAAAGCTGAGAAAATTATAAACAAGATGTGGGTTAAGTAGACGGGGTACTTTTTCAAATGGCAATAGGTAGATCATCGGAGCGATTCCCAGCAGACAAGAGATGATTTGCGACATAGAAGATGAATCAATAAGAATACGTAGGAGGACAAGGGCCCGGTGAGTATAAAGTGAAGTGGTTGAGGCCGCGACATCATGGAGTGGAGAAGGGAAATCGGGAGATGGTAAGGCAAGGGAATATATAAGACATCGGTCGGGGAGGACACCTACGGAGGAGAAGGAGGAATCTTCGCTAGAAGGTGACATCGGCGGAGATAAAGTAGAGATTAGTGTCGGAAAATACTTGATGATAACCCCTTTGAAGGCGAGAATAACCCGAGAGACAACCGTGGCTTGGTACAGGAAGTTGTCTTACTTTCGAGAGTGAGAATATGAACAAGCAGAGACTGACCCAGACGCGTGAGGAGGGAGCGAGGTTGATTAGGTAGTAAGACAGAATGAGGGATCTGATCATGCAAAACAGAGGATGACATACGATTAATCAAATAACATGCAACTAAGATAGCATCCCCCTAAAAACGTTGAGGAACCTTACGATGGAGGAGGAGAGTGGGTGCTGTCTCAACTAAATGACAGTTCTTACGCTTAACCACTCCATTATGTTGAGGAGTGTAAAGCCTGTAAGATGATTAGTGAAGAATCCCATAGGAAGACATAAAAGAAGAGAATGACATAGAGAAATATTTCTTTGCATTATCTCTTCTTAAAATACGAATAGAAGTATTGAATTAAGTGCGAATTTCAACATGAAATTTTTGAAAGATAGAAAATAACAGCTTTCGAGTTTTCATTAAAAATAACCCAGTACATTGAGAATAATCGTCTATAAAAAGTAACAAAGTAGCGAATCCTAAAGTAGATGTAGACCTAGAAGGACCCCCAGACATCGGTGTGGAATGACTCGAAAAGAGACTTTGTTTGAGGATCCTAGCGCTTTAGGAACAAGACCGCAGTATGTTTCCTAAGGCGACGCTGACTCGCATTGAAGCGAGATAAACTAGAAAAATAGGGAACCCCGAGTTTCCGAAACTTGGAAGGCTGGATGGCCCAGGGCGGCCATGGAGGAGGAGAGGAGCATTCGTGGAAGTGCAGTGGTGGAACAAGGGGCGAGTTGAGGGTGAAAGGGCCCAGCAGTGAGCTCATGTCTATGCTAATCGTCTTCCTCGTAATTCGGTCGTACAAGGTAGAGCTGGGAATATGGGTCGGAAGCCGGATGGGTGCCCCGGGTGTTTGATATTTTTGGAGGTCGGGACGTGGGGAGTCTTGACTGAATAAAATCCGGACCTGATACGATACTGCCCGAATTGGCTGCCGGCTCATCCGGGTTAGGGTCGGGTCGGCCCGATTGGCCCGAATTTTTTAAATTTTATTATTAATTTTTAAAAAATGACATATATATATATATATATATATATATATGACTTATTGAGATTTTTTTTCAAAATCATATGGTGACCATACTAATGAAGATGAAGATTAAGGGCATGAGTGGATTTCATTTGAAACTTTAAGTTTGTAGTTTTAAGATATCATTTATTTGTCACTTTATTTTTTTAGTACTTTGAACTTCTTCGACATAACATTAACAGTTTTGTTTATTACACTTTAGCGTGTTTATGATTTGATGTTTCATTTTTATCATGAAACTTTAGACTTGTGATTGTGGTTGGTGCTTCATTAATTCCTAATTATTATGTGATTATAGTTCTGATTGTAATAGCTACTAGTTAGTTTAGTTATAAATTTATAATGATGTTTAGCATTATTTACGTTTATTTAAGACTTTCAATATTATTATGTTAATAAAAGCTCCATCATTTGTAATTAACTATATTAAACACTTGTGTTTTGTTTTTTATTTGAAGAATACAAGAGTGAATGAGTACAGGTTTTAGCATTTTTTTAAATTTTGGCCCGTTTTGGCCCGCTTTAGCTCGTAGCCCGCCGATGGTAGGGGCTGAAATTTGATAAGCTGGCAGAAAAATGTGGAGCTAGATTGGCCCAGGCGCCCGTTTGGCTGCTGGCCTAAATGGGCTGGGCAGAAATGGGGCTGGGCCGGCTAAATTTCCCATTATGCTACAAAGTTACGAGTTGTGTGAAAGAAATGAGTACCTGTTGAGAGGTCACGAGTCGACTTACTAATGGAAATAAGATTAAAGGAAAATCGAGAACATAAAGTCTGAGTGAGAGACGAGGAAGGGAGGGACAAGTTGAGCGATGCCTTTAGCTATGGTTTGAGGCCATTAGTTAAGGTAATAGTGGGTAAAGGAAACGGAAGGTAAGAGGAAGAAAAAAAAGGTCTTTATTTCGGATATGATCGGAGACTCAGTATTAAGGATCTAGGGGTGTTGATGAATGTGTGAAATGAGAAACGAGAAATTACGGTCACGGGCGGCGAAGCAATGGAGGAAAGTTTGGCTATTTGAGGTAAGGCGAAGGTACTCCTCATATTCGGTCGAGGCGTAAAGGCTATTTGAGGTGTGGAGGGAGCTGCGAGACGAACTTCCGAACTGGCGAGATGATCGGAAGGCGAGGCCACCGTGCAATATCTGTTGACGTCGACCATGTAATTGATAGCATCGATCCGCGCGGGTGTGTCGAGCCTATGGCCCGGTAGTGTGCATTGAGGCGTTGTCCTCTACCTCTGACCTTTCACGTGTCCGCCTCTAGAATCACTTGAGAATGAGGCCCCGAGAAACCATCACATAAGTGTTCGTTGTAATCTGATTATGTTTGATGCGGTGGATGTATGTCGAAATAGCAGGCAGGCCTGTCAGAGTTTGGAATAAGCGCTCCCGGTGGTATGTTTTTGGATGTTCTCAAAATCTAGCTCGAGGAGGTTAAGTGAAGAATGTGAGTCTTGCAGACCTTGAGTCGATCTTGGAGCCGGTGAAGTCACCGGTAATAATGAACTTTGGCAAAGTGGTAGTTCATCCTTAAGGGTAGACATTAAAGTACGCACTTGAGGCGTCTATCCATCACAGGAGTTGTTTCAAATTGTGATGGAGGATATTACGGTAGAGAGGCATTTGGATATCATTAAGTGTGTGAATTTCTTACTTTGATTTCTTAAATCACATATTAAAGCATAAGTTTTTCCATTGGATATGTTTATCTTGGGGAATTCTTGTGTACGTAGTAATAGAATTGATCCTCTGGCCGTTACCCGATAAATAAGGTCTCTCAGTACATGGCATGGCGATAATTTTAAACTCGCACGTGAGTTTATCGAGGTAATCATAGGAGTTCTAGAGAAATAAAAAATTCTGAAATCTTGACTATTACTCTGTACATGAGGCGTCTTTGAGTCATAGAGATGAGAAATCGATGAAGGTTAACATAATCAACATAAAAGCGACCTAAGATCAAGATGGCCAAGTGAAACCTTTTGCAGAAGAGCACAAAAATATTTATATGATTCATGCTCTGGGGAGAGCTGAGCGCCGAAGCGGTAATTGCCCAGAAAAAAATGAAAAGGAGGGGGCTTTCCGGCGACGAGGGCACGTGGGGATGTTTGGACCAGAGCTTGTCGGCGGCGAACGCGCGGTGGGGAGGCGTGTGGCCGCGATGCCTCACGTCGCGCCCGTCGGCGCCGGATTTCGACATTGGGCCAGGGATTGATTAATGTGGGGCGTATGGGGAGGTATTTTCTAGCGAGACTTCCACCGAAAGGTAGATCGAAGAGAGGCGCTCCTGTTGGTGTGCTTGTCAGTCAAAATGAAGGTTGTCGGAAAATCTCATTGGAAAAAGTTGTTGATGGCAAAGTATTTTGATGGCGGCGTATGGGATGGCACGGAATTGACTACGGTGAGGCCACTGAAGCCTGTGTTCGCCAGAAGGCTCTTTATGGGTACAAAATCTGTGTTAAAGAGAAAATGAATACACTAATTTTCATTAAAGGAAACATACATATTTATATTCCTGATCTGTTAGAGTACCAAGGAAACGTAGTTTAGAGTAATTATGAGGTAAAGAGATAAGGGGAAAAGAATCACCCAGATGGATTAGGATCTTGAAACCTTAACACTATTTATACCTGAGACAATCCCTAAATCAACTAGGAAAGAAGACTATGAAGATTTCTTGCTCTATACAGAATACATGTTTTTCTTTTCCCGACTAGTTTCTAATTCTACAATACTATAAGCTATGATAAAGTAAAAGAACACAATTTTTTTCGTGGTTCGAATAATACCTACATCCACGGGGCTATACCCAGAATACAGGATTTCAACGATCGATTAGTTACAATTAGTCTTATGTGATATGAAGTTTCCCTCTCTACACATGACCCTTTAGTGAACCTAATAACTCTAGTAAATTCGAATGAAGCGCTCCATTCCCCTCTCTGGCATTAGCACACCCATACCTACATTACATCAATATAAGATGAAGAAAATAAATAATATCATCTTTTACCAAGGTGGCTTTGCGTGCAATACCTCAAGCGCACTGCATTCCTTGGGGCGCGTCTCACCGGTTTAGCATTGCTTCTTCAAGCTGCGCTCTGAAATCATGCTGAGCATCTTCCACACCCCGGGTTATAGCCTTGTGGATTCGGTCTTGGAAGACTAGATAAGGGTGGATCATTATCCTAATATGACCTCTGACCCTACATTCTATTATGTTCTTTCTTTTAAGCTACAGGAAATAGAAAACTTGCTAATCAGAGTATCCTCATCAGAATAGAATCTTAAAAAGTTTCTAATTCTGGTTTGACAGCTTAGATGTCCAAATCTTTTGTGATTTGATCTTTATCCACTTGCCAAATAGATGCTAGGCCCATCGGTTACTTGCTCCTCAAGTTCCTTGGCCTCCAAGCTAGCAGACTCACGTGCGTCCCACGGCTACTTTACTTTTAGTCCAAACATCACATGTATGGAAGGTCCCTACAACATAGGATTGCCTTAGTCCGAACTACTTCTTTGTCCTACCAGGGACTTCACCTCTATTTCAACAAATCTTCATCAAGCTCGATCTTTAATGTAGCTATCTTCTTGTAGAACCCTTGAGGCAGATATGGACAATCTCAAACCCAACAGTTTGGTTCTTTGGAGAAAAATCTAAGTTCTGGATAAATTTCTTTATTGTTGTTTTCATTTCCAAGGAAAAACAGGAAGTCTGAGTGTGGAATTATTTGGTTGGAAATCAAAGAAAAGATTAACATGAGATCCCAACTTTTTGATTCCTTTCTCTTTTGCTCAGTTTCTTGATTTTTTTATTCTTTCCCTTGAAATATGGTTGTTGAGGGGAAATAGAGTTCCCGTGAAGTCAATAGCAACAATTTGTACTCTAAAGAATAGCACTTTTTTGTTCTCTCTCTCTCTCTCTCTTTTTTCTCTTGAAATCACTTCTTTTCTCATTTTCTGACATTTCTCTGTTCTCTTTATATGATATTTTGAACTTTTTTCTACCTTGAATTAGTAAAAAAATGTATGTTTGTTAATTATTAATTTTCTTTTACATTGTAACTTGTTTGATAACAGTGCAGCTAGAGATGGACAACAGAATTGTTGCTGTTAATGGGCTTAATATTAGAACTTTGAAAACATAGCAGAGACTCTCCTTAGTTCCATGGTAAAGATAAAGATAGCAGTAGACCAGCTCTAACACTTGAAATAATGTTCTGGTGGTTGATAAATTTTGAGAAACAAAATACTATTGTTAGTTTATTTGCTTGAAGAGTTAGTAAGAATTTGTTTTTGATAAATTTTCGACATTTTCTATTATTTTCAGTGGTTTCAGAATAGAATTCGAATCCAAGGACATTACTGTGATGCTAACGAAGAGATTTAGTGATTTAGTACACTACTAATTTCTTTTGAGAAATTTCATTCTTTGCTCATGCTATGTTCTTCATTCATTGAAATGATAGCATGCAGTTTAGATATTACCAGTTTCGTTCCACCAGTCATTTTAATTTAATGAGAAGATACTTTTAAGTACACTCTTTTAAATATACAAGCAGGGGAAGCTGATAATTTATATTTAATGAGACAAACAGATTAGAGATTATATCAGAAAGATAAAGGGGACCAGTTTATTAGGAAAAAGATCACGATTCTAATAAAAAGGTTGGGCATTCCCAGTACTATGGACGTAGGTTTTTTGGTGTGTATTTGTTCTAGCATAATGTCTCTGCTTGTGCTCTTAATTACAATAACACTGCATAGCAATTGAACAATGGCCATCTATTAGCTAGTCTGGATGAAAAGCTAGTTACAGTATAATATAGGTTTTATTGATCACTCATACAGTTTCCTTGGATTCAGAGACACCACAAATGATCCTGATTTTCTCATACTTTTTCCTATTAAGGAAAGACATGTTTCACAGTAGGGACTTCTTTTTGTTCATTTCTTCCACAGAGGTTTAAAGAGAGGGAAAGAACTTGAATCAAGCTTCAGAAAAATCAAATTATGTGTGCCATTTTCAGATTGTACGCTAAGGCCCATGTTAACTGACCTTCCAAAATAAATATTCCTTCCCAATTCAGGTCACATATATGGGGGCTTAACTCCGGCCAACAGAAAACATAAAAACGTTTTGGCATTTCCTCAAAATATAGCATACAATGATTTGTGTTGTTTAGCTTAATCGTCAAAAAATTCACAGAACATAGAACAGGAGTTTGCTTCATGGACAAGGATTTAATCATCAAAAGATTAGAATTGTTAAAAAGTGAAAATGTCTAAAAAGATTTCCAGATCATTGTATGAGGAGTAGGCTGATGAACTTGGAACTGATCCACAGCTTGGTACTCCAACTGCAGCCTACTTCTCTCCCGGTCAACATATCTTGCAGAAAATATGAGTAGGGGGATGAACTTGGAACTGATGGAGGGGGAGGAGGATATTGATAAGGGGTATTATAGTGATAGCTCTGAGGCCTAGACTGCTTGCTTCCCATATTTACTTTCCTGCTCTGTATGCTTTCAAATTTGATAGCTTTATTCTGTCAAGCAGAGTTCTATTCTCCAACAAAAACCTTCAAAACCTGAAAATCTTCAGAAAGGGTCCAATCATGAACCTATTCCATGTACTAGAATTTACTCCATAAGACATAGGAGGAGTTCAGTAATTGAGTGAAATATTGAAAAAAAAGATGAAAACAAATAGACCTTTTTAATGACTCTTGACTTAACGATTTTGAACCTGGAATCAAAGTCAATCCATCATATATCAGACAACAGAACTGAGATTAGACACCCCAAAACATGAGCATCAAATCAAATCTAAGGAAAAAATGAACACTAAAAGGAGCATCACATATATTTTCCAGGAACCACTGAGATCCTATGATCAGATTCAGACATATGCAACAAATTCAAATACTTTCAGGGAACTATGAAAAGGCAGAACAAGCTCCATTGTATTGGGGTCATCACACAAGCTATGGCACTTGTCTATCATAAACTTTTTTCAAACTTCAGCTGCACCCCTGAAAACCATTATCCTTAAAACTTACCAAGAACCTACAAGGAAGTTTTCAATCATCTTCAAGTTCATGTTTGATTAATTCACCCACTACTCAGAAACTTCACTGGCAGTGCTACAAGATAAGACTTATGCGTAAATGATAAGAGACTTTAAGGAACAATCTAACCCCACTTTTGCCACACATATTTATACTCACTCAACTAGGCCAGAACCGCCATTAAATTCAAAAGCATTAAACCATAAATTTTAGACAGCCATATTTATACCCTACTTTGATAGATTTTGACCTCTGACTTGATTCAAACAGCCTAACTTGCTGCAATGACCAGGATATCTTCTTGCTCATTCAAACCTGTTGCCTTACTATGTTGCTCACTCTTTCTAGCATGGGTATCTTATTGGGAAAATGTGACTATTTATACTGCTACACTCCTCTCTTGTACATCTCTGGTTCAATTATTCTGAATCAAAGGATAGGATTATCCTGTTACAAGTTACTCTGATAATCTTCCCTAAACCCAGTCTAGTTTAGTTCTTTTCTTTTAGAAATTGAAGTTTAGTTCTTTTTTCCATTTGATTCTTGAATACTTCTCTAGTTCGTGACTTAAGTTTAATGTTCCCGATCCTCGACAAAGAGGAGGGCGGCTTCTCCAGAATACTCTAAAATTTCAGGTTTTGCCCCAAAGAACTCATTCATACTCCTTTAGCAAGACACTCACTGTCTGATAAACACACATGGTGGGTTCGCTTGTTCTGAAGCGACATGCTGATGAATATCTTTCACCTCCGGGTCATCCTTGGTATGATTTCTTTTCTAAAAACTTTTAAAATCTCAAAGGGACACTTTACCTAGTGGATTCGAGCTTCTCTTATTGCTTTAGCAAATCAGATCAATTCGTAGATTTTGGCTGATAAAATAACCGTCACTCACAAGTAACATGAGTTATTTGTTAAAATAAGGAAAAATAAAACTGAAAGGAAAACTCTTTACAAAAGATAGGTGTTTCTACCTTCAAAATCTTAGTACAAAACTCCCTCCCTCGTGGAACCACCTTTACGTCATGCAAGCTTATGGTAAATGATCTAGATAAGGAGCCAATTTTACATATTTTGGATGTCATTGCAGGACATGACTGAGCAACCCCCAGTACAGGAAGTGATTACAAAGGACCAACATCTAGTAGTTCTGCTAATGTATTTGTTAAGGTTTAGTCTCCTAATCCATTTAGGATTCTTTTCCTTATCTTTTTAGTCTCCTAATTAGACTCTAACTCTATTTCCTTTTTTGCCCTAACACTAGAGTATAAATATGTATGTTTCCTCCTTTTGTAAATTATTGAGAATCAATTTATTCATTTTCTCTCAACATGGTATCAGAGCCATAAAAGAGTTTGAGAATACAGGTTAGGGTTTCGCTGTGGTGGTCAATTTCACAATCGATCCATAAAGACATGTCACACCTGGCCGTCTCCTACAAAAGCTAAAACCATCATTCTGAATAAACTGTCGACAACTTTTATGCTTAGGATTTTCGCAACCTTCATTCTCGGGTCGGGAGCACACCTCAATAGGTGCGACTCCCTCTGATCTACCTTCCGGCAGAAGCCTCGCCGGAAAATACATTCCCACGCGCCCACACGCATCGATCTCTGATCTGGCGCTGAAATTCATGCACTGGCGCTGGCGGCGCATGAGACACTGTTTGTACACGCGCCTCTTCCAGTAGGTGCATCTGCCGTCGACAAGCCCATCCATCCACTCCACGAGCCCCGTCGTCGCCGGAAAAGTCCTTTTTCACTTTTTGCTCTTCAGCCACTGTTTCTGCGTTTTTCTGTCGCTTGAATCTCCCTTGTTTTTGTGTTTTCTGAAGCTCTACGACATCTTCGTGACTCCTCGAGCTGCTCTATTGATTCCCATCGATTTCATCTCTATGGCTGAAAAAGACGTCTCTATGGCTGAAAAAGGTCAAACTTTGAATTCTTTTGTATATGAAACTCATATGATTACCTTGAATAAACTCACAGGGAGTGAAAATTATCACTATGCTTTAATTCTATGGACTCAGTTTATTGGTAATGGATGCGGGATGCATCATCTTACTACCGTTGCATACAAGTATTCCTAAAGATAAACGTACTCAATGAAAAAAAAATGATGCTTTACTTTGTAATATTCTTCGGCAATCTATTGATGCCAAGACTCTATATAATATTGGGGCCTATAAAACTTGCAATACTCTCTGGAATCAGGTAAAAAATTTGTACACTAATGATATTCAAATATTTTACTGTGTAATAGTCCTCCATCGCTAATTTGAAACAAATTTCTAAGATGGATATGTTTTCTTACGCGACGAACGTTCGCTCTTAAGGATGAACTTATCTCTATTTTGCCAAAGTCTACTAATACTGAGGCTTCCCTGTCCAAGATGGATGAAGTCTTTATGATCATTCTACTACTTAACCTTGCATGATCAGATCCCTCATTCTGTTTTACTACCTAATCAACCCCTTTGCCTCCTCCAGGTCTCTTTCTTGGTCAGTAGTTTTGTTTTGTTCATATTCCTCACTCCCGGGCAAGACAAGCTCTCGCCAAAGCCACGAAGTGTGTGTCTTCTCAAGCTTAGCCTCGCCTTAGAGGGGTTATCGTTGTTATTATCCCGACACTAATCGCTACTTTATCTCTGCTGATGTCACATTCTTTGAGGATTCCTTCTTCCTCTCAAGAATAAGGCCCTTCCGTTTCTAGATGTCTTATCTATTCCTCTTGTTTTATCATCTCCCGATTTCCCTTCTCCACCTATAGATGTTGTGACTCGACCACTTCAGGTCTATACTCGCCGTCCTCGTCCTCCTACAGGGCCTCGTGTTGACTCATCTCTTATGTCGCAGTCATCTCCTGCTTTGGTTCCGCAACCGTTTGATGATCTACTTATTGCCATTCGGAAAGGTACCCTCTCTACTTCTAACCCACATCCTGTTTATAATTTTCTTAGCTTTCATCGTTTATCTTTACCCTACTTTGTCTTTGTTTCCACCTTGTCTCCTGTCTCTAACCTTAAAAGCACTAGTGAGGCTCTCTCTTATTCGAGCTGGAAACAGGCAATGGCTGAGGAAATGGATGCTCTTTACTCCAATGACACATGGGAACTTGTCGCTCTTCCTCCCGATAAATCTCTCCGCTGTCATGTTGGGTTTATATAAATGGGCTGTGGACCCGATGGCAAGATTGATCTACTTAAGGCCCGCTTGGCTGTTAAGGTACACTAACAATACGGCTCACTACTATGATACTTTTCCAAAGGGTCAAGATCAGCCTCCGCTTGCTTGCTTTTCTATGGTCAAGTATGCCCATGACCTCTTTTCGCTTGATATCAAGAATGCCTTCTTCACGGGTGAGCTCGCCGAGGAGTGTTTATATGGAGCAAACTAATAGGCTATTGCCAGTGGGGAGTATGGCTCAGGCGCAACCACTGTTCCTGCTATGGTTTGTTCGCCTTCTCGAGCTTGGTTTAGCTTCACTTAGCCTAATGGTTTAGAGTTTGGTATGATTCTCGCCAAGTCGCAGCTAGGACTATCTCCGTTTTTATCATCATTCATCTCCTGGACAATGTATTTACTTGATTGTTTATGTGGATGACATTATCATTACAGGCAGCGACCAGGATGGCATTCAGAAAATCAAACAACACCTCTTCAACCACTTCGGGACATGCGACTCGGGGGAAACCCAAGCATTTTCTAGGCATTGAGGTAGCTAATTGTAGAGTGGTTATTTCTCAAAGGAAGTATACTGATATTGACAGTATTAACGTATGTTAGATCAGAAGCCTGTGACATTTTTATGATCCAATGTCAAACTTTGTATTAGGTCGTGGGAGCTTCATTAAATCCAGTGAGATATCGATCACTCAGAGGTAAACTAAATCCATTCCCTCACTATCACTCGGCTTGACATCTTGTTTCCTGTGAGCGTAGTTAGCCAGTTCCTACAA
This sequence comes from Tetrastigma voinierianum, assembly GCA_016808115.1. Classification (NCBI taxonomy): domain Eukaryota; kingdom Viridiplantae; phylum Streptophyta; class Magnoliopsida; order Vitales; family Vitaceae; genus Tetrastigma; species Tetrastigma voinierianum. Next base: position 7,578 of record JAEQBH010003239.1, on the reverse strand, counting down.
TCACCTTATGAAAACCATTGGGATGTTGTAGTTCGTATTCTCCGTTATATCAAAGGAAATTACCAGTCAAGGGGTGTCAGATGAGAATGAGAGGTCACACTCCAAGTTGTCGGGGGTTATATTTTATAGATCAAGTGTGCTCACCCACAAATAGACGTTCTATATCAGGGTATTGTGTGTTCATTTTAGGTAACTTAATATCTTGGAAGAGTAAGAAACAAGATGTAGTAGCCATATCCAAGCATCGGGCCAGTACCGAGCTAAGTACTTTAAGAAACACGTGAACTCATATGGTTGAAGCATCTCCAAGAACTAAGATCGGAAATGACGAACAAACGTGTCTTTATATGTGATAACTGCCGCCTTGCATATTTCATCTAACCCAGCTTTTCACAGAGGACCAAACATTAATTTAAGCATTGCCACTTTATCAGATAAAAGATTACATCGAGATGTATGACTACTAGTTTTGTCAATTTTAATGACCAACTAGCATATATCTTCACTAAGTCTCTTAGAGGTCCTAGATGCTATATATGTGACAAGCTTGGTGCTGGTCTATATGCTCCAAATTTTCGAGGGAGTGTTAAGGTTTAGTCTCCTAATTCATTTAGGATTTTTTTTCTTCTCTCTTTAGTCTCCTAATTAAACTCTAATTCCGTTTCCTTTTTTGCCCTAATACTAGAGTATAAATATGTATGTTTCCTCCTTTTGTAAATTAATGAGAATCAATGTATTCTTTTCTCTCTCAACAAGATTCACATTTCACACCACTATGTAATCATTTCAATTTGGTATATGATTTTCATGCGATATTTTTTCCTCGCCTCCTTATTTCTTATTGTTCCCTAATTTCGTTCTTATTTCCTACCTGCATTTTTTCTCGTTACTAATTGTTTAGGATTACTTTCCTAATCCGTTTAGGAATATTTTCATTCTTTCCTTTTTTCTATAGTCTATGTTGGACCTCCTATCCAATTCACCTACACTCGACGCAAGGATAAGGATGGAAAGAAGGTGCCAAGTGGCACTTGCTAGTTATTTTGTTTTTGGAGGAGTCCTTTCGTGGTTATTTAGGGCAGGCAAAATCGCTTATGCCCTCGAGTAGTGGTTTGTAGGAGTTAGTGCAAAATTTATCATGGGTTAAGGGCATGGTACCCAGGAGTGTAATCCTTGGAGACAGTTGAAAGACTCTTGAATTTCTCTCCATTGTATCTCCATTTTTTTGTTGTTTTGACCTTTCAATATAGAATCCATATATCTATTTCTCCACTCTTGAGCACTCTGCATTAATCAAGCATGTCTCTGTGCTTGGTTGTTTGGGTTGTTTTGGCAGTTTAGCGCTCGATCTCTATCATCCGCACATTGAGCGAGATACAATCTCGCCTTCATGACTCTTAAATGGAAACCTAGAGTCAAATCGCAGGCAAGAGGATGGAAACCATAGTAGAGGAACTGGAGGAAAAAATAAGGGTTGTCCAAATTGAATTGCAGAAGGTTATGTCTAGATTAGACAAATTGGATATGGTGGATTTTGAGAAGTTGAATGGAGTTAAGGAGCGTCATCAATGATTGAAGACGGATTAATGAACATCTCCACCATCTCAATATTGGCAATCACCGAACCACGACCCCATCAGCAGAGCCAATACCGGAAATTTCTAATATTGCTTCGTCGACTGAAGTGATAGATAAGGGTAAAGTAATCCTTGAGGAGCAACCGACGGTCGAAAGGGAGACCTGATCCTCCTTTTACGTTGAACTGGCAAGATACCCTCCCCCAAAAGCTAGAATTACTGATATTTGAGGGAAACAATCCCAATGGGTGGCTTATTAGGGCTGAGCGTTATTTTGAGCTCAATGGTGTTTCTTTGGTAGAAAGATTGGGAGCAGCTGTGGTTTGTTTGGAAGGAGATGCATTAGCTTGGTATTATTATAAAGAGAGTCGCTGGACTTTTTAGGGATTGCCGGAGTTCAAGAAATTATTGTTGGATCACTTCCATTCATCTTAGATCGAAATATGATGGAATTGTTACAAGTACTCGAAACATCAAGCCGATGGGTAAGTACCAGCGCTTTGAGTTGCTATCGGCTCTCTCCTCAACCTTCCAAAAGCCGTGGCCGAGAATTCTATTAATGGGCCTCAAGATGAGATTAAAATCGAAGCCCAGATTATAGGAACCAGTGCTGGTCATTCTGCAATGAAAATGGCCTAAATGATAGAAGATAAGAACCAAGCCTCCTCAAGGTACTAAAAAGGGATTTCTCTACCAACAGGAAAATTTCGGTGCTCTCTCGCTACATCAGGTACCACCCTAAGCCCAAAGACTCCTTTTTCTTCTCCTCCCTCTTCGACTAAGAAGACTAGCACTCTAGGGCTTAGTTTCGTAATTTTCTTCTCACACCACTACTTCATGAACACTCCCAACATTCTCCTCTTCCTCAAGCTATACCACACCCACCAAGTTCCGAAGATTAATAGATGCATAAATGAAAACAAAAAGGGAAAAGGGGCTTTGTTTTCGATGCGATGATAAATTCGGTCCGGGTCATAGGTGCTAAAACAAGGAGTTTCAGGTGTTGTGGATGGAAGATATAGAACAAGAGGGTCAAGAAGGAAACATACAACAAGAAGCAAACCAATTGGGTACGGTTGAGGAAATTGATGGGGTGGAATTATCTCTTTCATCTTTGGTAGGATTAACAACTCCTTATTCCATGAACATCAGAGGACATATCAACAAAAAGGCTGTTAAGAATCATAAAATATCCTCTAGATATTCTTTGATTTATCTCCTACCTTTTGTGTACATTATCCTCATTCCTTTTACAATTTATTGTGTCTCTATACTATGCAATACTAACTCACTCATTCAATAAAGAAAAGCTTTCTCTTCTTCTCTCATTTCACATGGTATCAGAGCCAAGATTGATTCTAGAGTGAGCCTTTTTTTCGGGCAGCCATCTTCTTCGACGGACCCTCTCCGATGGACCCTCTCCGACCAACCCTCTCCATCGGATCTCTTCTCAATCGGATCTTCTTTGACGGATCTTCTCAGTCGGATCTTCTCCGGTGGATCTTCTCAAGTGGATCTTCTCAAGCAGATCTTCTTCGTTGGATCTTCTTAATCTGATCTACGCCGGTGGATCGACTTCGACGGATCTTCTCCATCGAACATTAAGTACATCTTTATAACAAGTTTGGTCCAACTTGAGGGGGAGTGTTGGGAATCATAGAATATTCTCTAGTTATTCTCTGATTTATCTCCTACTTTTTGTGTACATTATCCTCCTTCCTTTTACACTTTATTTTCCTTCCTTTTACCCTTTATTTTGTTTCCTTTTTGTTCCATTCCTTTGTATATATATGTGTGTCTCTATACTATGTAATACTAACTCACTCATTCAATAAAGAAAAGGTTTCTTTTCTTCTCTCATTTCACAAAGGCTGTTATAGTCCTCATTGATTGTGGAGCTTCCCACAATTTCATATATGCTCCTAATTTCTGAATCGGGCTTTATTAACACTCACTAGAGAATCAACTTTGGGGAACGGAGAACAAATTTAGAGTATAGGAATTTGTCGACAGCTTTGCCTTTATCTACTAGGGGTTGACATTGTGACTGATTTCTTCCCACTTCCTTTAGGCGGCACTAGCCTCATTCTTGGTTATGAATGATTACTCTCACTTGGGACCACACACATGAATTGGAAGGGTTATCTATGGAGTTATCAATAGAGGGACAACAAGTTCAATTACGTGGAGGCTCTTCTTTATGCAAGACTCAGATTTCCCTACATGCCATGCACAGAACACTACTTCATAAGAAGCAAGGTATTCTATTAGAATGTGACAGATCAGGCAGGCCTCATTGAACCACCTCCTGTTGAAATACACCTGTCAACTAAAGTCTCAAATCTACTTAACGATTACCAAGATCTTTTTGATCTTCCTGCTAGTTTACCACCTATTTGAGATAAAGATCATGCCATAATCCTGAAGGACAACACCTCACCTATTTTTGTCCGGCCTTATAGATATCCACATGTCCAGAAAAATGAAATTGAACGGTTGGTTAAGGAGGTGTTGGCTGCTGGTATTATTTGACCAAGTACTAGTCCATTTTCAAGCCCCGTGCTATTGGTAAAGAAATGGAAGTTGGCGCTTCTGTGTTGATTACAGAGCGTTAAATAGGGCTATGGTTCCTGATAAATTCCTCAACCTTGTTATTGAGGAGCTGCTTGATGAACTCCATGGGGCTGTCATTTTCTCTAAGATTGATCTCAAATTAGGGTATTTTCAGATTTAGGTGTGCTGTGAAGACATTCCAAAGACTGCATTTCGTACACATCAAGGGCACCATGAATTCTTGGTGATGCCCTTTGGCTTAACCAACACCCCTTCTACGTTTCAGGCACTCATGAATGACGTATTCCAATTTTTTCTGAGGAAATTTGTTCTTATATTCTTCGATGACATTCTGGTTTATAGTAGGTCAGTTGAAGAGCATTTGGAATACCTTCGCTAGGTATTCACTGCCCTAAGATCTCATCAGTTGTTTGCCAACTCAAAAAAAAAGTGTTTTCTCTCAACCCCGGATTGAATATTTAGGTCATATCATTGATGCCATGGGAGTCTCAACTGATCCTGCTAAAATTCAAGCAATGGTAGATTGGCCTACTCCTACATCTTTTAAAGCCCTACGAGATTTCTTAGGCCTCACAGGATATTATAGGCATTTTGTCTAGGATTATAGCAAGGTCGCTTAGCCTTCTACACAACAGCTACAGAAAGACTCATTTAATTGGAATGTAACTACTGAATCAGCCTTTCAGCAACTTAAGAAAGCCATGACAGACACACCGGTTTTATCTCCCTGACTTTGCAAAGCAGTTTGTGATAGAGACTGATGCTTCTGGTTATGGTTCAGGAGTTGTCCTTATGCAAGATAATAGACCCGTGGCTTTCTTTAGCCAGAAACTCAACTCTTCAGCTCAAAGTAAGTCTGCTTATGAGAGAGAGTTGATGGCAATTGTGTTTGATATAAAACAAACATGCCCTATTTGCAGGAGGCAGAAGTCATTGTCTGAATAGATCAGCGAAGTCTTAAGTATTTGTTAGAACAACAGATAGTTGATGGGGAATATAGAAAATGGCTTTACAAATTGACGGGATATGATTTTGAGATTCAATATAAACCTGGCTCTACCAATTCACCTGCTGATGCTTTGTCTAGACTTCCAGAAAATGTCACCCTCTCCTAACTTTCAGCACTAGTATTGATCGATTTCAAGGACTTATCTTCTCATATTGCAGCTGATTCATTTTTTTCAAACATGATGCAGTCACTTCAGCAAGATCCTGCCTCTTATCCACACTTTAAACTTGAAGGGTCACACTTATGGTAACAAAGGCTGCTTAGCTTTGCCCTCAGATTCCCCTTATAAACCATTGTTATTGCATGAATTCCAGTGCGGTTCAGTGGGGGATATGCTGGCATACGCCGTACGTATGCCCGTCTCGCTTTATTGAAAGGGGATTAAGAAGCATGTGATAGCTTGTGATGTTTGCCAACGTAGTAAGCATGAAGCTATGGTCCTCGCAGGCCTGTTACAACCCTTACCCATTCCGGATCAGGTTTGGGATGACATTACAATGAATTTTATTGAGGGCCTCCCTAGATCTCATGGTTTTGACTCAATATTAGTGGTGGTCGATCGTCTTTCCAATTACAACCACTTCATCGTTCTCAAGCATCCTTTTATTACTAAGTCTGTGGCTCTCATGTTCCTTAAAGAGGTAGTTCGCTTGCATGGCATTTCTAGAAGTATCATTTCAGACCAGGATAAAGTATTCATGAGCTCATTTTGGCGAGAATTGTTTTCTTTGCAAGGGTCAGAGCTTAAATGGAGTACGACCTATCATCCTCAAGCCGATGGCCAATCTGAGATCGTTAATCGTGGCTTAGAATTCTACTTTCGTTGCTTCACAATGGATAAGCCCTCACAATGGTCATCTTGGCTAACATGGGCTGAATATCACTACAATATAGCAATGCATTCTTCTATTAGCACCTCGCCTTTTCAAGGCCTCTATGGTCAAAGACCTCCACCCTTGGTTCTTTATGAGTGGGGCTCTGCAGCTAATGCGGAAGTGGACAATTATCTAACCAATCGGGAGGCCCTCCTTATTGAATTAAAAAATCATTTGCATCGTGCCTAGCAAAAAATGCAGCAATATGTTAATTAAAAGCAACGGGCGCCCTTTGAGGTGGGGCGAAAGATGTTTATGTCAAACTCCAACCGTATAAACAAACCACCATAGCTTGTAAGCGAAATGAGAAGCTTGCTCCAAGATATTATGGCCCCGTTTCCAATTCAGGGAAAAGTTGGACTGGTAGCTTATGCTCTTAATTTGCCAGCTACTGATAGATTCCACAACATCTTCCATGTATCATGTTTGGAAGAGAGCTATTAGGTCTCATCCTCGGTCATTTCTTCCATTCCACCCACCCTTACTGCTGATTTGGAGCTTATTGTTGAGCCATTAGAGGTACAAGGGGTGCGCCTAGGAACTGCTATCTCAGAAACTAAAGTTTTAATAAGTTGGAAAGACTTACCAGCATTCGAGGACTCTCGATCAGCAGATGTTATAGCCACTCAGTTTCCCTCTTTTAACCTTGAGGATAAGGTTGCTCTTTGGGCAGTGAGTAATGTTAGACCTCCTATCCAATTCATCTACACTCGGCGTAAGGATAAGGATGGAAAGAATGTGCCAATTGGCACTTGTTAGTTATTTTGTTATTGGAGGAGTCCTTTTCAGGGCTGTTTTAGGTGAGGCAAAATCAGTTATGCCTCAAGTAGTGGTTTGGAGAGTTAAGGGGGATGTGGAAATTTAGAGTGTGAATCCTGTGAGAGTGGAGACTCGAATTTCTCTCCATCAGATTCTATGTTTTGCTATTTTGATCTTTCAATATGTAATCCATATACTCTTTCTCCATTCGAGCACTCTACATCATCAGCGTGGTTCAGACTCGTTGCTTTATGTGTTTAGCAATCAAATCCTACTACCTTCTTAATTAGACTCTAACTTTGTTTCCTTTATTTGCTCTAATACTTAGAGTATGAATATGTATGTTCCCTCCTTTGTTGATGAATGAAAATCAAAGAGTTATTTTTCTCTTCACACGGTATCAGAGCCATGGAAGGCTCGGGTTAGGGTTTTGCCATGTTTTCCATTCCTACAAACCATCCTCACTCCGTCACCTTGCCAGCTACCGATCCAAAAGTGCCCACATCTTCATGTCTCTCAATAGTGTCCTATTATTTAGGAAAGTCTTTGTGTTTATTTATTTAATTGTTAGTGGGAGAGTCCACGTTTTATATGAGAGTTTTTGGCTAATGTGGTGAATGAGAGAGTAAGTGGGTCAAGTTAATTTTATAGGCACTCTTAATGTTTGAAAATAATGAGAGAGTTTGTGCTTTTTTTCTACTTCTATTTTGTTTCTTTTCTCATCTTCAAATTTCAACACACCCCACCTTCATTGCAGGAAGCTCTGGAACCTTCTACCGCCGTT
>JAEQBH010003238.1:0-269188 GCA_016808115.1 Tetrastigma voinierianum | reverse complement strand
GACACGTAAGACATCGTCAAACAAAATTCCACAACGTGTCGCTCATCCCGCTCCAGCACTAGCGGCGAAGACTGTGGCAAGGTTCTCATGCCACTGATGTGCACAACAAATCTCCAGAGCAATGGAACCCCGAAAGGTCTCCTCAGATCTATCAACTAGGGAACCAAAACCTGTCCCCTATACCAAAGACTACCATCTGTGTGGATAGCCCAACCTTCATCACCCGTACTTGACTGTACCCGATCCTTGACTATCTCTGTATCTTACCCTTGGGACTCAATCACCTGCTTAATAGGGATGGTGTAGCCACCAAACTCCCCACAACACCCTAAGCTTGATCACTATACTGTAGTCCAAATCGTCCCACAATCTCGAACATCTGCCACTCCTAGGAAGCTACACTAGCTAGTACTCTTCGCGACTTTCTATTGAGTGCATCAGCCACCACATTTGCCTTACCAGGATGGTAATGCAAAGTGAAGTCATAACTTCCGCAACCCATCCACTCCTGCGCTGTCTCATGTCGAAGTCCCACTATGTGAAATATACTTCCGACTCTCGTGGGTCTCGAAAATACTTCAAATACCACCATACAAATAGTGGTGCCATATCTAAGGCAAAGACAATGGCCGCTACCATATGTCATGCAGGTGGTAATTCCACCTATGATTCTTTAACTACCAAGAACCATAAGCTACCCTCCCGAATCAGATCAAAAATGCATCCCATCCCCTTCGGGATTATGTCCCATTTTCGAACTATCGTAATGGAGTTGAAGTAAGCTCCTTTAATTCCCTAATGCCCTCTCACAAAGTCATTCCACTCGAACTCGACTCCTTCCGGTCAATATCATTACAGTGCCGCTTAGCTAGGAGAAATCCTCAATGAACTTTCTATAAGCACTCCTCGCCAATCCCAAGAAACTGCGGTATCCGAGCACCGACTCTCGGCCTCCTAACTCATAACAGCCTTCAACCTCTCGTGGTCTACCGACATACCCTGGGCCAACACGACGTGTCCCAAGAATTTCACCTCGCAGTTTCAAAATTCACATTTGCTGAACTCGGTATACAACCGATGGTCTCTAAAACCCGTAAAACAACCTCAAATGATTCTCATGCTCCTCTCTAATCTGGAGTATATCGGCAATTGGCTTAACGAAGACCACAACAACCGATCCAAATAGGGCTTGAATACCCTATGCAGGATCCATGAAAGTCGCAGCGATTCACATCCTAAGGTACTCACTGTGAACTTGAAATGCCCATACCGCTGGGCCCTAAACATTGTCTTGTGGATATCTCGCTCCTAGCTCTCAATTGATGATAACCTGCGGCGGTTTATTCGAGTAGACTCACGCCTTTCTAGCCGGACAAATGTCATCAATCCTTGATAATGGATATCGATTCTTGATCAGAACCCCGCGAACTGCTGATAGTCAATGCACGGTCGAAGAGGCTCCTCTTAGCAACAAAACCGAGTGCCCTGCATGATGAAGTGCTCCTTGCCTTAATGGAACCCTCTTTTGTCCAACAATTCCTGTAGTTAGGCCTTTAGTTCTTATAACTCAACCGATGCCATCCTATGATGAGTCATATAAATGGGCGACGTACCAGGGTGTAACTCAATGACAAAGTCTACATCCCTATATGGATGTAATCCCCGGTAGTTCATCCAGAAAGGCATCCTCATACTCATAAACCACTCGAGGTAGACCCAAATCCTGTCTCCCCTTGTCCTCTAAGGTAAGGCTTTCTATGAAGGAATCATATGCCACCTAGAGTCATGCACGGTCTGGGGGTAAAGCATCATGCTTATCCCCTTGAAAGGTCACACGATATCATCCCATGTGTAGGAAGTAATCCTTCTACGATCACAATCAATGACGACTCGATGTGCCAACCAATCCATGTCAGAATGACATAAAAATCTTATATGTCCATCACCCGAAGGTCCACCCTGAGAAGAATCCCTGAGATCTCTAACTCAAAATCTTGACATATTTGATCAACCCTCACCTTAATCCCTAGGGGAGAACTCACATGTAATGGCTTTCCCAAGGATTTAACCTTTACGCCCAAAACATTCACACAAGATGCAACAATAAATGAATGCAATGCACAAAAATCAAACAATATCCTCGCCCATAGGCGAGATAGCAAAAACATACCCTATATAACCGATTGATCAGTAGGCTCGGTCTGTGGTGTAATGGCGTAGACACACCCCTGGGTCCCTAAAGTCTCGGCTTATGAGCCCTGTACAAGACCATACTGGATTCTTGGCCTGCCTATGGCAGGGCGACGGTAAACACTCCTCGACTGAGCATCGGTTCCTTCTGCCCACACGGTGAGAAGGAAAAACTGTGGACTCCGGCAATGCCCCACCGATGATTAGACTGAGGTGTCCCAGAGCCTCGGGATCCTTATTCTACGGGTAATCTCTTCCTCATATGTCCGTGTTGATGGCAATAGAAACACGTCAACGGGTCCCGACCGGGCTAGGACATGATATGGCCTGCCATTATAGCCGCGCCGCCCCGAAACACTCATGAATTAGAAGCCTTCGACTTCTTTCCGAAATTAGAAGAAGGCTGACCCTCCTTCCTCTTTTCACTAGCACTCCATATCTCTGATGTCTGTGTATCTTCTTATCTCTTTATGGCCATACGTTCATGTCTCAGAGAGGAATCCTACACCTCGCTCTTGATGGACAACTTCATGACATCCTCAAAATTCCTTACCTTGGCCATATCTGTGGCCACATAATCATCCCCGAAACATGACAATTCAGTGAACTTAGCTATGTATTTAGGCACAGTCATACTTCATTACTTCAACTCAAGGAACTCTTGAGCTTTTGCATGCCTAGCAGATGCCGGGAAAAACTTACCCATGAAGAGCTCTCGGAACTCTTCCCATGTCATCGTCTCCAAATACTTTGAGACTTTAATCTAATCCCACCATACCTGGGATTCACCCTCTAGCTTAAACGTAGCTAGCCTGATCCTCGTGGCATCGGAGGTAATCTCCATGGCCTCCAAAATCCTTTCGACCTGCCGGAACCAATGGTTAGCTACCACTGGATCCCCTCCCCCTATGAATGTCGGAGGATGATGTCTCATAAACTGATGTTACTTAGCCTCCTAATTTTTACCTAAACTCTTCTGCCTATGCAATGGCAGAAATTGTAGCACCCATGGCCTCTACAAAGGCCCGTTGTTGGGTGTGGTGGCCTGCCATTACCTTAGCGGGCGACCCTCCGTCCCTTCCCTTCCTACTTCTTCAATTTACATATGTCAAATAGAAAATCGAGATCTCTTTCTTTTTCAATTGCAACAAGATATGCCACCACTAATATACTAACATGCTCATTTCACATATACTAGTTACCAAGCATATACACAACATCATGCAATGCACATCACATATTAATTCATCAAAATGCACAATGGATGCATGGTCTAAACCCATGCCCATTGAGCCCTAGGTAATCGTCTACTTACTACTTTACTGATACTAAGCTATATTGCTAGTATCAAATATCATGATCTAGGTATTTATAAACCTAGGCCCTTATAATGTCGTAGTTGGTATCATATGTGATGCATGTCCATCGTGCCCTAGGCATTCAGATACCTATGCTCTAATACCAAACTATGCCCCAAATCTCCGGGTTATTTTTTCTTTTTGTCACCGTCTGCCCGTCACGACAAACAGTTCCTTATCGCGATGACCTCCGCACGAGATGTTCCTATCGTGTGCACCAAAGGCCCACTGTGAACAATCTGATCACATGTGCAAGTATCTTATTGTGTGCGTGCTCCATAACGTTATGAAGGCACGCGCCCAAGTGTAAAATCTCAATTTTGTCCCTCAACACTTTTCATATTTTATCCTATGGGTGTCACACTCACTCCATCGCTCTCATATGGCATCAAGCAGGTCCCATTTAAATCTTTAATCGGCTCGAGACTCAAGTGGGCTTGTATCGGTTTCCGATCGGTTTCCGAGGTTAGACAGGTGGGTGTCACACTCACCTATCTGTTTCCGAGGTTTTAGTTCAATCGGAGTTTATTGGAGTATGTCAAATTCTGAGCACTTGAGCTTGTTTCGATCGTATCTCCCTGTCTAAACTCGGAATCATGCACCGTTTGTTTTTTTAATTCTTATTCACAAGGATGTTTATGTTAAAAATCTATAATTTTTGTCAATCGCTTGACCAACTCCGGCTTGACTGGGTTCACAGTGGCAATACATATTCAACAATCGTTTTTTAGGTGATTTTAGGAGCACTTTGTTTCGACTATATCTCCCCTATCCGAACTTGAATTGTACCATTTTTTTTTGTTGGTCTTATTATTCTTCAGAACATTCTCATAAATTCTGGTCCATCCACCGGCTAGCATCCGTTCAACCCCGGGCCACGCCTATAGTTTGACAATCGATTTTTATGCGATTTTGAGCCTAAATCCCATATGGATCATGCCTATATGTCTGGGGACGGCCTTTGGGTAGTATTGGCCCATTTGGGCTTTTTCTGAGTTACATGCAACCCACCATGAATACATGTGGATACTTAGTGGTGGAAGGTTTCGAAACTTAAGGAGTCAACTTGCATGGGGAATTGGTGGGAGTTATCAGAGTGTGGTTTCAAGGCAATGAGCTCTTCCAGAGTTTGAAGGTGGAAACACTAGTGGCCTTAGAGGCTGAGGTGGGAATCAATTTAAAAGATGAGAAAGATCAGAGTGTAAGAGAGCTTTGGCACTTTTTCCGGGCTCGGATGCACATTTTCTGATTTTTTTTTGATGCTTAGCTCGTTTTTTTTTTTTTTTAATTGTGGAAAAGGTAAGAACTGCACTTTGCTCCACTCTATTTCCATATCTTCTTCCCTAAGGATCTGATCCTTGAATAAAATATATCTTTTTTGTTAATATTGGTCAGCAGCATTTTCGGTAAGGCAATGGTCCATGGGGGCCAAGTTTTCAGCTTGGTAAGAAGGCTCATCGCCTTCAGGTATATTTCATTTTGATTATTGATGAGTCTTAAACTCATCTATTTTTAATCCATTTTTATGGCTTGTTTTTAATAATTTCAGAGCTGTTTTAATGCCAAATTATGGAATATTTACAAACTTAGTGTTTTGTAGGGGTTAATTAAAAAATGAGAGATTTCTAGTAAGAAAGAAGAGAAAAACACATCAAGAAGGTGTCATCGTCACGGTGCACTTTCGGGTCGCAACAAAACATCTAAGAAATGGCTAGAGAACTCCAGGTCGCAACAATATTTTATGTCGCAACACGCATCTAAAATTGGCGATGAGCTATGTCGCAACAAAGACAATATGTCGCGACAGAAATGGGAATAGCTAGTCAAACAAAGATCATTTATGTTTGCGGACATAATAAAATGTCATAAAAGGTAATCTATGTTGCAATAATCCATTACGTCACAACACCGACCTTGCAAATGGAGGAGCCGGTATAGACGTAAGAGAGCACTAAAAAGAAGAAGTTCGCCACAACAAGAAAATTATATCACGACAAATGACGCTTTACTTTGTTTGAATCGTCTACGCGAACAAAGGAACCCAACGCCAGAACATACTTCAAGCCGAGGAGATAAATCTATGTCACGACACGGATCTTAATGACGCAACTCGAATCATCGAATAGGGAGAACGTAATACAACAGACTTTTATATGTCACGACAAAGGTTTCAACACAATGCAAAGAAGTGCTATCACGACATAAAAACTAGGTCGCGACAGAACGAGTAAGCTAAACACAGAAGAGTCTTGTCGTGAAATGAAAACTAGGTCGCAACAACAAATATTGACAACACCAAGAAGTCATGTTGCTACATCAGAACAAAGCTACAACAAGAAGTAAAGCTCAATGGCAACAAGCCTCTGTCATGACATATTTTTCTAGGTCGCGACAGAAATGCAGATAATACAAGACAAGACAGAACATAACTTTGAACAGAGATGTCATTGTGATATGGTAACTCGGGTCGTGACACCAACTTGCAGAAGATGCACTGCAACTGTGTTGCGACATGATTATCGATGTTGTGACATAACTTTTTGAGGAATGCATAAAATATTGTCGCGACAAGGGAAACTCTATCACGACAAAGTTATCATAATGAAAAAAAGAAGATCGTTGCAACAAAAATACGTTGTCGCAACTGAAGCAAGAACAAGCACAAGATCTTCAAGTCATGACAGACGACTGCATACCTGCAACAAAGACCTGCAACAAAGACACAAAACTCTGTCACGACACAACTTCTAGGTTGCAACAGAGATAGCAAATATGGGCCATAAATTTTAGGGATTCACACATAGCCTCAATTTTAGGGCTCTATAAATAGAAACGATCATGAAAGTGAGCTACTAATCAAAGACGGATAAACCGTAGTACATGGAGAGTTGAGGACTCTTTTGAATTATAATTTTTTTCTTTTCTTTTTTTTTCTTTTCTTCATAGATTAGATTTAGCGTTGAATTTTTAATTCGTTTACTGGATCTGAAACAGTAAATTGTTCAGAAGTTTTGAAGTTGAAATTTAATGCTGAAATTCATTTACGATTACTATCTGAATTCAATGAACTCCAGACAAAAGCTAGAACTCATTTCTCGCCTGATTGCGCTATTGAACTCTCTTCCTATCAAGATATTTCGTTGTCTATTGTAATCCAAGCTTTCAAGAACACACTTCGTTGGGAAAGACCTTATAGTCATGGTCTTTTTTGCACAATGAGAAGAAAATTTCCGAGTCAATTTTGAATTTATTTGAATGGTGTTGTTCTTGAAATTAATTTGCTCTAATTTTAGTAGCTTATACACATGAAATGACTATTGTCCGTCTCGATTTAGGAGGCCCTCTATGTGACACGTAGATGGAGATTCCTACGCATAGATCAGCTACTTAGTATGCTGACTAATATCAAGAAAATAATGAGCTCGAAAGGTTACTTAGATTTGAGAATGGGTTGAGTGATATATCAATTTAATCAATTAGGAGATATCTCCTTGGTCCGAAGTTATCGATCTTGATCCATGTTAGCATGAGATATAATCAAGGAAAGAGAAAACTCTTTCGGGATCTAAGGATGAGACATCATCATTTTTGTAGAAATCTAGCAACCGCCTTGCCTAGAAGCAAGAAATTCAGCCATATGAAATGGGTATGAAGTATTGGAAAAGAAAATACCTCCTGATCTTATAGAGAAATTCCCATCAGCAAGTAATTAATTAGAATCATGATTCTAAACAACATGAACCCTCTACTTAGTGAAAGCATGGAGCCAGGAGAACCAAACTATACTACCTTGCCTCTTGAAGAATTCATATTCCAACTCAAGGGAAAATAGAATGAGATTATTATGCAGAAATTGATAATTTCACAGCAGTGAGATCCCAATGTCTACTTCCAGCAATAATCTTGTTCAGTCCAATTTATATTTAGGATTTAAATTTTTCCCTTTATATTAAATGTAGGATTCTAGTTATTAAAATTCTTATTAGGTTGCTAAATTTTCTCTAAACTGGATGTTCAAATAGTGTAGAGCTTAAGTAGTCAAGTAGTTGAAGTATAAATTCTTTTCAATCTATGTGGGGAAATCGATATTCAAACTTATAGTCCACTTTATTACTTGTACGACCGTGCACCTGCGCTTTTAAGACTAAAATTGAATCTTTAATCGAGTTTAGTGACAAATTATTCTTCTTACGAAAGCATACAAGTTATATTTGGTTTATCAAGTTTAATTATTGCCATTGGGATTAATTTTTACTTTCTAGTAATGGTTTCATAAATTTGAATATGCACAACTTTATGGTCTCATCAATTTTTGACGTCGTTAGGATTCTAGTGTTAGTCTTTGGTAATAGTAATAGAAATTTGTATATATCATTTGGTCTCAACAAGTTTTTGCTGTCGTTGTCGGGGATTCTAGTTAATCTTTGGTAATAGTGGTAGAAATTTGTATATATCATTTGGTCACAACAATTATCTCATGAGACCTTCAAGGTCTGCATAGTGATGATGACTATGGGGACTCCTATGGTGTCATTCCTTTGAATCGAATGGTATATGTGGGAACCGGTTCAACAGTTTATGTTGGGCAGCCCCGGTTTTAGAAAACATAAAGGATTGTTTTAGTTGGTTCTCACTCATCCGAGCTGGCAATCATGCACCGTTTATTTTTTTAGTTTCCTTATTCTTTAAGGAATTTTCTGACAAAATTTGAGGATTTTCTCAACTATTAAATTCAGTTTTCATGCTCATATGCGGGAGCCAGTTCAATAGTTTATGCTGTGCATCCCCAGTTTTAGAAAACCCAACGGTTTGTTTGTGCTTGGTTCACTCATCCGAGTTGAGAATCATGAACCATTTGTTTTTTGGTTTCCTACTTAAGGAATTTTTCGACCAAATTTGAGAAGCAAGCCTCAACCGCTGAATCAAGTTGGGAAACCGGACCAGTCGGTTCATTATGTTCAGTTTTCCGAAATAGCAATTTGGGTACTTTGCTTTGTTTGTGTCGATTATCACTCATTTGGAGTTAGAATTGCACTCCATTTATTTTTTTGAATTCCTCGACTCTATGAGGAAGGTCCTGACAAATTTTCAGAACTTCTCTCAACCGGCTAAACCGGTTGGGAAACCGGACTAGCCGGTTCATTAGGTTCAGTTTTTCGAAACAACGGCTTGGATTGTGTATTGAGTTGGATGAGCAGGTTCCTGATTATTAGCTGAATGTAGATGTGTGATTGCAAGGTTATATCTTGTCTCCTTGGGATTGGTTTGAGCCTTTGGCATTTCATCTTCGAATGGTTACTTGGGTTCATTCCCATAAATTTGTGTTGGGACATTTTGTGAATGGCATGACTTTCTAGGAACAGTGGTTGTAAGTGAAGGCTTTATGTAGTTGAATTTGCAACTAGGTTCATGGGAATTAGATAACTGAATTTCAGTTTGGTTCTAGGGATATAGGTGGCTGCATTGCTTGTAAATTAGTGAATCCCATGGTCTTCATTTTAATAAATGGTGTGGATTGCTGTAGCCTGCTTAGAACACTTTGTCGTGTTTCATTTGGTTCTCACCATCCGGGCTCGGAATCATGCACCATTTGTTTTGTTAGATTTCTTACTGTATGAGGAATTTTCTGATAAAGTTTTAGAATTTTTATCAATCGTTTAGACTTGTTAAGAATCGGTTCATCCGGTTGTACAAGACAGCTCATGGGCAGCCCCCTACTTTAGCATGTTTCAAGCCCGAATCTATATAGGCGTGCCCATTTCCATGGTTCCAAGGAACCTATAGCCCCGCCTTTAGTTTGAGTTCGCCTTTGGTTTGAGCAAAGTGGGGTAGTGGTCAATGGGATTGGTAAGTATGGTTTGGTTTGTGGAGCTTAAAGGAATGTGTGCTAAAGAAGCAAACCACTTAATTCCTACTCACTTGCTACCCTTCTTTGGTATGGGATCCAATATTTGGTTTTAAATCCATGATGTATGGATGTGGTTTGCCTTAATTTTATTATCAAGAAATAAGATGTAGTTAAGGACTTCAGTACGGTTTGGGCCTTGCATTTATATTCATATGCGTACATGGTGTTTGACTCTGACATCATGGGTGCATTCGAGCTTGTCGACCGAATTCTTATGAAGCTGCTTGGGTTAGGGACCATAGGTATGCACCCATTGTTTTGATTATTAGCTGAGTGTTTATGTTGATATTGAGTAGGTCAGATCTAAGCTGTTTATGTAGCCTAGAGACTCAAGCTGATCTTATGACCAGATGTTCTACATACCCAATTCATTAGTATAGACCAAGTTTCGGGCCCAGAGGGGTGCTACCTCGCATGAGGTACCTTTCCAATGGGATAACTGATCCCCGGACCCAAAAATCTAGTTTTTTAGACCGTTTTTTCCTCACTGGAGTCAATGAGGGGTTTTTGTTCTTACTTTATTTTCCCCATTTTGTTAAAAAATAAAAATAAAAAGTAAGTGGTGACTCCAAAGCAAAACCGTTCCTCCTCGGGGACGGATTTTCCAAAACTAAAAAATCAACTGGTATTTTCTTTTCATTTATAAGCGAGTCGCGCGGCCCATGGATCTGGTAAGGTCCACAATACACTACTGGATCAACCTTAATCTTTGGTTTCATAAGAGGATCAAGCTTGAACTTGAGTTGGGTATATTAGAGCACATGGTTCTCTGACCAGTGGACTCTTAGGCTACACAAATGAATGATGACCACTTACCTGGTTGGTATTTAAGATACACTGCGCTTTTCGGTGGCTTCAGGTGTTCACTAGAGGATTCTAGCATGCTCAAGCCATGGTTAATTGGTAACTAACTATATGTTTCGATCGCATGGGATTTGTTAGATTTCTGTGTGTAGATTCTACGGTAGGGCTTGCTCCTTGCACATGACTTTTGTTGTACGGCTACTTCCTAGCATGACTCCGTTGATTTTTTTTTTTTTTATCAGGAGTACGTCAGATCCCCTTATTTTTGAATCACTAGTCTTGGCCGACCATTCCCCTCATAAATTGCCTATGTTGCTTGGGAGTCATTCCCAATTGCTTCCTTCACCAAGCTAAGGATTTGAGTAGGGTCTGGGTTGCAGTGGCTATATCGATGTTCGGGGAACACTCATGAGATGACTCGATATCCGGGAAAGCAATGAAGACCTGTATAGGCCTGAGCTGGATTTCATGGATACATGCGTGGCTAGTGTGTCATTTTTATTGTTGGTTAGAATCTTAGGTTACATATCCAGTTTGGGGTACAATCATCTAGCTTTTAGGACTTACCTTTTCTCTCATTGGTCAAAAGGAGCCAATTACCCTAAGGTATTACCATGTCGAACTTCCCGCTCTACCCGTGAAGCCATATACGGTTTAGCTATTGACATCATGTTGTGTGCATCCTCTCGGGCGATTTTAGTCATACATTTACTGGATTGATTTCCAGATTGATAGTCACAAGGACTGAATTATCCCTTTCCTTTAGATTATTGATCGAGACCGACTTGCCTCAGCTTGACCAAAATTGTAAGTGACCAAGAGAATCCGATCCACACAGTCGGTTAGAGCAGACATCATATCATAGATGCAGTGGCGGACCTCAAGACACCATCAAGGACTAGTTATCGAGATTACCGATGCCATGGAAACACTTCGGGATGCTATATTATTACTAGGACAAAGGATTAATGGGCATCAAGCCTAGACATTGCCGATTTCAGGGAGCACCCCGCATGACCCTACTGCACCCCCACTACAACCACAACCACCTGTGACCCACCATAGCGCCAGATCTGCGCCTCCACCCCTCCACCACCACAACCCGCTCAATCACCCCGCGAGCTGAGCTTTGTCTCTACATACTGCATTAAGACCACACCACTTTTTCAGGGCCCCCCAGATCACCATTGATGACACCTGCCCGTATCGATAAGATCAGCAAAGGACTAGGTCTCGCATGCTCTAATGGAGTTATAAGTTGGGACTCGATATGATGGACCTTCCAAAGAGCAACCTTGCCAATCTCGCTCGCAGATAGCCGGACATCGAGGTACACAGGATAGGATGCCCCGTATTCACCATAGCTGTATAACTGCTATGCGCGCATAATGGATGAGGCACAGATGATCTTTTCCCTTTGTCACCGAGTTGTGTCGCCACGTTGGTTTGCCTCTATCGACCCTTCGAGGTGTGTGATACTGGCCGAGATTTAGGATAGGAGTTTATCAGATAGTATCCTTTTAATACTGTAGTGGACGTTTCCCAGAGAGAGTTAGAGGCCCATAGGCAAAGGCCAAATGAGTCGACTATTTCATTCATCTCGCTGGAGGGAGAAGATAGCACAGATTATAGATAGACCCTCAAAGCACGATCGTGACAAGATGATATGCGCAGCCTCACTCGCTTTTAAGTTGTATCTCACGGGCTTCCCACAAATAGATTTCTGATCATTGGTTTAGGCCCTCTATGGCATTGAGGATATCTAGAGGATTATAAACTCTTCCCTTCGACTAAAGCAAGATAGCTTAGGGTCGAGAACCATACCATCAAATGTTGGTGCCATTGGCATGACAGACAGTCCCCACGCCACCATCCGTCTTAGAGGCCAAACACTCCTCACGGATGATACAGGAGATCGGCGACAAACCTTTTAGGCCGACTGGGCCTACTTATCTACATCCGCCACCACAAACAGTATATGCTACACAGGCACCTCAGAGGCTACTTGTACAGTACCATCAGCAGTATAGAGCACCACCTCCACCAAGGCCGGCCGAGCAGTTTACACAACTCGGGATGCCACTAAGCAGAGCATTTCAGAGATTAGTTGAAAGGGGTTTGATTGTTCCACTACCACCCAAACCACCACTACAGCCTACCCCACCCGGATTCAGGATAGATCTTCACTGTGCCTATCATCGTGAGCCATCATGATACGTATATCACAAGATTTGAGGCATGTTATCTCAGACTTGATTGATCGTGGCCTGCCACTGATGCCTCGAGTGACTACGCACTGCCCCCCACTCATGACACTAGAGTTTGCACTTCCACCCTGGGTATACATTCGATTGAGTTTTTAAGAAATGTATATTCAAGTATGGACGGGATAGAGTCTCCTCAACCAACTGCTTCAGAGATGCAGACTAGACTTTAGTGGGATACAATCATGATCGTGAGGTTTTAGCCATTTAGATTGATTCTAGATGATGTTCCTACAGCATGAAATGTGATCGCTAATATATTTATAGTAAGATGTTCCGCCCATGTCACCCTTCATTTTGTTCCCGGAGGAGTATGGGCCAGTACATAGAGATGTTCATATTGTTACGAGGAGTGGGGGGGTAGCTCAACCCCCACTCAAGGATAGACCTTGTTGCACGATGCTAGAGATGATTCAAAGGAAGGATGATGAGATTTACACCAACTCGCGCACCATTCAGCCCGCATTTTACTTGGAGCTTATCGCTCATCCAACATACATGTAGACGCACACCGAGCTTTCCGCCATATTGCAGCCGAGTAATGCCGCCACCCTAGGGGAATGATCCACTTTCTCTGGCACGGATAAGTAGCTACATGCATAGTGTTTCGAGCATCGATTTCCACCTAAGGGCTAAGACCATGTTCGCCCTTGTTCATCGATGTTTCTCGCTCAGGTCGTATAAGGTCATTCTGTCTCCGCTAGACAAACCCGCCTCGTCAACATCATTCATTGGTAACTACCATTGCTTTGGGATTTTCATCAACCGATTTTGGGCCATCCACACAGACCGTTAGAGCTTATGAAGGGACACAAAGGAACGTTATTGTTACTCTCACTACACATGTCATGATAAAATACCGGATATTATTTGCTTTTCCAAGTTGCGAGGATCTACCATCCTTTAACCTCGCTGGGTCGCTCTCGATCCAGCGAGGCGTGTAATATACCATCTTCACTTCATCCGGCTATGGTCTATACACCTAGGGCGATATCACGATACGCCTCGACAAAGATACTTTGGAGACAAGATACAAATCAGCCAGGTGAGATGACTCAATTTCGACCGGCTTGTTTTTTGACGAGGTCCAGATTATTAGTTTAGAGGATGACGACAAAGACATGGTACTGCAGGTTTTTTGATCGCGACAAGAGATTCGTACTCTCAAGATGACGAAAGGCACGCCCCATGCTCGGTTTAGATCAGTCACGCCAACAAGGGCCGTATTTGCTTTCACACCGATCATGACATACCATATGGATTGGGTTACAGTCCTTCTAAGGATGATGCACGACACATGCCATCACGCACCGAGATAGGTGAGAGTCGCTTGCCTAGGTCCCATTCGACAATTCCCTTCATTTCATACACTTTTCATATAGAAGACTATTTTACTGGGAGAGGATCAAAGCATGCACCCCACCTAGAAGGAGTTAACCATGCTTCGGGGATGGTTGAGATTTGGGGCATTCAACATGCCCTAGGACAGATGTGTTTTAGTTTTAAGACCACCAAGCCACCCGAGGCCGTGATAGTTGCACCCCCATCTCCGGATCGAGCCAATGTGTTTTCCGTGTGCTTGCCTGAGGAGGTCCCTGACTATGATCTACGTATGATCTAGGGATGATACCGAGGAAAGTGACTCTTCGATACTACATGACTAGATGGACATGATCTATGACTCACAGATCATTGACACAAATACCACAGGCCCCATTCCCGCTTTTGGACATATCGGGAGCTCTCGGCGATTGATTCTAATGATGTGACACTTTATGACGCCTACAATCGACACGATGGACATGGATCAAGACCGTCGACCGGATGTTTCCTCACCTAGTCCCGATTCACTTTGATGTGTCTGGATTTCATGCTCGAAGTTTAATGGTACGGACTCGTTGCTACCGATATTACACATGATACTATTTCATGGAGGACCGTCCTCCCAATTTCGTGGACCCACCTTTTTCTTTGACATTATGTTTGGGTTTGTCACCCGCTTGATGACATTTATGGTAATAATGACATGAGTATTTTCAGTATTTACTGTCTCACTGAATTTCCTCGATTGCAATCTGTCAGCACCCACAACACATTTATATGATGTTGATGATGTGGAAGACACAGATGACCCACTGGGTGGTCAGCAACTCAATGTTGGCTTCCTATCAGCATTTGAGTATCCTGAGTGGTTGGCTAATGTCGTCCCTATTCCTAAAAAGGATGGCAAGGTTAGAGTTTGTGTCGACTTCGAGATTTGAATAAGGCCAAATTTAAGGATGATTTTCCCTCCCACACATCGATGTTATTGACAAAGATCAAGTAGGCACCTTATGTTGTCCTTCATGGATGGGTTTTTTTGGTATAATCAGATTTTACGGCTCTAGATTATGGAGAAGACTTCACTAAGGGTACTTAATAACACTATCGTGTCATGCCATTTAGGTTGAAGAACGCAGGAGCCACTTATCAAAGAGCTACTACTACCAATCAAGAGCATGACACAGAGATGTTATACAGGTGATGATATTAGATAGTGAACCTGAGATTATAAGGCATCACTATGTTATTTGTGTGACTTTCTGAGAGATCCAATACAATCATCTGAGATTGAATCACAAAAATCTTTCTGGTGTGACTTAAACATTAGTCAAATACTGTTAGCAAGAGGTATGTGAGGCTGATCTGGAATGTGATCTGTCATACTTGATACTTGCCCGTCCGGGCACTGGGTGAGTAGATTTACAAGGGCCTTCAAAGATCTGAGTGGCCACCCACATCATCATTATTAACAACATATATGAGCATCATCTTCCATCTTCAAGAAAGAACTACTTGGTAGTTTGGAACGATGACATCGTTGATGTTTCGAAGATTATGAGTGCCCTTCCGCTAGTTCATTACAAACAGTGGCTTTACTTCACAGATTTACTCGCAGACATGGTTTCATGGGATGCACAGTTAGTCTCACTTTTCATGATCAAAGAGCTGTCATTTGATACATTATTGGCAAGAGGATATGGAGCGAGCGTGATATAACGCATCGAGAGTTTCATCTAGTACTGGTCGGGCCAACAAAAGATTTGGATGATTTGAGCGTGACAGAGCATTCCGCCACTGGCCCCACGCTTGACGGGTCGGATTGGTCGAATGCGCCCACCTGAACTGCAGGTTTCGGCAGACAATGTCCCATTTTGACTTAGCCTGATTCAACATGTGACACAAAAATCAAAGCAAATGATTGTTGCGCAGATCATTTGGGCTTCTTGTCAAGATCTCCATGACAGACTGGCCTGATCTACTGACTTCCATTGATGCTAACAACTAATCACATTTATGATAAGGCTTCAG
This sequence comes from Tetrastigma voinierianum, assembly GCA_016808115.1. NCBI lineage: Eukaryota > Viridiplantae > Streptophyta > Magnoliopsida > Vitales > Vitaceae > Tetrastigma > Tetrastigma voinierianum. The sequence goes on along the minus strand of JAEQBH010003238.1, from coordinate 253,313 downwards.
ATTTAATATGTCAAATCAACCACTAGTACTCAATACTGGGTATCCCAATGTTATCAAATTTAGCATCACACCCTGCACCCACGAATACTTCCAATCATCACCCAAGTTTGAATCAACAACATGTAGTTGAAAAACACGGAGGCCTCAGTACCATTGTCATGAGACTACACTGATCTTGATAGAAACTGAGATCCACTCCGGATTCCAATTTGGTTATTCAGCAGACTCGGGGTGTTTTGAGGACTCGAGATGAGAAGTTGAAGCCTTACCATGCTTACCTAGACTTGCTGGTTGCCAGATATGATGAGTTAAGATATATACATCTGCCTAGAGCAAAGAATCCGGGCCAGCAACGCTAAGCAGCTACCTTGGCTTATGTAATTGAAATTCCTGTAGGAGTGACTATGCGATAACTGCTGATTGAGACCAGGTCTACACCCACATATTGTTGTTTGATCGAGATATTGAGAGGATCGTGGATATTGCCATGGTATCAAGGACATCATAGCCAAGAGTATGGCACTTACCCCTAGCTGGCCACAACCAAAGATAAGAGAGCACAGACAAACTGCCACCGACTTCAGATGGTGAGGACGCCTAGAAAGGTCCTTAGATGGCCTGTTATTATGTCTAGGTCAGGCCTTCAAGATCGAAAATGAGAGAAGCCTCATGCAGGAGTTTGTGTCCTACATAGGGAGGTCATATGCTAAACACGTAAGATCATGAGGATCGCTACTTTTTTGTCGACCATGGAGACAGATTGAGCCACTGTTTATATTTGCAGATGTATGAGGCCAATGCACGTAGATTTGATGCACATTCCACCTTTGAGTTGTACGCACTTACATCCCTTGGCCACTTTCAGATGGGGTAATATATTATTAAAGATCTTGCCCAAGTCTTCAAAGGCATGAGTACATTTTAGCTACCATCGACTATATCACTATGGGGCGGAAGCTACTTACGCTGATTGACAACACAGAGTGGCTAAATTCATCGATCGCACATTATCTACCCCATATGGGTCCCTGCGGAGTTGATCTCAGATAGGAGGAGCTGATTTTATAAAGAGGATACACCGGTCCAAGAGTATGGTATCTTCAAGATCATCGATCATCCGCACATGTGCCATGTAGAATTAAATTCAGGAAATCGAGGCCAATGATTACACATCAAGATGATTTTAAGAAAGATGGTTAGACTTGTAGAGATTGGTTAGGAAAACTCCTTCGCATTGTAGGCTTATATCGTGACATCTTTCATACCTCTATTGAAGCCACCCTGTTTTCTTTGGTATGGTACTGGAGGCTGCTACCTCAAGGAGATTGAAATGAGATCTCGAGAGTAGCACTGGGGAGCAAACAGATATCCGAGGCCCAGGAGCCCAACCAAGAGGATCACTTTAGCCTTTGGATAGAGAGACTGAAGCAACATATCATGTTCAGTTTATCGAGGAAGAGACCCCATGCATCTTAAAAGGTCAAGTCCAGAGTTTCAAAAAAGGCGACTATCTTAAAAGTCCTCAGGGGATTGATCAACGACCCTAGAGGTAAGTTTAGACCGACTTGGAGTGGGCCGTATGTTATTCGAGATTTGACTCCCGAGATGAAGCATCCCGCCGATGACTGACGGAAATCGCCTCTGGGAGCCAATCAACGTGGATCATCCGAAGAAGTTTTATGCGTAAGATCATGGTTAGAGGATGGGTGGCCACTTAGCTTTGGTAGCCATATTCCCTATCAGACACCCATACATCGATGATATCCTATTGCTAGCCCTTGCCTCACGCAATTTTATATGGCCTATTCTTTTCATCCACTCTGTCACTCTTTTTCTCGACTGGTTAAAATCGCCCTCGTGCTTTTATTTATTAATTGATCCGTGAGCATTATGAGCATTGTGTCATTCCTTCATTCGCTCTTTTCTCGCATCATTTCCGTTTCTTTCTTCCATTTTGTATCTCTCACACCATTCGCCTGAGTCTAGTTTCATCATCTCTATTCGCTCACTCTTTATATCCTTGTGTGATGATGACGTGCTCTTATCCTAAAGCTACCAATCCAGGCTTCAACCCTTCTGCTCCGCCTATAGGTTTTGAATCCCGAATTTTTAGGCTGAGAGGACCATTTCCGATCGGGAGGCTCGAGGTTCTTTGGTTGATCATAGCTAGTATGGCACTCTCACTGTTTCAGGCGTTCGAGAGATTTATTATTCCTCCGAGAGTCAGTGAAAGCATTGTACATTTTTCTCCATGGATCTCGTAAATACAATGGGAATGAGGTTCGTTTCAATAATCGGTCCCCGGATCATTACTTCAGATCACCACTCCCATTCATGAGGTAGTGACTGCTTGACCATGCCTGGATATTGTCTGTTATCACATTACTGCCACATTTCTATCCCAAAGATGTTTCCATTTTCTGCTTTATCCATTCATCAGTTTGTCTTATCCCTTGGGCCTTCTTCTCTACCCTTATTGATCGCCGTCTCGCTTCTGCGACCTATCCTTCGGTGCACTTCACTGTTCGACATTGTTCATCTCGCATGTTGGTTGAGTAAACTGTTTCACATGATACTTGATATTTGACATTGATGATTCTGCCACATTGTGGTGATACGAATCAAAATATTTGTATCCTAAATTTCCTACTATCGTAGTCAAGCTATCAAGTAGTGAGATAATGCGCCTAGTGGTCGAACACGGTGATGGGTTTTCTTCGCACAAATGACTAACAGTGAAGTCAAAAACGATGAATTTGGTTTGGATTTTAAGGTGGTGATAAAACCAGGGGGGTTGGTGGTTTGCAAACTGAAAATAAGGCGAAATAAAATATAAAAAGAACTCCTGAAGCATAATACCGGGTTTAAGGTCCAGCTAACCGAGAGGTCCCCGGCTCATTTCCTCAAGGTCACGAGGATGACATATAGTCATCTCCCGAACCGAATTTTTCATTTAACTTAAAATTAAACCCTAATAATTTTCCTGATAGAAAGCATTTATTTAGCATTTATGGTTCCTTCAAAGGAAAACTCATCACCTCGACTCCATCCCACAATGATTCGTAGCGTAAACCACGAATCTCAAATGGATCTAATAATAAGCATCCACTAACCCAAAAGATTACCAAGTATCGATCAAAGAGGATGCATCAAAAGTGAAAATATAACCCTAACCTACCTCAGCACTGTAAATGGAAAACTAATGAGGTGCATCTAAAGCCAAGAATACATCAACTCCCTAAAAGTCATAAGTATTGGCTAAAGAGTATATCAAAAGCTTTAAACCTAAAGTTGAAAATTGGGGAACCAAAATGTCAAAACTCGTCACAGAAAATAGGGGGAACCACCAGCCCTTCATATCCTACCCTGAAGCAAATTTTTACCTAAGAAGGAAATGGTTTTAGCGCTCATCCTCGGTTGTCATCCTTGAGGGTGTCAAACCATGGAAAGTGAGAGAAAAGAGGAGAGAGAAGATAAATGAGGGCAAAAACAAAATTCAGATATTTCCTTCCCAAAATCAAAAACTTAGGTCAACAAGTAGTACATAATGGCTTATATAGCCTTACAAACATGTGAAATACCAAAATAACCAAACTAGAATAATTACAAAGAGGGTAGAAATGAGAAACCAAAACTGAGTCAGTTTCGATCAAACAAAAGCATAAAAATCATATGCACAAGATTTTCAACATAAATAAAATACGTACACAGCGAAAAATTGAAATTTTCGCTATGCACGCAATTACATATAGCGTATTCTTCATGAGGCAATTCGCCATCATAGCGAAATGTCTAGCATAGCGACTCGCATTGTTCCTCTACTCCGTCTATCACAATATTCTATCGCACTATTCCATTTCTTCATGGTTTGAAATTCTTCATTCCCAGCCTTGTCGAAATTGATAGAAAAACCATATGAAATTGATGGAAATCAACCACTTTGTTATGATTTTGGATGACACGGTTAATTTACTCAATTCCCGCAAAAACTACAAAAACAAATTCCTAAGATGCGATCAAGTGCAATAGTGGACCTCGAACATGTCAATCGGGTTAATTATACAATTAGTACACAAAATGCGCCCAAACCTATTAAAAATAGGTTCAAAATAGCAATTTTTGGCAATGGAATCACACTCCCAACCGACACATTGCTAGTCCCTTAGCAATGCAAGAAGAAAATAAAGAGAGCACAAACGATAACAAAATATTGTCTACACAAATTATATTTCAAAAAAGTCAGGAATGAGTAATGCCTAACCCTAAGTAAGAATCATAAATGTCGTGTCCAATAACTATCATGAGAGAATGGAATGTCATAAAATGAGCATCAAAAGAGCTCTTCGATGCGAATCAACCAAATCTCACTGAAAATCTAAGTGTTTCTTTGGTTTGGATCGCCTCTCAACAATAAACTATCAAACTGCACTCTCCCCCAACCCACTACTACCATCAGATCTAGCATACTAATCCAACCTAAATAGATAAGGACCCACCTCTTATTCCACAATTCTTGTGTTGTATAGGTGCAATGCTGAGGAATCCTACTTCACTAAAGTCCATGCAACCCGGATCTACCAATGACTCCAAACCACTAAGGCTTTAGGGGCACCAAGTCATTAGATCTTTCGACCACAAACTCTTCGTGTTTCACCCCGCACTAATGATTTCAAACTCCAGCAACTACAATCCTGCTAAACTCCACCCATCCACCAAGTAGCGAACACAAGCTCGCTTAATTCCCAACCAATGAAGGTTTAGTAAGTAATCGGCTTAAAGGCTTTTTACCATATACCCTCAGACAAGGTCGGTTTCAAGGCAAAGCATTGCAATTTTTCCTTCTTTTTCTTCTCTCTTTTCTTTTCTTTTCTTTTTTTCAAGACGTATTTGGCCTCTATCCACAAATCCTAACCTATTAAAGGTGCTCAACCTGACTAGGACGGTCATAAGTAAAGGAGGCTGCTGCAGCTTTTTCTAGCATATCAATAGAAACCCAATGTGCTCTTGTGGTGTGCTTGTATGAAGGTGGAAGAAAAAATGGCCTAAAGCAACAAGAGTTCAACTGATTATCCACTAACTAGGCATGACCCACCCAACATCAATAGAATTGACAAATTTTCAATTTTTCAAACCACAAAAGTTAGGCAAAACACAAAAAAAAAAAGGTGCAAAATGGGGTTGGAAAAGTAAGTCAGATAGTGCGATACCTTCACAAAAAGGAAAACCAGCAAGCCACCGAACATCACAAATGGCTACTTTCAAAATAGTAACAAAATATAAGTGCAAAGCCACTTCCTTCACTAACTCTCCCCAACCAAATGATCTCATTGTCCGCAATGGGGCTCTGATTCGAAAGTTAGGAAAGAAGTGTTGTTCCTTGATGATGTGATCGTTGTTGATAGGAGACTCGCAGTTTCCATCGACACCTTATTCAATTCGTCATTTCAAATGAACAGTTAGAAGAAGAAAATAGAGAAAAAAGTGACCAGTTGAGCATTTTGAAAATTTCACTTTCATAAAATTTCAAAAGTACTTTTCTAGTTAGATTTGGGGACTTACACTCTCTAATCTTTCCAACGGTACCAAAAACACCTAAAAACGGTTCGATAAAAAGTTATGAGCTTAAACCAAATCGAGGCAAAACAAATGGGGTGTAGAAGAAATTTGACATGTAATAAAATTTCGCTTTGTTTGCGAAATTTTCGCTATGTCTAATAGCAAATTTTTTTTTTGAAAAATCAAATAAAATAAATAAAAATAAAAATAATAAGAATAAAATTAAAAAAAAACAAATTTTTTTTAAAGACACTTCTTTTTAATAAAACAAAATAAAAATAAACTTTTTTTTTTTTACTTACCACTGTAATCGCTTTTGTTTGTTAGTAAACTTACATAATTTCGCTTAATGAAATAAATATCTTCACTATATAGCGAAAATTTCGCTATGTAGCGAATTCTTTGTATAATGGGCACTTTAATGTTTGCGAAAATTTGCTATATAATTAAGTAAATTTCCTTTGCTCCTTACTTGTCGCTGACTTTCATTTCTCGTTTGGGAACAATTAACTCAAAAATGAATACAAGAAAATTGCAAAGTGAAAAACATACAGAACAAAGATTAACTAAAATTAGAAAATTCACAGAAGAAAATTATAGAAATCCAAATAAATAAAATAAAATGAAATAAAACATGGTACTGAACAAAAGTGGGGGAGAGATCAGGTTTCCAAACTACTTTTACTTAGCCTTGAGGTCATTGAACTTGGCTGAGTTTAAAATGTAGGGGTTCGTGCTCCAAATCCGACCGCACTCGAACTATCCACTATGCCATCCAACATAATCGCCAAAGTTTGATGGTGCACTCGTATAAAGGAACACTAATCTCTCGAGGTTTTAGTATAGGCAAAGGATGGGGGTGGTTTTCTTGTCGGGTGCTTCAAGGATTTCGTTTGATTGTGATGCAGGAGGGCAAGATATAGACCTAATCAAGAAGGCAGGGTAAATCGTTTCAGGTTCTTCCAACGCTCTCGCCAACTGTGGGATTGCTTCCTTCTTCTCCCATGCTGCATACAACAACACCAATGTCCTGAGGATTCAAAATTTCTACAGCGCCTTCTTCTAGTCAGCCGTAGACACGGCTTCCTCCACCATAGTGCCACTGTGCACACTTCCTTCGATTATCTTCTCCTCGATGAACGTTGACGCAAGCTTTGAAAATGGAGAACCGCAGTTGTCCAATTTCTACTCCATTTCACTCTTTGAAGTTCATCAATTTCTTGTTTACATTGTTTTCCCCATAGTGTCAATTTTCCGACTTAATCGTTACTGATTGTCCTCTCTGTGATTCGGCCAAAGTTACCCACTGGCTTGGCAAGGTCCGTAATGGCCCGCTTCAACTCGAGAAATTATCAGGTGGCCGAGTTGAGTATACCGTGGAAAATCACAGGAGTGGCATCATCCATTGGCTATCTCTAAACCCTCGCGGATCTGTGTGGGCTTGGATTTCCTCTCCCAGGTTGCCGATTCTCGCCATGGAAGGCTACTTCATAGTCCCTCATCGACATGTGTATCCTCTGTGAAGCCTCCTCCATAGGGTAATCGACTGTATTGCTCTCCTCTATGTTCCATTTGGTTCAATTCAAGTTCAATCCAAGTTCTTGAGGGAGATCAAGCTTGAGCTCGCCTTTCAGTTTCTAATTCACTGGGAATGGATTCCTGCAGCAAAAATAGGGCAACACAAAAACAACACAGAAACGATCCTGCAGCACTGTTTTTTTTTTTTTTGAAACTAAAAGAAAATGACAGTGAAATATAAAAGCAATTCACCAGTACTTGTGATGAGGATCACAAGTGTTCCATAGCTCGTCAGTCGCAATTTAGGCACCATCCCCTATTTGGTGCCATTTGATTCGTGCTACAAAAGAGGGTGATACTGAATCAACAATATTTGTATCTTAAATTTTCTCCACCGTAGTCAAGCTACTCAGATAACTATTTAGGTCGAACACGGATGGGTTTCGCACAAATGACTAACAGCCGGAAGCAAAATGCGAATTTGGTTTGGATTTTAAGGTGGTGATAAAATATAAGGCGAAATAAAATATAAAAGAACTCTCAAGTATCACACCTGCTTAAGGTCCTAGCTAACTGAGAGGTCCCCGTTCATTTCATTGGGAGTAAGACATAGCCATCTCCTAACCGAATTTTCATGAGTAACTTTAAAAACTAAATTTAATAATTTTCCTTTGATAGAAAGCATTTATTTAGCATTTATGGTTCCTTCAAGGAAACCTATCACCTACCATCCTACAATGATTCCGAAAGGGAAACTAATGAATCTCAAGGATCTAATAATACATCCAATGAACCCTAAAAGATTACCAAGTATCGACAAAGAGGATGCATCAAAAGTGAAAATATAACTCTGTTCCAACTCAGTGCTCAGAATGGTAAATTCATTAATGGATATTAGTGTATCTAAAGTTAAGAAGACTCGAACCCTAAAAGCTGGGCAAGTATCGCCAAAGAAAGTACATCAAAAAGCTTTAAACCTAGAGTTGAAAATTTTGGGAACCAAATGTCAAACCTGGTCATGGAAAAATAAAGGGAACCACCAATAAATTTTTCTCGATCCTACTCCCACAATTCTTTACTTCAAGGAGGAAATGGCTTTAAATTTACCACTGCTGTCATCCTCGAGGGTGTTTGAAACCAAGAAGCGAGAGAAAAGTTATTTATATAAGAGAGTAAATGGCGCCTAAAAATGGGCCTGTGATATTTCCTTCCCAAAATCAAAACTAGGGTCAACAAGTATTACAATGGCTTATATAGCCTTACAAACATGTGAAATAACAAACAATCCAAACTAGGAATAATTACAAAGTGTGGGTAGAAATGAGAAAACAAAAACAGAGTCGCTTGGATCAAAACAAAAGCTTTAAAATTTCGCTTATGCACATTAATTTTCACTATCATAGCGAAATACAAGCATAGCTTAAAATTGAAATTTTCCTCATGCACTAGTAATTTCGCTTATATAGCGAAAATTCGCTATGATAGCGAAATTTAGCTATCATAGAGAAATGTCCAACATAGCGAATTTTGGCACTGTTCCTCTACTGTTCCATTGGGCTACTATTCCTACTGCACTATTCCATTTCTTCAAGATTTGAAATTCTTCATTCCCGGCTTGCTAAAATTGATAGAAAACCATATGAAATTGATGGAAATCAACCCAACTTTGTTATGATTGGATTGACAAGATAATCTGGCTTCCAATTCCTACAAAAACTACAAAAATAGCCCCTAATGCAATCGAAGTGCAATAGTGGACCCGAACATGTCATTTGGGTTAATTATAACACACCAAGACACAAAGAGCCAAAACCTATTGTGTGGTTCACAAGACTGGGCACTAATCAATTATATACTGGTTTGGCAATATTTATTGGGTGTTTGGGCCTTTGCTCTACTCTGTTATCTAATCTTCACCCCTAGCCTACATTACTTATCCTGAGTCGTAAGACCACCCCAGACCATGAGATCTCGTGCTCGTCTCGGCATTTTATACGGGCGTTCGTCTACTAATCAGTACGAGATGCCGACAAGTCTCTATTCTGGGGCATCGAGTCACATATTGCTTTTCCATTTAGTTTGATCAGCTTCATGTCCATGATCGATTACGCATGATATAGAGAATCGATCGCTGATAGCGCTCTTTATCTTGATGCTTGACACGCGCTCACACTGGGGCATACCCCATCCTTTCATTTCGCTTTAGCTCTTACGCATGTACACCGGCTCATTTCGCTCTAGAGATTTTTGCATCAAAGCTCTGATTATGCCACATGTAACCCAAGCTTTCCATACAAAGATAGTGCTTCTAAGGGCTAGCCTGGGGTCAGATTCACGCATATTTGTCAACTCAATAAAGATGCAATACTAAGACACACCCCATATGTTGTCTCATTTGTTTGCTCGCACGATTGGTCTCATAAATTTATTTCAGAGTTTTTTCATAGAGGCATTTGCATATCAGATGTGCACACTGGGGCATACCCTATATCAATTTTGTGGATATTAGATGTTGTGGAATAAATGGATGTGATTTTTCATGAATGAATGATTTGTGATGTTTTAGCTCCCCCACTTTGACCATGCAAGCATGGATTTTGACATGGCATTGATACTTAGATCGAGGCATAGCCCTTCCTTTCACATTTAATACATTTAGAGATTGTTCTAGGAAGGCGTACCTCCTTCTTTCCATCTTGTTAGTGGTGTTTTAGTGGATTTCTCACTTGTCATTTTATCTGACTTTCGATGTCACACCGAGCATACCCCTTTTTGGCTATGATGGAGGTGTTTGATTTGGCTGAACACATTTGTTAGCGCATCTGACGTCACTAGTGGCTACCCTTTTGTCATCAAGGTCACATCTCAGCTAGCCGTATCTCGAGTCTCCCCATTTTGATCTATGTTTTGTTTTAAGGCATCCCCATTTAGTTTAGGCATCTAAAGCCTTAGTTTCGCATCCCCTATCCCCCTTAGTTTGTGGTTCTCCAAAGATCATTCTGATTCTATCCCTTTATACTACCGAATTCTAATCTTTTCCGATAACTCTTCCCGTGACTCTGCCCGATCTCTACCCTCCCACTCACCCACCCACCTTCCCAAGACTGCCAGATTTCTACTTTTCTAGTAATTTCAGCCTCCCGATTCCCACCTTTCTGCACTCAACTGCATTCCACCTTCCAATACTCACCTAGATTTTTACTTTTTCGACACCCGATTCTACCTTTCCTATGACTCACCGGATTTCCCATCTTTCCCTTATACTGCCTGGATCCAACCTTTCCGCACTCACCCTGACCCCTCCCAAGACTCCGCCCTCGATTTCTACTTTTCGGCACCTCACCCGATTCTCCTACCTTTTCTGCACCCCCAGATTCCTACTTTTCTGGTACTCACCTAGATTCTACCTTTTTTGATACTAGCCCGGATCCAACCTTCCCGGTACTCACTTAGACCCTTCTCCGGTACTCACCCAGATTCTTATTTTTCCGGCACTCGCCCGAATTCTACCTTTTCCAAGCTTGCCTGCATCTCTTCTCCTGCCGTTTCGACTCCCTTCTTTGGTGCTTGCCTGGATTTCATTATCTTTTCTGGCATCATGTCCTTATTCCTCATCTTCTCTTACATCGCGCCCGGATTTCATTATCTTTTCCAACATTATGCCCGATTTACTCATCTTCCTAGGATTTCATTATCTTTTCCGGCATCATGTCCGGATTCCTCATTTTCTCCGACATCACGCCCGGATTTCATTATCTTTTCCTATGACAGCCCAGACACTCATCTTCCCAAGCATCATGTTTGGGTTTCTTATGTCCTTCAAGCCAGTAACTCTATTCCACTTTCTGCATCAGGTGGGACAAAATTGTTTGGTCATTCGCTTCTTCTACTAGAGAGTCTTCATTTCTGCACTCCCGCACGCTTGTACTTCACACTCACACCACTCCGCTCATTCACTCTACAAAAGAGGGGTATATTTATAGACCCTCAATTTTGTCCCTCAACACTTACATTTTATCCCATGGGTGTCATACTCACTCATCGCTCTAAATGCAATCGTTAGCCCCATTCACTTGGCCTAAGCCTCGCGGGCTTCTGTATGTGGTCCATTGAGGCGTATGTAGTTCACTTCGAAGAGTCATTGTGACGATGTTTTTTATTTATTGGCATCGTTCCATAGGAAGCAAGTGCGGCCTCTCGATGTTTTAGCTCAATCGGAGTTTATTGGAGTACGGCAAATTCGGAGCACTTAAGCTTGTTTCGATCATATCTCCCTTGTCCGAACTCATAATCATGCGTCGTTTGTTTTGTTGGATTCCTTATTCACCAAGGAGGTGTTTTTTAAAAAATTCATAATTTTTTCAATCAAGACTGCTGTTTGACTAGTTCTTCGTGGCGTACGCACAACACTAAGTTGGGTGATTTTGCAAGCACTCCTACTTGCTCTTCGATCATATCGCCTCATCCAAACTTGGAATTGCACCATTTTTTGTTTTTTGGTCTCCCTATTCTTTAGGGAAACGGTTAAATTTCATAATATTCCAACCAAACACTGGTTGGCACGTCAGTTCAACCTGCTAGTCGAGCCACCAGGATGGGCTGATTTTTGTGATTTTGGAGCCCAAATCTCATATGGATCGTGCCCATATGCTGCAGATCGGTCTTGGACAGTATTTTGGGTCTATTTGCGCTGATTTCATGCAGCCCACCATCAATCCATGATATTGGTGGTATAAGTCAAACTTAAGGAGTCAACTCGCATGGGGAATTGTGAGATGAGTTATCGGGAGTGTGGTTTCAAGGATGAGAGCTTTCCAGGAGTTTGAAGGTGGAAAACACCAGTTGGGATCAGAGGCTAAGGTGGGAATCAGTATAAAAGGAGAGAAAGATCAAAGTGTAAGAGACCTTTGGCACTTTTTCCAGGCTCGGATGCACATTTTCTGATTTTTTTCAGATGCTTAACTTAGATTTTTTTCTATGTTTTGTGGAAAATGTAAGAACTAGACTCTTGTCTAATTATATATTTCATATCTTCTTCCTTATGCCTTGGATCCTCAATAAAATATATCATTTTTCTTGGGTGGCCCAAGCACAGTTTGTTGGGTAAGGCAATGGTCCATGGGGCCAAGTTTTCAGTTTGGTAACAAGGCTCATTAGCCTTTTGTGCCTATTTCATTTTGATTATCTCGTGAGACCTTCAAGGTATGCACAGTGATGATGACTATGGGACTTCCAGGTGTCATCTTGAATCGAATGGTACACGGTTTTTACACTCATACGTGGGAACCGACATTCACCTCGCTTAGGTGTACTGTTTTAGAAACACAACATTGTTTCCAGTTGGTTCTCACTATTCAAGCTAAGAATCATGCACCATTGCTTTGGTTTCTTTATTATTTTAAGGAATTTTCTGGACAAATTCCAGGATTTTCAACCATTTGAAACTTAGCGCTCTACACTCATACGTGGGAGCTCTGCCTACCGCTTCGGCCGGCAGCCCCAGTTTTAGAAAACACAACGGATTGTTTCAGTTGGTTCTCACTCATCCGAGTTGAGAATCATGCACCGTTTATTTTGTTAGATTCCTTATTGTATGAGGAATTTTCTAACAAATTTTTCAAATTTTTGTCAATCGTTTGGACTTGTTGAGAACCAGTTCAACCGGTCAAGATACTGATGTGGGCAAAATTTCCTACTTTAGCATGTGTTTCAAGCCCGAATCTATTATGGCATGCTCCTATTTTCCAAGGAACCCGTGAGGCTCTTTAGGGTCTGAGTTCAGTTTCGCCGAACAAAGTGGGGTAGTGGGCAAAGGGGATTGGTAAGTATGGTTTTAGTTTGTGGGATTTTAAAGGAATGGAGTGCTAAAAGAAGTAAACCACTTACCTCTATTTCAGCCTCGTCTTCCTCTTTTGGTATGGGATCCGATATTTGGTTTTAAATGCATGATGTATGATGTATTATTTGCTCTACTCTATTAATAAGCACATGACTAAGGACTTCGTGCACGTGCCAGCCTTGTATTTGTATTCATATGCGTACATGGTGTTTGGACTTTGACATTTGCGGGTGCATTCGAGCTTGTCGACTCACCCTTATGCAGCTTAGCTAGGAACACAAGCAATGCCAGTTCCATTGTTTTGATTGGTGGAGGTTTATGTTGATCGGAGTAGGTCAAAGATTCGAGCTGTTTATATTGCCTAGAGGCTATTTAATCTTCACCCATATGCTCCCACATACCCAATTCATTAGTATAGACCGGTCTGTGCCTGTACTGCATACCTTGCATGAGGTACCTTCAATGGGTAACCCACGATCCCTAATCTTGCGTAAATCTAGTTTTCATGGATCGCTTTTTCCTGATTGGAGTCAATTAGGGGTTTTTGTTCTTACTTCATTTTCCCCGTTTTAAAAAAAAAAAAAAAAAAGTAAGTGGCGACTCCAAAGCAAAATGGTTCCTCCTGGGATGGTATCAAAACTAACACACTCAACCATTTTCTTTCACTGTGCATGAGTCGTGCAAGCCCATGGAGTGGGTAGGGTCCACACCTAAGCCCTGTCGTGCCAACTCTGATGTGACCCGGCTGTGCCATGTTGCAACACGACCTCCATGTCGAGATCCAAACTCGGTCGTGACCTAGAATATTAGGTCGAAGCATAGGAACCTCCTCCCATGACCAAGATCTATCGCGACATGAAATTCCTTGTTGCGACAATGAGCCTTCCTACATCGACCAACCCCCATCGCAACATAAAACCGTATGTCACAACATAGAACTCTTCGCCTCGATGATTCTTCGCGTGAACAAAGAAAACTTGCGATACTATGTTGTGACCTAAAATCACTTGTTCAGGCCAAACTCTATCGTGACATAAAAAAAATATTCTGTCATGACAAGAGACCCTTGGGTCTTAGCCAAAACTCTATCATGAATACATAAATGCTCCATCACAACATAATTTATTCCGACCTTTGACCAACCCTCAAGGTAAATACAGTGCTTCATCGCAACATAAATACTTCCTGTCTAGGTTGCACTCGTCGCACATAAAATACCATGTCGCGACACCAACCCATGAAATCCTGTCGCCACACTACAATTTTCTGTCGCGACCTGAAATCTCTTGGCCTTAACTAAGATCTTGTCGCAACTCTGACCTCTCGTCGTGATCGTCTCGATCGACAAGGAAACTTTTCGCCCATTATCTGGACAAAGAACTAACCCTGGCCAACAAGGAAAGCCATGTTGCACAGCCGTGGTTTAAAATCGGTGAACCATGTCTCGACACGTAATCTCTGTCACACACGTAATTAGAAAAGAACTCACAAGATTCAAAAACCACATGACTTGTTTTTTGCATTTCCGTGACTCTGTCAGAGACCAGGAATCCCCTATCACACTCCAAATTACGTAATAGCCTTTTTTTTTGCATTTCCTACACCTCCAACTTTCCCAATGTATTTATTCAATACCACCTGGCCATGAGACATATTATAAATATAATATAGTATTATAAAATCTTTCCAAAGCAATATTGGAATAAGTTAAACAAGTTTTGGCTATAAAACAGTTTACTGGTATACATAAAAAACTGGATAAACTGTCAAGAATTTTACGAATTACATAACAAAGCCAAACAGGCCTTCTTCACACTGATACTTCATATGAGTTCCATCTCCTGGTGTACCTCCAGCACCTAAAAATATTTTCCCACGACAGAGTGAACAATGCCCAGTATAGGAATTCTCATACAAGGGCTACTCCCACCTAAGTGCAAATGCAATGGCAAACACAAACATTCAAGCGAAAATATGCACACTCATACTCGAATGTCTACATGTCATGCCCCATGTCTTGAGTCCTCACCGACTCTCTCACACATGCATTTACCATGTATGAAAACTCAAGCCAAAACAAAAGATTTTTGTTTTGAAAACCTCATCGATGTCTCGATATCAAACTACTGACAACCCTCCGAAAATAAATCGCTGACAAGCCTCCACAGATTTGGTTGACAACCTCCGATATAATTCTCCTATTGACAACCCTCCGATAAGATTTGTTGGACAACCCTCCGATAAGATTTGTTAGACAACCCTCCGATGTTCTACTGACAATCCTCCAATAAAGACGCTGTTCAAAAGCCATGTTAAGTGCACTCAATGCTTCACACGATATGGCAGTCCTGCAGCATATGATACGCGGGAATGCGCTCATGTCTCATGCTTGATAAGATTTACATGCAACATTATAAATTCAAGATAATTATATTTTCACATATAATTTACATAACCATCAGATGTAACCTATGTTAATACATCAAGTAAGCATATATCAACATGATTTTCACACATTTGCATGTCATTCAACTACCAGCAACAACACAATGCATCCTTGATTTAGGACTCAATTTAACAAGGCATCATATAGTCTCAACACTTTAAACCAAATTCCAGCTCTACTTCACTTTACCACTTCTGGGATTGGGCCAAAACAACTCAACCACCAAAACACACCACAAAGTCCAAGACATCGGCCTTTAATCAAAACTAACCAAACACGCCCCGATCATTCGAAACATCCTGTAAACCTTCCAACAACATTCAGTCCCAAAATTTTGGGATCTGTTTGACCCGACACTCACGACCCCAAAGTTAACCCCCATGTCATTAAATGGCTCTGGGACCAAGGATAACCAAAGTGGGAGAGAACCCCTACCCTCTTGAGTCTGGGCTAAAACCCCATTCTGTACCTATGCGAAGCTCCCGCCGCAGATGAACTTTGGCCTCTCTTGCCCGACCGAAAACTCCATCTACCTAATCTTCAGAATCTGAGGATAAGGTAGAGGTTCTCACTCCACTTTCCCTTTTCTGCTCTCTTCCCGTGGACAAGACCCAAAACCGTGAAAATGACCCTTTTTTCCTTTTGCCCATTTCTTTCCTATTCTTCTTTTCTTTCTTTCTTTCCCTTTCCTCTCCATCAACACCCCTTATCCTCAAAGACTTGATTTCCTTTCTATGGTGGTATGACATACGGCCTACGGGTGACCCCTAGACTTTCCCTTTTGTTTCAGACTTATCTTCTTCCATTACAACCCATGTCTTAATGTGAGCCATGGATATTTTCCTCCTTCTTACTATTCATATGTCATCTATCACATGGACACATTCATTAAGTGATTAATCGCTTACATCACATGGCTCTTGGCGCATGTGCACTCTCACAAGCTGCCACAGAAGCACGGGCTCACTATGTGTCACAACTCCTTCAGGTCACCCAGATGATCCGATACTGAAAACGTGAAATACTCATCTCAAATTTGACGAAATTTGATTGGGTAACTAGATTTCGCGAGAAGATTCCAACGATGAAGTCAGTTTCATCATCCGAGATCTAGAAAAATTCAAGGTTTTCAACCTGTACTATTGTGACAATTACTGTTTTGCCCTTTTTTAGAAAGGTCGAATTTTTTTCTGGTTTTGCATACCATGTGGCATCCACATGTGGCACCACTCCATGTGTCACCCGACACCCGATAACTCGAAAAATGCAAAATTGGACCAGACGGGAATCTGACTAAACTTGATGCAGGTAACTGCATTTCGCAAGACAATTCTAATGGTGAAGTTCGTTTATCATCCGAGATCTTAAAAATTCAGGTTTTCCACCCGCACTATCACAAAGAAATACCGCTTTTGCCCTTTTCAAAAAATTAATTTTTTCCCTGTGTATTATAACGGTATGAGTTTATTTTTATATTGAAATTGAGAAATTTTTGATATTAAGAAATTCTAAGAATTGAAAGTTTTAGAAAATAAATTTATTATCATTTAAAGTTATTTCAAATCGAACTCCCTTGTGCCCTTTCATCCCCATCCTATTCTGACTTAACAAGGGCTCTATACCCCTTAAAGAAACCAATGTTTTAATAAATTAAAGTTGCTTGGACTCTGTGACAACTTAGCCATGAAATCAAGCATGATTACCTTCCATGTACATAAGATTAAGTTTTACTTCCATGGTTTTCTCATCTCTCTATACTCGAATGGTGCTAGTATGTTTTCTCCCATGAGCTTTCTTCACTATCCATTGGGAGGATTACAAATGTATCCACCACTTCGCCCTTAAAACCTAAGTGTTCTCTCCCAAGCAAGTCTAGCTTCACTGAGAACTTTTTATTGCCTACACTACACCCATCAATGTTGAGTGGTACGAAAGCAATGCATGGAGACCTAGAGGATATACACTAGTTTATGAACTCTTAATTGACCTCTTATGCTAGGGCCATGTAATTGCTGAATTTTCCTCTCTAAAGAGGTTCCCTTTCTATTGAAGATCGCTTCATTTCCCCATCTCCAAAGCCACAACAGACATATAACAAATTTCTCCTTCCATGGTTCTTCTGTCTCTTGCATTCCTTTCTGCATAAGGTTATCCTCCATCCACTCCCTAAAGGAAGGGGGCTGGGGTCGTTGACATTTTTCCTCCCCTAGAAGCTTGCCCCATAATACCTTATCTTTTCTGCGAGATCTAAATGAGTAATTGAGGTCTCCGGTTGTCTCCGGGCAAAACAGACAGTAAGGATCCATTATATAACCTCTACAATTTCTTAAACATGCATTAATGCTACCACTTACAAATTTCTCGGGTTTTGATACCACTAATAAGGTCTTTTATAAAAGATTGTGAGTTTGACTTAGCCTAAAACAAACCAAACAAGGAACAAATGAGGTAAGGTGGACTTTATCCGATTGATATAAGGGGCATGCACAAGATTGTCCTTAAAGTAGATACACCCCTCCTGGGCTTGTAACCTTAGTGCACAGTGTGCTGCCTACCCTCTAGGATTCAAAAACCATATCTCACCCTGGGCACCTCTCTGGTAAGAGACGGCATAACTCGAACAATGATATTCCCTCAAAGAAAATGTGCTTGGTATGCTGTCTGGAAACAGAGGTTTGACTGGGAGTACCAGAGTAGTGTTTGAAGAATTCAGCAAGAGAAGAGTGCTTAGAAGCACTTAAGCAAGAGAGAAAAGAGAGAGCTTAAGAGTGAGATCTCAAAGAATAAGTGTGTTTAGAGAGAGAAGGGGGGGCACCGATTTATAGGTGAAGCGCCCAACGGATATCCCCAATAAATTGAGAGAAAAGGTAAAACTAATTAATTAAAATTAATTAACTAAATGGAAAGGCCATGTCTACTTCCAACATCTTCAAAGATTTGGTTTATTAATATTTAAAACCAACCTAATTTAATTTAAAATTCAATTACCCGTAGGAAGGATAATTTGATTAAATATAACCTTAACCAATTTGAATTAAAAGGATTATATTTTATTTAATAACAATAATAAAATTTGTAATTAGTTGAGATAATTTAACAATAAATTAATTTAAAATTGTACACACAAATCAAGTTAAATAAGATAAAGTCTCTAAGACTTAGCCAAATAAAAATAAAATTAATTTAAATAATAAAATTCCCTTTAAGAAGGAGATATATTCAAGACTACACCTTCGAACAACTCTACGCAGTGTAAGAGGAAGAAGAATATGAAGAATAGAGGAATACTATAATCTCAATGTATCGGGATCCTGTGCCCATAGCTATGAACCACTTTTAGGATAATTAATTATGAATCACAAAACATTGTGAATTAAAAATTTTGAATCCCAATGCTTTGTGTGACTCAAGGAACCATCATCCACATTTTGATTTCAACTATGAGTTATACTTTACTCTAAGTTACACTACTACATGCGCCTGGGCCTGATATTCATGAGCCTAGGAGAATATGCCTACGCTCATAGGAAGCGCCCTACTCCACTCATCATATAGGTGAACCCATCAAATGTGTTCTGCCTCTAAACACACCATCCATAAGGAATATGGAATTCATTAAGAGTTTACACTCAATCTCAATCAATGCAAAATAAACTCTATCTACACCATAGGGATGAACTCTCAATAAATATAAATGGTAGAGTTGCTCACAGTCAACAGATGTCTTGTTATTACCCATATGAACCCACTTCATGGGATCTCTATTCTAGCAAGTTGGGTTGCCATCACCTTTGACTTATGTAATAGGAAAAAGCCTCATCCCCTCGATGTTTGTTCCACCAGTTTTCTATTTTAGAATTTTAGCTCGATCTACCAAATTCAACTCGACTCACAAAATCCAAAGGATATAACCCCCGTCTCCTGCTAAATCAGAATAATATTGTGCCTTAGGCATATATGCATGTTCTTCCCATTAAACATTTTACTTTTAGCCTCTATTGTAGCTTGGCTATCACAATGCATAGACACAGATGGTGCTGGTCTCGTCCATAATGGGATATCCGACAATAAATTTATGAGCCACTCAACTTCAAAACTTGCCTTCTCTAAGGCTATAAACTCGGCCTCCATAGTGGACCGAGTAATGCAAGTTTGCTTGGATGATTTCCAAGAAACAACACCTCCTCCAAGGGTAAAAATGTACCCACTAGTTGATTTCATCTCATCCGGTCCGTGATCCACTGCATTACTAAATCCTTCAAGGACATTTGAACTAGCTATAACACAAAAAATAGTCATTGGTGCCTTCAAGTACTTTAGAACTCTGGTCGAATGGCAACCCAATGGTCCCGACAGACTTCGGTGTGTATCACTCAATCTTCTAATCGGTGCAGGGCAATGTTAGTTCTGGTACAATTTATCAAGTACATTAGGCTATCAATTATTTGAGCATACTTAGTATGGGCAACACTATGTTCTCTATTTTTCAACCGTGAGTCGTGGGATCATAAGGATTTGATATCAAGCTACAATCAAAGTGTTCAAACCTCTTTAAAATATTCTCAATATAGTGTTCTTGAGAAAGGTTAAGTGTTCTAGTTATTTTGATTCCTAGAATCAGCTCATCTTCTCCTAGCTCTTTCATATCAAACTTCAATCTTAGGAAACTCTTGGTATCAATTACAACTTGTAGGTTAGTCCCACATATAAGCATATCATCAACGTATAAACAAATGATAATGCATGAGTTATTTTTGTAAGACCCCAAAAAATTCTAATTTTCTGAAAAAAAAATGGTAAAATAATAATTTCGGTCAAAAATCTGGAATTTTTCTAGATCTCGAATGATGAAATGGATTTCACCGTTGGAATCGTCTCGCGAAATCTAGCTACCACGTCTACTTTCGTCGAATTCCAAGACAATAGGAATTTCACGTTTTTCAAGGCAATCGAGTAAAGTATGGCACACTCGCGCATCTATGGCTCAAGATGAGACATGGGGGTCAAGTGGAGAGCTAGTCAAACAAATAGCTCAAGTGGAACCTAGAAGAGACATGGCAACACATGATCGAGGGAACCAAGGTAGATCGATTAGGTGATAAGGGTAACCACTTAGAATCAGACAATTGGCAAGGAGAGGATCTCACTTGACTTCTATCTTCTCCCAACCAGTTGGGAGAGAGAGAAAGGCAAACCAAATTTGAGAGGAAGATTTAGAGAGAGAGGCTCTACCTTATCTCTAGATTTTCCGACGATCAGACCATCGGTTTCCGACGAAGCAAGAGGGAAAGTCTTTCCTCGTGACAAGAGATACAAGTAGAGACCGGAATCGGGGAGTTTTGACAAACTCAAAGAGGCAGGTCTTCTCCTACTTTGGTTATTTTCTACCTTAAGGGTCAGGTGGTCATTTCTGCCCTGCGAATGTTCGCTGTATTTTCAACCGTGGAAGTCGCCACATCAGGTATTACATTAACCGAACTCTTAGAACTGGTTTTCGTGGAAAATAAAGGAAATTCAAGTGTTGAGCCCTTCGTGTAAATTGTAGCCACATCCGCGGAACTTGATGTTGATTTTGAATTTTCAATCTCGACCTCAGACGTCTCAGACCCTAAATAGTCTAATAATCGGGAGAGGTCACCTATGGGAGGTCACTAGAGGTCAGCTCTGAGGTCAGCTGCTGAGGTCAGCTGCTACCGAGGCTCGGCTCAGGAGGTAGGTGAGCCTGCCTCGGCTGTGTCGTCGCCGGCCAAGTCGTCACCACTGGGTTTGATCTACGTAGACCTCCAACTTTGGAAGGTCATAACTTCTTCGTCCAAACACCATTTCGGGTGTTCTTGGACTCTATGGAAAGCCCATTGAGTCAAGAAGCCATTAATATGCCTATGGAGGATAGTAGGTGAGCTCAGCCAGGTCATCTGAGCTCAGCCAGGTTAGGTCAGCTCGGCCAAGTCAGGTCAGCTCGGCTGGGTTCGACTACGTGTGACCTCCAACTTCGAAGGTCATAAATTCTTTGTCTGAACTCCGTTTTGGGTTTTCTTAGACTCTATGGAAATAATATTGAGTCAAGATTCCATCCATGTGCCTGTGGATGGCAGTGGGTGTTGGAGCTGGCCGGAGAAGGCAGGTCGGCAAGGACAGGTCGGGTAGGTTAGCTCGGGAAGGGCTGGTTACTCATGTGTGACCTCCAACTTCGGACAGTCATAACTTCTTCGTCCAAACTCCGTTTTAGGTGTTCTTGGACTCTATAGAAAGCCCATTGAGTCAAGATTCTATTCATGTTCTTGGTTATTTTGATGTAAATAGTCGGGTTTCGACATGACCATTGCATGGCATGTTGTAGGCTATTGTATTGGGTAGGGGATACTCAGTTTATTTTAAACCTAAAGGCTTTAAAATGGTATGTCGTTTATGGAGCTGCAGTTATAAGGTTTAGTTCCAAAGACTTGGGACTGAAGGATAGAGGATTTCGACCACTCACACACCCAAGACTCGTGGTGTGGGCTAGTTTGAACTGAAACTAAAATTTTCTAGGTTTTCTGTCAGTTATCAGATGGATGATCGGGAACCAAATCGTTCATGTTTGTGAAGGCCGTGAGGTACCCTCACACGGACGGGTCTAAGATTGTGACCTAGATGTGTTATTGCTTGTATGAATAACATGCAGCAGAATATGACATGTTAATGTATGTTGTATGATGTAATAGTGTTCATTTCTTCATATAGACTAAAACTTCTAATTTCACATAGTTACAAGAGCCTTACAGAGCCATGTCATTGATAAATTGGTTTGATTAAATAATTCTTTCTTAATGTTCAGATTTTCAAAATGGGTCAAGTCTATGACATCAGTAAGTGCACAAAGTCATACAAGTAGTAAAATCAATGTAAGTCCGTGCATCATTCCCACGTAAGAGATTGGATAAGAATTTAAATCACAATTCCAACTATTTCAGTTCTATGCTATTTCGACTAAGAACTGCAGTGAAAGTTTTATCTATAAAATTAAAGATCCTAGACTATTAACTAAAATAAACTTAAATAATATGAAAACAACAAATATAAAGAACAAACATCGGACCCCACTTGTTCCTCGTGAGAAATCTTAAAACTATCAAAGAATTATGTGAAATGCTAATTCCTACAATAAAATACATTGCTCTATTTTGTATGATCCGATTTGCTCAAGATTGTCAAATATTACATTGATTTCTCCATATTCATCGGTTGGCCCTTTTACTTTCTCGGCAAGATCAAACTAGCTAACTGTATTTCTTATTCTCTTGCAAGATTTGGGCATTTTTCTTTCTCAATACTTAACACCAATTTCTTGATGACTGCAGATCTTTTGCTTTCCTTCTCAGGATTCTTGCAAAATTTCTACAACTCAATTAGTGGCTCATCCTCCAGATCTATTGGTTCTTCCCTTTCCCTTGATTCGATCTAAGCTAACACAGGGTTGGGAGCTTCCCTTTAGATTGAGGTGAACTCTCTGACTATTTATATTGTAAAATACTCCCCTCCAACTTTAATTATGAGCGAATGGGGGATTTATCAAAATGAACTTTCAGAGTTTAGTAGTTCATCAATGGTAGTCTAGCATATCCATAAGTGAATGCTCTCAGCTCTCAGGAATCTCCAACTCTGTGTCACGTAGAGGGCATCATGGAAATCAGAGCAAGATACACTCCCTCAACTGGTATTTGGTACTACCATTGGGAACTTATCGATTCAAAAACGACACCAAGTAAATCCCAACCCAAATAATTTTCTCCATATTTTTGCGTAAAAGATCAGAATTCAATCAGATATCAAATCCAAAGCAGAAATGTTCCAATTATCGATTACACTTAAAGAAATGAAGCACTCCATCACGCATATCCACTATAATCGCAATGAACCTAGAAGAAAATGAACTTAAATTCTGTCTTAGATTTATAAATTTTTGTGCGTAATTTTAAGAAGAAAATATTAGAAACAAAAATCAGCCCACTCGTTTCTACGTCAGATTCAAATCAAGAAAAGAATTTAATAAGATTAAAATAAAAAATAAAAAATAAAATTCTACTCTAAACTATACATTGAGTTCCTTCACTCTTTTCTCGTAGTGAAGACTAAGCTACTTTACTATTCTCGATACGTCTATTTATAACTATCAAAAGAAATGTCGAACTCCTCAAAAACTCTAGGTGGAATTCTCAAAAGAAAAAAGCCTAAATCACTGCCTCAGTCGCAACCTCAGTTGATACCACCTCACCCTCATTTGTCCTAGTTCAATCATGACCAGTTTTGCAGCTGTTGATTATACGCCACCAATTGTGGTCAGCACTCTTTGGCTCATTTGTTCTTCAAGAATTGATGTCGCGACCTTAACTTCACGCTATAATTCGCTAGTTCCTTCAAGGTAAACTCCGAAATACAACTTCAGCTTTAGGTTGCAACCTCCTTTAGTTGTCACAACTCCTTCTCGTCAGATCGCATGTCATGACCTTAGTTTTAGTTACACCACATTTCTCATTTCTACCGCCTTACCTCAGTCGTGACTTTCTTTAAAGTCGCGACCTTCTTTCGGTCTCGCTTGATATAAATGTAATATATGTAGCGACCACAATTAGTCGATCGCTGATAGCCCTCGCTTTAAATAGTCGTGGACTTCATGACATTGCGAATTTCACATTGTTCCTTCGGGTTGTAGGTCAGTTCGCTTGTTTTAAACATGATTGCAACTGATGTTTATGCTCACAGGTATTCAGTCGCGACTCCTCGCTGATTGGTCGCGACCTCCAGGGTCCTTGAATAACAAATGGTTGCAACTTCGACTTAACCGACTTTCACTCGCCTCGCCTTCGCCCCACGCGACCCCGAATATTAAGTCACTGTTTCATTTCTCTGGATTCTCCATCACTTGTAGTTGCAACTTCAAATCTCTTTGTCAGACTTTATTCAGCCCATGTCGCGACTTTGAGATGATGTCACACCTCAATTTGAGTCCTTCATTTCATAAATCGTTGCAACTCAAATTTCTTTATAGACCTCATATGTGGCTTCATCAATGGATCAATCGTCACACCAGACTGGCTTCATGTAATCTTAGCTCGCTCTTGGAATAGTTTCTTCGCTTCAACCACGCTTTATTGGTCAGAACCATTAACTGGCCTCGTGATGTTGTGGACCTGGAAATAACTGAACAAAAGAGCCCTCAGGCGACTTTTCTTCTCTTAGTCGGACCTCCTTTCTCTCGCTTTCAGTCAATTCTTCCTAATTTCACTGGAATTTCGCTTTTTTTTTTTTTTTTTTATGGCCGTGATTTTTCTCGCAAATTAAATTTGAGCAAATTATCTAGGTTTCAAAGATATGAATCAACAATTATCTTGTAATAAACTCCGTAAAAATGGATTAAAAATCAAATGAGTTTTTTACTCATCAAATTCTAACTTAAAATTTGCTTCTGTCCTCAAGAAGAAAGAAATAATTGTTTATCCTCAAACAATTAAGCTAAAATCTTTAAGGACATTTTTCTGATTAACACCATAGTCTTTCTTATTCCACCTTCTAACTTGAAATAGGAGATAGTAGCATCATTTTAAATTTAAGTTTCGATTCAAGAAAAAGGAATGGTTTCCACTTATATCACAAATTCCTTGATGAAATAATGTATTCAAACAATTTATTCAACAAGTCTTGTTCTGTGTGTGTGTGCAGGTCTTCAATCCTTTTCCTCTTCATGTTGAATTTAGTTAATCTTCTGGGAGTCTCCTTAGAAAACTCGGTCAAGGTCCCATAGGATTGTTTTTTCACATTACCTTCCACTAATGTAGGTAAATCTGAACCTTCAAGATCAACGAGGTCTTTCGCACTCAGAATGTCGGGGCTTAGGTACTGTAGATAATGGGAAAATTTAAGTTGCAAATTACCTAGTTTCCACTCTTTCTTTAACTAATTTCCTTCAAATTTTCAAATTTTCCTTCTTTGTACTTGTCGCTTTCCTCCTTAATCTTGGCATGATTCATCTTTTTGAAATCTTCTATGGCTTTTGATTTCACTTCGTACTTTTATTCCAAATTCCGGGGCCCCTTGTTCTAGAACTCTTTGCTTGTTTGTCTAAGAATGGGAATTCTGTGTAATATTTGTCTTCTTAGGCTTTCTATCACCCTTAGAGAACTTTGGGCTAGCAACTCCATGGCTCATTGGCATTAGGTACTAGGAAAGTTAAAACACCCCTACGAGCTTAATTGTTCAAAGGAAATAAAGCCACAAGACAAAACTTCATTCCCTTTTCACTCACTTCGTTTCTTTTCCCTAATCTTTCAGTTATTTCTTCCTCCTACCTTGTAACATTTGGAAAACATTTTCCCCATACTCCTTCTGTTTTCCCTTTGCGTAGACCTTCTGGCCGGAATCGGATAATTCTGGGCTCTTTGTTGCAGGATTATTGTAAGGAAAGGGATTCAGGTTTTCAGTTGCTATCATTTGAAGAATTAAGGCTTGTTTGGCTCAAAGCATGAACTAGATAGGTATGTTTTCCAGCATATAATAGGTAGGCTTGAAAAGCTCTGTGTCAAGGATGGTTTCATCACTTTTATATTGCTTTACTATGATTTTGCCTCAATCAATAATCTAACAAGCTGAGACTGAACTCTGACCATGAATTTCCTGTGAATATGTTCCTAATTCTCAAAGTTTCATGAGTTTTGTTGACCAAGGGTGTTTCTTCAAGACTTGTACTAATTCACTGTTTATTTACACACTTTCAATCAAGTTATTTGTTCCTTCGGCAATATCCATTTTTCCAATTTTTGCAATCTAAACTAGATTTTAAAAAAGGCTTCTACTCCTGATTCCAGTTTACTAATATATGCCCTTATTTTTCCTGCATTGTTGTTCTTGGGATAAAAACATAATTGGTCATTTCGATCCTGTACGTATAAGGCACCTATAG
The DNA here is from genome assembly GCA_016808115.1 of Tetrastigma voinierianum. Lineage (NCBI taxonomy): Eukaryota > Viridiplantae > Streptophyta > Magnoliopsida > Vitales > Vitaceae > Tetrastigma > Tetrastigma voinierianum. The sequence continues at coordinate 227,018 of JAEQBH010003238.1, read as the reverse complement.
TTTTCATGCTTACAAAGAAATGACATAAACATAAAATTTCTACGTATCACCTGTGAATCCAAACAATCAGCCTTATAATCAACTGCATTTTATTTATTCACATATCAAAATATTCAATGTGGTATGAATTTGATTTTCACTATAAAAAAATGAATGCAAAATTACGATTAGGATCAGATTTTTAATCCAGAGGAAAATTCTCCGCTTCTTTGATCTAAAACCCCATGCCTTCCTTCTAGTTAGCCGCTTACCGCCTCCCGTCTCAATGTTTATGCAGGGGCCGGAGAAGGTGAGTCGCTCAACGAGATGCCTTTCCCCAGCCTCCTCTCGTTCAGTTCCCTTCGGGATGATGGGGGCTCCGATTAACCCTTCTTCCAATTCTCCCCATCATCCATTCTGATTACGTAGCGTTTATGGAATCAAGACTGAATTTAATGAGCCCGACTCCATTCATTCCATACGCTCCGTGATTTGCACCCTTGAACTTGTCTTTTCCTCATTCTCTCTTTTTCCTTCATTCTCATTGCTTATTCTTTTGCGTTTTTCCCATCCTTTATAGTAATCCTCTCAGAAATCAAGGTGTTTTAATTACTTTTTAAGATTTCCAATGAATGAATTTTAAATTAAATTTTCGATTCATACCTCGCTTATTTCCTTAATAGGAGAATGAGGAAAACTTCAAGGAAGTTTCGATCGTTTCCTGAGAGGCTTTGAATTTCAATTATTCTTTTTAAACTACGCGACCTAAACTACCTTTTAATTAAGGCTCCATTTATGGTTTCAGATTAATAATAGTTTAGTCAAGTGGCTCAAACGATGGATGCAAAAGTGGAAAATCTGAATTGAACTTGCTGATGAATGTGAACTGTAATTAAAGTTGGGTCTTAATGTCATGATTGTGATATGGGGGGTCGCGACATTAAATTTCAAGCCTCTTAATTAATGATTTACAATGAATTCTATTTTTAATGCTGGAACGCCCAAATGAAAGGTTTAAAATATATTTTTATTGAGATTTGGACAATTCTGGTCGCAACCTAAAGATTTTGTCGCGACCTGCGATGTGGTCACAACTTCAATTTCACTGTTGTGACCTGTTTCTCTAACTTATTACTTCAATGTCCGACTTCTTAGTCGCGACCTATGAATTGATGTCATGACCGTAGTCTCAATCATGTAGACCTCGGGAAGTTTCTCATCATTGTTATAACTAATTCATTCTAGTTTCGACTTAGACAATTTATCATGACTCAAGAAAATTTCCGTGTCTCAGTCAATCCAATTCACAGCAATTTCAATTCACCAAACTAATCAAACAAATAAATCTGTTCATTCATCATTCAAGTATTCAATAGAACTCACCCACTTAATTCAACTTCAAATTTAAGCACAAAAATAAAAAAATTTCCCAAACATTCAATCATGCTATCCGAGAAAAAATTTAAATAAATTCAAGAAGAGATAACGCCCCTTTTTGTCCGTTTTGAAGGCTGGAAATTCGATTGTAGATTTTCGCACATTCTATTGTCCCTGAAACTAAAATAAATAAAAAAATTACTTACTCTTCACAAAGAATGACAAATTACCAAGTTATTAAAACTTTCACATAAAAAGTATAACTAGAAAACTTAAAACAAACTGGTGGGATTGCCTTCAAAAAAGCTACCAATTTTGAATAATAATGGACTTCCCGCTGGCAGTATTTAGCTCTTCAAATTTTTTCTATTCGTAACTAGGAGTCATTTCTTCCATTTGCATTCCTCCTAATCTGCAGCTAGATTCTCGTCTCGTACCTTTGAAGTACGGTCCTAAGTTATGCTAATCGTTCTCAAAATCGATCCATGGTTAATCAGGAAATATCCATGAAGATCTCCATAACTTCTTCCTTCGCTAGATTAGAAAATAGAGATATCATGCATCTGAACGCACTGTGAGCATTACACAAACCAAATGGGCATTCTTCTAAAAGAAAAGTACTAAATGGGTATGTATGCTGTGTGCTTCCTAACCCTCAAGTGCAATGAAATGGTTACATCCGTAGATCCACTAGAAAACATAAGTGAGGTGTCCCGCCAACCTATCCAGCATCCGATCAATGAGCCGTAGGGGAAAATGATCCTTTCGTGCAAAGATTACTTTCTCAGAATAATGATACACCCCTCCATCTCCGTCATAGCTTCGAGAGGAATCAATTCATTATTTTCATTTCTGATCACATTGAATCCACCTTTCTTGGGAACCACATGTACTGGGCTCACCCAAGAACTATCTGATATAGCATATATAAATCCTGCATTTAACCATTTCAAAACTTCTTTTCTGACAACTTCTTTCATCATAGGATTCAGCCTCCTTTGATGCTACAATAGTTTTTGCATTATCATTCAGCAATATTTTGTGCATGCAAATGGAGGGACTGATACCCTTTAGATCCTAATTTTACCTCAAGCTAACAGCTTCTCAGACTTTCGCATTTGCTGTTTTCTCGTTTCTTCATTCAATCAATGCAGCTGATATGATGACTTGTTTTCTCTTTTATGTTTCTAAGAACTCATATTTTAAATGAGTGGGCAATTCCTTCAATATTAACCCTTCAGCACTAGTTTCTTGCTCAATAGTTTTCTGTCCCTGGCTGCATACATCATCTTGACTGTTTTCATTCATGCTCGAGACTGCTGTTATACATACCTAAGGCAACATTTCAGCTAACCACTAAGATATCAAAATTCATCTCAATTCCCATTGATAGAATGTTGAAGAGTACAACAGAATCACTCCAACCCTAAGAAGACTAGCTGTTTTCTAAAGCCATACAACTTTTTCCATTTATATCAGGATATTCCAAACTCCTATTAAGATTAAAGTGCACTGCTTCATTCCCCACCCTTAGAGTCATTTCACCTTTTTGCACATCTATCAAGGCAGCTCCAGTTCTTAAGAAGGGTCTTCCAGCAGCAAGGGGACTTGGGTGTCTTCCTCCATCTTCACATAATCACCACAAAACTATGTGAAGATGAATCTTCCACTACAAGCACATCAAGAACACCTTCCTGTCAGTGCTTACTGACCATCAGCCATTTGCAATGTGGATTAATAGTCAGGGGTTACTTCCAAACTCGCAAATTTTTGCACCACCTAAAAGGCATCAAATTTATACTAGCACCAAAATCACACAAGGCATTCTGGATCATTTCCTATGGAGCGTGGGAATGGTGAAACTCCGCCTCGGGTCTTTCATTCGCTGCTGTTTGTGACAATTGCACCGCAGAAAATGTTCACTCATTCCTTCCTAAGTTTATTTTCCTTTTCTTGTTCAAGATTCTTTTAAAATTTGCATAGTTAGGCATTTGGTTGATTACTTCGTAAAGGAGATATTGATTTCTATCTTCTTAAAGAGATGTCCACACCTAGAAACCGCTTCTTCCTGCTTTCCGGGCTTCCCGAGGGAATGGCAATCGTAGGTGCATGTTGGTACTCTCCTTTTCGCTCACTACCCTTCGGGCCGTTCGCCTGTGGCCTCTTCGCTTCCAGTATTCTCTGTGCGTGCTCTCTCCTTCCTCTTAGCTTTCTTGTCGCACTCGCCTCTCTTTCCTTTCTTTCTGTCGTTGTCGCCACTTCCCTTCCCTAATTTTAACTAACTCGTAGTCCTTGATTCTTTTGAGTGTCAGTAAATCGCAATCTCTTGCTCGGGATTTGGCATACCAGTGGCCACCATTCTACTTGTGCCCGGTTCTTCAATGAGGCACTTGATTTTCCCCGGGAATACTGAAAGTATCATACTTGAAAGCTTCCCAAGTCGACAATTTCTATTCATGGAAGCGGTATAGTTTCTCATATCCTCATGAACCAGCGACTTGTTTTTCAAATGGTTGAGTCCTTATGAACCTGGAGTAGTCATTCCCGCCTTCACCCCTCATCACAAACCCGGTAGCCGCGAGGATTCTGCCCATGCCTCGGGCCTCAGGCCGCCTCCACCATATGAGAAATTCTCACGGTTCCTCAAAGGTTGAACTCCAGAATTGTGGGTAGGTTAGATCATTGAAATGGTAATTTTTGGTTTATTCACGTACTTAACCTCAACCCCATAAGAGTCCCTCTCAGTACTTCAAAGACTTTTCCACGCTCTCTTTCCACCACCCTATCTCATGAGCAAATGCATTTTTCTTTCCTCGTTTCATTCATCCCGCGCATATAATCTAACTTTGCTTCCATAGCTGTCATTTTACCCAGATCCATGACCCCCTTCCTCTCAAGATTACCCCTTGAAAACTCGTATGGAGCTTCATATCGTGACTCGCCCAGCCCTATCGATCCCCACCTCTTCACACTTTTCTTTGCATGCTCCACAAGACAAAGCCACAATGATACTCTTTGGGGCTACTCATTTAAGGCATGAGGGCAATGAGTATCCATTTGAGTTTTTAAATCAATTTGCGACCTAGCGCCTTAAGCAGCTCTGAACTTCCCGTGCTATATATAGGCTCATCTTCCCCTATTGAAACACTATTATCCTCTTCTTCTCCTCCCGAGGCGAGAGACGGGGAAAGAACTCAGCTTCCAAGTATGCTTCACCAGCTCTTCCTGCATCTACCGAACCATATGGTAAATGACTCACCTCATGTGGCCGTTATATCTCCTTAAAGAAAATTGGAAGAGATGCAATTTTTATCACTTTCCGGGCCTCACTCCATTCAAATAATCGTGATCGCATCCCGGCAAATCTACCTTGATTCTCGTCAATCTTCTGGGTGAAGTGTCACAGTGAAATCTGATATTGCCGGCACTATCATATCAAAGCCGCTTCGCTCAAAGTTGCTTGCAACGCCATGTAGGTCGTCTCGATTGCACATTCTTCCCTAGTCGATAAATCCAGAATCCTCCATTGTATCACTATAGAGGCCTTCTGCCAATAGTCCTTCGCTCTCACCGGTCATGTCTTTCATCTACCATGGTTGGCGTTTCTCTCGCTTCTTTGTCTTTTCTGCTTCTAAGTGTTCTTTCCAATTCAAGGTTCGTCGGCAATGTAGTCGGAATCTTGTTTCCGTATTAAAGGATTCCCGAAATTGAAACACACCTGGCCACAGGATTAGCAGAACGTGAAAAGGCGATTTTCAACACGGTTGTTGAAGATCGTTGGTTGGTACAAATGACCGCTTATAAAAGCCGTTTTGGTCTTTCTTTTATAAAATTTAGCAGAAAAATGTCCAAATTAGCATTTCCCCTTTGTTAAAAAATATCGACCTTATTCAATCTTTTCAACTCTCTGCGAATGCAGCTGCCATGTGTTTTCACAAATGTCATGTTAAAACTTGTTCATTTTTCCATATACACAACCCTCACCAAGATATAGTTACAAGTGATCCTACTTTCTTGGTGTACCATGTCACTTTGGATAAATTTGCTTCATTAAATAATTATTTCTTGTGTTCGCATTTTCAAAAAATGGGTCTAAGGATAACACACGCAAGTGCACGTGTCATACTATAGTAAAATCCGAATGTAAGTCCGTATCATTCTAATGTAGATTGATTGATAAGAATTTGAAATCAACTACCCCAACTATTGAAGTTCTGGCTACGAATTAAGAACCTATTAGTGAAAGGATTAGTACTCAAAAGTGCTATTTCTGAACCCTATATTAGATATAGGTTTTGAGTGCTTTTGCGCACTAATCATGTCATTTATGCCAAATTTGAAGTCTCTAAGTCTTCTTAGTATCACTTATGCCTGCTGAAGGTTATTTTCAAATATATTTCAGGTTTTGCGCACTTTGGGAGCTTCCCAACATCGAGTCAAATGATGAATCACGAAGATTGATCCCAAATTTGTCGCCATCAATCACCAAAATCAAAGAAAGAATGAAGGCAAAGCGATGGAAATCGGATGCAAGAGAGGGACAGAAGCAAAGCAAAGGAAGGATCAATAGTTCTAATTCGCTTAAGATTGCGAAAAATTTTCGCCGATCATAAAATTCTAAACAAAAGCAACCCAGCTTAAAATTTCGCAACCTTAGCGAAATTACCAATTTTCGACACCGTGGTTTTCACAAAGAATCGTTCCTAGAGAAATTTCCATGTTTTCATCACATAAATTCTCGCTGGCCAGCTGCCTGTTAGCTAATAAATCACTTATTCGCTTCTAGCAAAATTTGCATTTTCGCTATCTTTGAGGATTTCGACTCGCTAGTTACTTTAAATTTTCGCGCTAAATAAATCAGTTTCTCGCCTTACGAAATCTACCGTCTTGTCATGCTTTTGTAATTACACATGCAACCGACTTCAATTTTGGTGTATTACCTTTGTCCCTAAATTTAGCTAAATTGTTAGGCTTTATGGTATTTTCTACCATTAGGTGCCCCATGTCACCCATTTCAGGAATCGGGAAGAAACAAATCAGGAAGCAATTTGTAAGTTTTAAATTCTGTAAATAAAGTCTTAGTTTAGTTGGTAGTGGGTTTTTTTTTTTCTCTCTTCTCTCTCTCCTCTTTCCCCTTATTTTCTTGGCTGTCAAACACTCTCTTGAGGATGACAACTCAAGAGATGTCAAGGTTCTTTCTTTGAAGCATAAGGAAGCTAGCTTCAAAAAGAAAGGTAAGTAGTCACCTCTAGTGGTCATGCTGTGTACTGTATTTTGCGGCCTCATCTTCAAAATAGGTTGAATAGCATTGAATGTTATTGATTTGGCCAATACTTACCATGCTTTAGGATACAAGGTATACTTATTGCTAGATGCACTCGTGGTTTTTAGATGGTCTTTACTTAGCCACCAAATGATGTTTAATGTTGTGGTTTCAAACCGTAGAGAGGCTATAGATGCAGCTGTTACCGTGTTAACTCAAATAGGAGTGGTTTCTAGGGTTAGGTTTGCTAGTTAAACATAGATCCTGGCCAGGGCTTCGACTATAGGTTGCTTGTCATAACTCGCAGACAAAAACCCGAGGACACTTATTTCTGTCTCAAGTTACCAAGTTAGTGACCTAAATCTTCAAAGTTAACTTTTCACACACATCACGCTTAAGCAATTTCACAGCTAAAACTACTTCCACTGCTTTGAAACAAAAATCCAAAAAGTCCAAATAGAAAGCCTTTACCTTCGCATCTATGAAAATTCATTCCTGGATGAAACCCATCCTCAGAAACGACTTTAGACCACTATACTCAGTGAGTTTCGACCACATAGCAGAGGGAACTTAGGTGTATATAAATTTTGTTGATTTTAGCTCACCAAATGCGTACCTGGTCAAATGGCGCCGTCGTCAGGGGATGGTGCCAAATCACGAATGATAATATGGCATTGTGGATCAACATCACAAGTTAAGGTAACCTTACCTCTTTGTAACCTCATTGGTGTGAACCCGCGCTTTTCAAGACTTTGCGTGAATCGTGACCAAGCTTCGCTTTTCATTCAGTTAGTTTTAATTTTGTTGGTTGGTTTAACCTTTTGCAAGTCAATTTGTCCTCTTTGTTTTTGGCTCTCAGCTCAGGTATGCAATGCCGACATAGAACTCGTGAAGACCCATAGAATCAAGACACTAACCGAATCTGGGCCAAGGAAGCTTTCAAGCAGGCCACACCGATACCATGGATCCACTACCTGAAGAACAACAGTCAGCCCGGGAACCCCAATGAATCCAACAAACTTATATGGAACCATGAGGGATCACATTCACCCTCCTAGAGTTAAGGTCTCCATCCCGTATCATTCCTCCCGCCAAGATGTAGCAAGAGGCCATATTTGGTACCCCTACTCCCACATATCATGGTATGGAAAATGAAAATCCATACACTCATATTAGGATTTTTAGTTTGTACTACCTTTTAAGGAAGGTATGATGGACATGGATTTTGTTAAAGTCAAAGCATTTATTGACCTTATGACAAGGCCAAAATTTGGCTAAACTCACTGAGGCCTAGAACCATTAGAATTAGAAATCAATAGTCAAGTAGTGCACTCCTCAAGAAGTTCTTCAAAGGTTTGTATAAGACCAATTAAGAGACAAATTTACACTCATAAATTTCGTGATGCTTAGAGTTTTTACCAATGTCGGGAGAGATTTATGGAAACCATCGCTGTCTCTGTCCATCAAGGGTTTGATACTTGATGTTATGGAACCACTTCTATGGTGGTATGTCTCCACATAAACAATTAAATTAAACTATAAAAAGTGGGGTAACTTTGAAAACATCCCGATGAAGCTAAGTGGATTTTGAACTATGTAGTCGAAACCCCAAAGCTCGGGATGAACCTAGTCCTGTGGAAGTTGAGATCGGGGCCATCAACCACCAAGGGGAGACAAGCACGATTTCCCGAAGACACGTAGATGAAAGCAAAATTGGATCAGCTTTAACTCAAAGATCGATGATCCGAAAATGAAAACCAGCATGAAATACAAATGCAAATGAGTTATCTTCATCCCAATTTTCGCTTCAATTTTCAACAATAATTACTCTCGAGGAGCACCGCCAAGAGCATGCCCATGCCATAAGTCAAAATAAACCAATCATGTATGCTCCATATGGTAACACTAATAACCCTAATCGAGAAATTGTCCAAATTTGTCATGGAAACTAAACCCTGTATGCTCCTTCAAGAGCACAAAGAATGATTCCACTTCAATACAACAACATATGCCTCCACTCATCTCTCCTCGTTGAACAGCAATCCCGAATTTAAGTAAGGTATGGTATATTCAGGTATGTTTAGTGTTGAATGTCCAAACTAGTTAGAAAATTGAAGCAGTAGAAAGTTCACTCAACAGAAATCGACAATATGTACTGGAGATTTTTAAAATCGCCTAATCAGCAAGCCAGTTCGTAAAGGGAAGGCTCCTCCAGCACAACAATATCGTAGCGGTGAATGAAACAGTGAATTTGACCAGGACTTAAATGCAAAACTATGAAGTTAAGGCTAGACTTCATTTAAGTGGTGGGGAATTCAAGCCAATGTAAAGATTTGTGCCAAGAAAGTCGGGCCCATTAGCGGGTCGAGCCACTCAGAAGAACAATGCTGGACAAGGAAGAGGTAAAGATTAGAATACCCCTCCGCTTCGCAGTTCAAGAAAGAAAATCATGTTAACCAAACAGAAATGTTGGAAGTATCATGCAAGTGAAAGTCAATATTCCTCTCCTCGATATGATTAACAGTTCCTACTTACGCAAAATTCTTAAAGGATTTGTGCAATTGCAGTGGTCTTAATGTAAATAAAAAGGCCTTTAACCCGAAAGTGTTAGTGCCATTATGGGTATAGAAAGACTCCAAGAAGCATAAGACCCAGATGTCCCCATCTCTGTGGAATATCGAGGCATCAAGGGAGAAAGCACCTGCAGACCTGTGTTTGAACTGGGCTTATTCTGCCGTGCCAAGCAATCAATAAGAACTGAACCCACCTCCATCACACTCGCCGATAAGTCTATTAAAATACCAAAAGGAACTCATTGAGGACGCTCTATACAAGTGACGATTTTTACTATCCAAGAGATTTTGTCGTATTTCGTGGATACAATCCAAATGTTAGAATAGACCTAATCAAAGCCCATCATATTAGGGAGACCGTTTGGCTACTTCAAATGCAATCATCAATTGTCTGAATGGAGTCATGCAACTCACATTTGGAAATATGACCTGAACTCAATATTTTCATTCGGGGTAAAGGCATGCACTGTGAGGAGGATGACTTTGAAGAAGTCTCAGATTTTAGATACCATTCTGAAGAACAGCTAACCAACAAAGAAGTGCAAGAGATATTAACTTCGTAGTTATCCGATTGCCTTGTAGAGCAACAATTTTAATTTCAAGAAATGAGCTTAGTATTACAGTACCGGAGAAGAAGAATAGAAATTTTGCCTCTACGACCGGTATCAATGAACCCAAGGAACCTCAACAATCTAGAACTCAAACCTCTCCCAACCTGATTTAAAGTATGCATTTTGGAAGTAAATGAGCAAAGGCTCGCCAGGATTTCTTCGTCACAACTATCAGACAAGAGCATAATCTCTCGCACCTTCTCAAAAGAATGGCAAGTATCGATGGAAAATTTATGATCCTGGAAGGCATAAACCCGCCCATTCAGACTCATCACATCTATTTAGAAAGAGAGCTTCCAAAGTTGTTAGTGCACTCTAAATCTGAGGGCTCTGAATCCCCATCTACAGGAAGTAGTTCATGTGGAGGTCTTGAAATTAAGTCAGAATATTTATCCCATTTCGATAAAGACATGGTTAGCCCACCAACCCACAAACAAACCCATACTTCAATCTGAAAAACGAAGGGTGAAGAATTGTCTACCACTTACAACCATTGAGAGTTGTGTATGGGATTATAGAAGGCTCAATGAGGTGACACGAAGACCACTTCCCGCATCATTGGTCATCATCACCGAAAGAGTTTCGACACCCTTCTATCGCTTTTGATGGGTATTCAGGTACTTCCGTGATAGAAATCGCCTGTAAGATCAGAAAATACTACTTTTACTTGTCCATCTGCACGTATGCTTTTATGAGGATGCCTTTTGCTTTTGTAACGCCTACCACTTTTCAATGGCGTATGCTCGTGATGTTCAAAGGATACGGTAGATGATAATGGAGGTGGCTGCACGGATGATACTCAACACAAGATATGGGGGCGATTTTGAAGAATGCTTAACCAATTTGGAAGCCATTTTGTAGAGGTGCATAGAGAAGAATTTGGAAGAACTGGAGAAATGCTTACTTTATGGTAAACCAAGGAACTGTATCGGGGGCACATTATTTCTAATAGGGAATCTGAAGGATAGCCAAGATCGACATTATTTCCAAATTGCCGCCCTTAACAAATGTGAAACAATTAGACAATTCCTTGGTCATGCGGTGCTTCTACCGACCTGCCATTAAAGATTTTTCTAAAATTGCTAAACCCCTCAGACAAGCTTTTGAGAAGGATGCCAAATTGTCAGAGAAAGAGATCGCGAAGAGTTTTGAAGAACTCGAAATTCATTTGACTACTCGCCTAATAGTTCGAGCACCCACCGCGTGCATCGCTTCGAGGTGATGCGATGCGAGTGATCTTGCTATAGGAGCTGCACTTGGCCAAAGAGAAGATGGGAAACCCCACGTGGTGTATTATGCAAGCAAACCCCGAATTGAATCACAAGAGGAATTATACCACCATGAAAGAGTCACGCGCGGTATATGCCTAGATAAATCTGAAAGCATACTGGGTCAATGATATAGTCATTTTTACGCATCATTCGTTTGAAATATCTCTTAACCAAACAAAATGCAAAGCAGACTCATCCGTTTGGTTCTCGTTACTTCAGAGTTCAACTTGCAAATTGAGATAAGAAAGGGGTGGAATTGTAGGCGTATCATCTGTCAAGGTTAACTATAGCCCACGACTCACAAATTCCAATCTATTAATGATGAATTTCCGAAGAACTCTAATGCATTGAGAAAGCTCCTGTATGCTCATTGCCAATTTCACTACGTGAGAAATCCCACTCTGAGTGGAGACAGATAGAAATATTTTCAAGTAAAATCCATTCCTATTATTGGGAAGAGCCTTTCCTATTCAAATACTGTGCAGATCAAATCATCAGGAAATGTGTACCTGAGGAGGAACAGCAAGGAATTTTAAACCACTGCCATGAAAGTGCTTGTGGTGGTCATTTTGTTCCCTAAAGACAAAGAATGAAGGTACCTAGCAATGTTTCTATCGCCTTCATTGTCAATAAGCATACCAACGTGGCCGTGGTATGTGATGTGATGCCAAAGACTCTGAAATTGTCTCACACATAGGATGCCATTGAACCCAATTTGGTGGTCGAATCACCATGTATGCGGTATCGATTTTATGGACCTTCCCACCCCATATGGTCATACATACATTTTGGTGAGGGACTATGTCTCCAAATGGGCCAGCTCGATCCCCGCAAAAACCAACGACCATGGTGGCACCCAAATCCCGAAAGCCTCTCAATATCTTTCCAGTTCGGGTACCGAAATATTATTAGCGATGGAGGTTCGCATTTCTCGAATAAACCATTTGAAAAACCTCATGGCTAAATATGCGTGAAACACAGCGCTACCCTTACCATCCTCAAACAAGTACATGAACTCATAATGTGTTAAAAAAACAAGACTGTCTATGAAGGTGTTAATACCAACAGAAAGATCTGGTCCATTAAACTTTTGATTCAAGGGCCTATAGAATAAATTTTCAAGACAATCCTTAGGAATGTCCCCTTATCTACTGGTCTATGGTAGGCATGTCACCTTCAAAGAGATTGAGTACAAAGCATGGTGGGCGATCAAGAAGCTAAATACGGACCTGCTTTTAGTCGAGAAAAGAGATTTCTTTGATCTTAATGAATTGGAAGAAATACTAATAATGCCTACTTGAATACCAAGATTGCAAGAAAAGATTGTAAAGAAATGGCACACCAAATGATAACTAGGAAGAGTTTCAAGGGAGGGGAGACTCAAGTCCCTCTTATATGACTCCAACCCATTTGTTTCTGTAGTAAGCTCAAAACCTCGATGGATCTGTCCATTCATTGTCCAAGCATACCCTAAATGAGCCTTGGGCTGACTTCACGTGATCCAAGTGATGACAGGTATTTAAAGTCACTTGGACAGAGGGTAAACCATAAGTGTGGTGCAGCAGGTCACTGGCGAAGAAATTCTCTCGATGGACCCTCCCGAACTAATGTGCTTTGTAATTTCAGGTGGCTACCGCTTGTCTCCAAGAGCCACTGCCTTGTTTTTTTAGTTATTTAAACTGGTCAGGTTTAAAATAGTGATATCGCTTAGAGCTTAATGATTGATTTTTTTTTTTTTCAAGCAGTAATAAAGAGTGGGCTTATAAGCGTAAGTATGCCCATCTTTATCTCGTGTGGAAGTACTCTTTTGTATTTCCTATTATCGGGTATCGGTTTTTCTTTCAATTGAACAATTGAATTGCTAAGCAATTGGGCAATTGAATCTGCTTTGTCGAAAATCGAATCACTGCTTTGTCACCTTTATGTTAGAGCAAATTTTATTGCTTGAAACAATTTTTAATAATCAAGTTCCAAAGATGCTCAACTTTGAAAATTTCTCCTTATGCTAATTCAACACACCGCACTCAGATTATTTCAATAGGTCAGTGGAATTTGTTTACTCTTTCGCTGCATAGCCTACTTTAAGCATGTTGGCAACCTAGGATAGTTTGTGTTACCCATACTTGAAGACCAATGTTGTCTTCTCCAAAAGGAAAAGAAAAGAAAAGCAACAGAAAAGAAAAAGAAAAAGAAAAGAAGAAAAAGAAAATAGTCGTAAGTTTTGTTTTGAAACCCGAGCACTGGGCCCTGAGGGGTGTATGGCGAAGCTCAAACTTAGCTCCTAAACCTTAATTGGTCAGGAGTCATCGATTTAGTGTTCGCTACATGGGTGGATAGGTAGAGTTCCAAAGAATCAGTGCTTGATTTTCAAGTCATTCTGAGTCCCAGGGTGAAGCCTTTAGAGTTTGTATCGGTTGATCCTCGCTTGATGCCCTAAACCTTAATCGTTGGGAGTCACTCGTGACCAAGCACACCTGACTTTGGTGAAGTCAATTTTAAGCATTGCATCCTACAAAGGTAGTCGAATAAAGAAAGAGAAGGCTGTGAACTATCCTTATCTAGGGTTGCTCAACAAAATTTAAGGCCATGTCAAGGTTAGGTTGGGGAGGGGACAAATTTTGCAATTTATCCACAGAACTGCTATATAAAGAACCATTAGACTTAGGTGAAATTCAAGTCGTGAATCATGGAACCAATATTGACCCAAATCGTTTTGTATGCTCTTTGGCTTCTTTCATGCCTGCTTTTCAAACATGGTGTCCATTTTTCGCTTTAAGGTATCGTTTATATGTACATAAACCCATAAACTTTTGAAAATCACTACATGACATCTCTCCTTTTGTTTTTGCAGATTGCTAAGGGACTAGCAACGCTTTGCTGAGGGGGTGGATTAGTACCCAAAAGTGCTAGTTCGAACCCTATATTAGATAGGTGGGTTTTGAGTGCTTTTGCGCACTCAATCATGTCATTTATGCCAATTGAAGTGTTCAAGTCTTCTTAGTATCACTTGGCGCTCTGCTAGAGGTTATTTTTGGTTGTTTTGCAGGTTTTGTGCACTTGAGTTCCAATGAGTCAAATGATGAATCACGAAAATTGATCCCAATCGTTTCGCCCATCAATCGTAATTTTCAAAATCAAAGAAAGAATGAAGGCAAAGCGGATGGAATGATAAAGAGAGGACAAGAAGCAATGCAATAAGATCAAGAAACTTGCACTTACTAAGATTGCGGAAATTTCACTGATTTAAAATTTCGCAATCTAGCTAAAATTTCGCAACCTTAGCTTAAATTACCACTTTCGCTAGACACTGGTGGTTTCGCAGGCAATCTGCCCTAGCTAATTTCATGTTTTCGCTTACCACATAAATCTTCGCTAAGCTAGCTAGTTCTTCGCTTAGCCAGCGAAATCACTCACGCCTAGCGAAATTTTCAGATTTTCGTTATCTTGCGATTTCGCTAGTTATGAAATTTTCGCTTAGCTAGCGAAATTTCGCCGCCTAGCGAAATCGTTTCCGCTTAGCGAAATTCACCGCCTTGTCATGCTTTGTACTAATGCAACCGACTTCAATTTTGGTGTATTAATTTTGTCCCTAAATTTAGCCAAATTGTTAGGCTTTATGGTATTTTCATACATTAGGTGGCTCATATAAGCCACCTCCCATTTTGTAATCAAAGAAACAAATTGAGGAAGCAATTCTTGCAAGTTTTGAATTTGTAAATAAAGTCTCAGAGTTTAGTTAGGGTTTTGTTTTTCTCTTCTCCTCTTTCCCTTATTTTTGCTGCCAAACACCCCTCTCAGGATGAGACAACTCAAGAGATGCTTGGCTGCTCTTTCTTTGAAGAGGAAGGAAGCTATAGCTGGCAAAGGCTATGTGTGTCACTCTTTGTATTAAAAGCCATGTGTATCGTGTTTATGGCCCTATCTTCTCAAAATAGGGTCAATAGCATCAATGTTATTGATTTGGCCAATACTTACTATGCTTTAGGATACAAAGGGTATACTTATTGCTAGATGCACTGTGGTTTTAGATGGTCTTTACGAGCCACTCGAAATGATGTTTAATGTTGTGGTTTCAACTCCAGAGAGGCTATAATAAATTGTACGTAGATAGCGAAATCGTAGAATTTTGCTATGCATTCCAATTTCGCTAGCTTAGCTTAAATTCACAAGAGATAGCGAAATCGAGAAATTTCGCTATCATCAAGGACTCGCACTAGCAAAATTAAGAGACAGCTTAAATTGAGAAATTTCGCTATCATCGTTGAATTCTAGCCTAGCTTAAAACTAGTTCTCCCGCTACATCGTTCCACTGGGCCACCTGTTCCCGGGCCGCTTCTCTTCCATTTTCTCTCCTCGCTTCATTTTCTCTATTTTCTCTCTCTTTCCTCTAGTCTCCGATCTATGATGTCGAGTTTGACTCGAATCTTCTGTGCTTGACTGACTCAACAATGTTGGCATTGATTAGCTCAAGCAAAAACTACAAAATTGCCACAAAATGCGATCGTGAGAATAGTAGGGACCTTAATATGTAACTGTTAAGAGAACACTAGTACACAAAAGCGCTTAAAACCTATTAAAAATGTGGTTCAAAATAGCACTTTGGGCACTAATCACACCCCCCATCCCACATTGCTAGTCCCTTAAAGAATGAAAGAAAGAAAGAAAGAAAGAACATACAAAATGATAACAAAATAGTATGTACAAAAGTTTGTATTTCAAAAGAAGAAAGAGTAATGCCCAATCTCTAAGTAAGAATCATCAATGCCGTGTCCAATAACTATCATGAGAATGAATACCATACAAAATCGAGTATCAAAAGAGCTCCATCTCAGTGAATCAACCGTGGAACTTCCACCAAAATCTAAGTGTTTATTTGATCGCCTCTCAACAATAAAACCGTCAAACTACACTCTCCCCAACCTAGATACTACTAATGCCGACCTTGAATGTTAACCAACCTAAATAGATCAGACCCACCTCTTATTCCACACCTCCTCATGTTGTAGGCGTACGTCGAGGAATCGACCACCAAAGTCCATGTAACAGGGATCTACCGATGACTCCCAACCAATTAAGGTTTAGGGCACCAAGTCATAAGGATCTTTCAACCACAAACTCTTCAGGTTTCACCCCGGACTTCAAATGATTTTAAGACTCCAGCACCTACAACTTGCTAAACTCCACCCATCCACCCATGTAGCTAACACTAAGCTCAAGTGACTCCCAACCGCTGAAGGTTTAGGCAACCGGGCTTTAAAGAATGCCATATACCTTGGTAACATGACTTGGAGTTGAACATCTTCATTTGAACAACAAGCAAAAGTTGCTAGAAAATAAAATCAAATAACCTGATGAAGTTGTTTCAATGGTCCGTATGTGGTGGCTATCAAAGGTCCAGAATTGCAAGGAGTAATCAGCCAAGAAGATGAAGAAATTTTGGTCCTGCCATCAACACCTACTGCAAGCCAATTGATCAATTCAAAGGCCATCACTGAGGACCAGGTCAACAATTGGGCACCCAACACCATGGAGTCAACCCAGACTACTGCAGTGGGGCCGAGAGATCATTCTCCGACCCTCCTTGAGTAACTTTGGAGATTTTGAATCAAGTTCGTTTTCAAAAACCGACCAAGTAGCTTCATCATTTTGCTTTTTGTCTTAAGTTAGTTAATTTGATACTTCATTTATTTTTAGTGTTTCCAAATTAGCGCTTTTCTTTTTTTAGTAATTGTTTATATACTATAGTATTTGTATTAAATTTTAATTATAGTTTTATACACAATTGTCATTATAATTTTTATTTCTGTACTCTAATATTTAACTACGAAATTTGATATGCGGTGGAATAATCATTAGGCTAAATTCATAAAATAGCGAAAAGACTCCGTAAGTGGACTCTCAACTACCTGAAGTCCTATAAGAGGTGGGAGGGGGCTTTGGGTTTTCAGACACCTTATTTTCCCCTAAATTTCTCCGCGTGATCCGAGCCTCCCACAAATTAGCCGCGACTCACAAGGCTACATCACTGACTCAGCCTCGTGTCATCAGCCGTCATTATCTCGTTTCACTGCAGCACCTCCGACCATAGTCGTAGGCCCTCGCGCATTTGGCCTCTCGTCTCGAGCCAGAGCAGAGCAGCCCCTACATTTCAAACCTCCGCCGTGCCTGTCACAAGCCACTTTAGCCACTCATTGCCATCACATCACGCACACCTCTATCGCCGGCTCAGACCTCAGTCCGTCCATCTATTTTGCCCCGCCTCGCAGCTTGATCCTCTACCGAGCTTTATTTCACATACATAGAGTTTGTGACTCCGCAAATGAGCTCCGGTTCATCCACTGCTTTAGAGTGATTCGGGCCGCCTGTGAGAGCCCCGGCCTGTATCTGAATTAGTTACATTTTCTTGAGTGCATTCCCTCTTCCGTAGCAAGATTCGATTTCAAGATGGTTCATACTCTGGTGGGTCCCAGATTCTACTTCGCTGCCAGTTCAAGACACCGAGCTAGAGTCTCACCCCAGCCTTTGGCCCTGACTCCAAGACATCACTGGCCCCCGAGGCAAGACTCGAAGAGCCCCGTGACTCACTGATATCACAGATTTGAGTTGGGACCCTGGGCCCCATCATCAGGCCCCTGAGAGAGTTAGGAAGGCTCTGGCGCCAAGCTGCCCGCATTACTGCCCAGAGAGTCATCTTCTTTCGACCTCGGGCCGGGTCACTTCAAATACATCACCTACCGCGAGGCGACTTTCATCACTCCCAATCGTACCGCCTCGAGGATTCGACTACGACGCCAGGTGGAACCCCATTCCGGGGAATGTACGACCATCGTGAGACCGCTCCATCGTGATCGCACGACGTCCTCGCACCGAGGGTCGATCCCGATACCTGGAGTCCATGAGGTCGATCGGAGTATTCACTATTACCTTCATGACTCCGAGGGGCAAGATTACTACCACGAGCTGTGTCAGCTTTACCACTCGATGACCCTGTGGAGCAAATTATCCACTTGAGTCAATTAACATCGATGATCGCCTGTACTCAGAGTACAGATATTACGCAGCCTTTCATTCGTGCATACCACGCACAATTCAGAGGGTTACCGAAATGGCTCACCCATTTCATAGGAGATGGTCCGAGACTGGCCGTAGACACCACCGGGTCCAAGATTTTACCTGAGGCGCTCCCGCTCGATGTCGCCGATCGACCATCTATTTCGTACATGAGCCATTCCCACAAAGATTATGTACGTAGGAGGGGAGCCATCTCGAGGCTCTTTACCTGGACTTGGGATTTTGTCTCAAATTCTCTGAAATGCGATGGTCTCCCTCTCTGCAGAATTCAAGGAGAAGGTCCACCTGGTGACTCAAAGACGAGCAGAGAGCCTCCGCACACGATGCTCGAGACTCTCCATGTCCCAGCATCCTGGATTCCAAACTATCCCGTGATTTCAGATGAGGGTCCTGATGTCCTCCTGCGGCCGCCGGTGAGAGCGGGTGATGACTATGCCCGTCTCTTTTCACCTCAGATGGCAGGACCAGGAGGAGGTAACGGTCAGTGGTTTGAGGACCCCACAGATGATATGCTCCGCCCCTAAGCCTCGAGGTACAGAGTCCACTACAGATGTCACCTCCATCTCCTCCGACACTACATCACAAATTCGCAAATGATACACCCTACCATCCTATTCGAAGACACTGCATTCGCCGGAGTATATCCATGCCACTCTGTGAGAGATAGTCGGGTGTGAAGGATGCCATCTCCACCAGCCCACACAGTGCACTTCAGATCGCAGGCTGGCCCAGTTGTCACTTTATGCTTCACAGATCATGACGCACTCGGGCCTCCTGTTCCCGATCGTAGAGGAGCCCACCACGACGCTAAATTTATTTGATGTTCTCGCAAAGAAGAAGAATAAATTTTCAGACTCCACCACACCACAAAGAAGGAGGTGGTTAGGTTTTTATGATTTTGTATAGTTACTCAGCTTTATCAACTCCGCCTACCACTTGATTAGGATTCATGATACCATAAGAGGCGTGATATTTTCGTATGTTTAGCTTTCGATATGCATGTACTAGCCACTACATTTCTCAAAAGCTATTCAAGATATATATATATACAAACTATTACCATGTTTTGTGCCTTTACCATGTATATTTGTTTTTCTTTTCAATTGAACAATTGAATTGCTAAGCAATCGACAATTGAACTGCTTTTGTTGGAAAATCGAATCACTGTCACCTTTATGTTAGAGAATTTCCATGCTTGAAACAATTTTCGGGTCAATCGTTCCAAAGATGCTCAACTTGAAAATTTCTCCTTATGCTAATTCACACCGCACACCGATTGTTTCAATAGGGTCGTGAATTTGTTTGGCTCTTTCACAGATAGCCTAGCCTTAAGCATGTCGTGGGTAACCTAGGATAGGTTTAGGTTAGCCCATACTTGAAGACCAATGTTGTCTTCCAAAAAGGAAAATAAAAGAAAAAGCAAATAGAAAAAGAAAAAGAAAAAGAAAAGAAGAAAAAGAAAAATAAAGTCGTGAAGTTTTGCCTCAAACCCGAAAGCACGGCCCGAGGGGTGTATGGCGAAGCCTTTAAACCCTGGCCCTAAACCTTAATCGTCAGAGTCATCGATTTAGTGTTCTGCTACAGCGGTGATAGGCAGATTCAACGAATTGTAGGTGCTTGATTTTCAAGTCATTCGAGTCCGGCGAAGCCTTTAGAGCTCAGGGTCAAAGATCCTTTCTGCTTCGATGCCCTAAACCTTAATCGGTCAGGAGTCACCTGAACTCGCTATATCTGACTCTCGTGAAGTCGAATTTTAAGCATTGCATCCTACAGCTGTAGTCAATAAAGAAAGAAGTGCGTGAACTATCCTTATCTAGGCTGTTCAATGTACTAAGGCCATGTCATGCTAGTCAGGGAGGACAACTCTTTGCAATTTATCAAGGAGAACTGCTTATATAAAGAACCATTAGACTTGTGGAAATTCAAGTTGAGAATCTATGGAACCAATATCACTAAATCGTTTGTATGGTTTCGCTCTTCATGCTCATTCAAACTGTGTCCATTTGTTTAGTTTAAGGTAATCGTTTATATGTACAAACCCATAAACTTTTGGAAAATCACTACATGCATCTCCTTTTGTTTTGCATCGCTAAGGGACTAGCAACGTGTCGGTTGGGGGATGTGATTAGTACCCAAAAGTGCTATTTCAACCCTATATTAGATAGGTTTTGAGTTCTTTTGCGCACTAATCATGTCATTTATGCCAATTGAAGTGTTCAAGTCTTCTTAGTATCACTTGTTTATAGAGGTTATTTTGGTTGTTTTGTGTGTTACAAGACTTCTGGGAGTTCAATATCGAAATAAATGATGAATCACTAAGATCGATCCCAATTGTCGCCATCAATCGTAATTAAAATCAAAGAAAGGTCGAAGGCAAAGTGATGGAAATCGACACAAAAGAGAGGACAGAAGTACAAAGTAAAGAAGATCAAGAACTAGAATTTCACAAGATTGTATAAAATTTCATTGGATTGCGAAAATTTCGCACCTTAGCGAAAATTCTCGCAACCTTACGAAATTCACCAATTTTCGCTAGATTACTGTGGTTTTCGCTAGGCACCTGCTCCTAATGGGGGCTCTCATGTTTTCAAGTATCATTATTAAATTCTCGCTATTGTTAGAAATTTCATTAGCTAGCTTAAATCACCACGCTCTAGCAAAATTTTGCATTTTCGCTATCTCATGGTGATTTCGCTAGCTAGCTAAATTTCGCTAAATATAAATTTTCGCCCTAATAAATTGTTTATGCCTAATAAATTCACTCGCTTTGTCATGCTTTGTAATTAATGCAACCATCAATTTTGGTGTATTACTCCTTTGTCCCTAAATTTAGCCAAATTGTTAGCTTTATGGTATTTTCATACACAGTGGCCTATAAGCCACCTCCCATTTTGTAACTCCTAAGAAACAAATCGAGGAAGCAATTTTGCAAGTTTTGAATTTTGTAAATAAAGTCTCGTAGTTTAGTTAGGGCTTCTTGTTTTTCTTCTCTTCTCTCCTCTTTCCCTTATTTGGCTGCCAAACACCCTCTTGAGGATGACAACTCAAGAGATGCTTGGCTGTTTCCTTTTCTTTGAAGAGAAGGAAGCTACTGTGGGTGGGGGTATATGCAGGTCAGTTCCTCTTGTATTAAAAGCTGTGCATCGTGTTTATGGCCCTATCTTCTCTCAAAATAGGTTGAATAGCATTGAATGTTATTGATTTGGATAACACTACCATGCTTTAGGATACAATGTATATACTTATTGCTAGATACCTGGTTTTTAGGGATGGTCTTACGAGCCACTAAATGATGTTTAATGTTGTGGTTTCAAACTGTAGAGGCCATAGATGCATGTTACCTGTGTTAACTCAAATAGGAGTGGTTTCAGTGGTTAGGGTTTGCATAAACATAGATCCATTGTGGGCTTGACTATAGGTTGCTTGTCATAACGCGAGGATAAAACCTAAGGACAATTTATTTGCCCTGGGTTACCAAGTTAGTGACCTAAATCTTCAAAGAATCTTTCACGCTGATCACTTTGGCTTTTACAATTTCTCAATATAAACTACTTCCACCGGTTAAAAAACAAAATCCAAAAGTCCAAATAGAAAAGCCTTAATTTTCTTGGTACTTATGCAAATCATTCCTAGATGAAAACCCATCCCCGTGTTCGACCCTAGACCACTATATCAAGTAAAGAATTGACTACTACAGAGTAGGAACTTAGGTGTATATAAATTTTGTCGATTTTAACAATTTTACCGTGGCAACGGAATCAAAGTTTATCTAGAAAATTAAAAGATCCTAGACTATTAACTAAAAATAGAAACTTAAATAACATGAAAACAACCAAAATATAAAGAACAAATTGATCGGACCTAATCTATATCTCTCATGAGAAACGAAACAAAGAATTTACAATGAAATGCTCAATTCCTACACGAAAATACATTGCCTGCTTTTATGTATGGATCTGGATTTGTCCAAGATTGCCTAAATATTGCAGCTTTGATTCTCCTTATTCCCATCAAGTTGAAGCCCTGCTTCTCTCGAAGGCAAGATCAAACCCGCCCACCAGATTTCGATTCTCCGCAAGATCCGGCATTTTCTTTCTCAATACTTCACACCCATTTCTTGATGACTACAGATCTTTTGCTTTCCTTCTCAGGATTCTTGCAAAATTTCTACAACCCAATTAGTGGCTCATCCTCCGTGATTCATTGGTTCTTCCTTTCTTCCCTGATTAGATTCTTAAGCTAACATTGTGGTTTGAGCTCCCTTAGATCGAGCGAACTCTCCGACTATTTATATTGTTAAATACTCCCTCCAACTTCAATTATGAGCGAACGGGGATTTACCAAATGAATTTCAGAGCTCAAATAGCTTCCATCAATGGTAGTCTTGCATACCCATAAGTGAATGTTCTCAGCTCTCAGGAATCTCCAACTCCTCGTGGTCACGCAGTGGCATCATGCGGAAATCGAAAGCAAGATACACTCCTCAAACTTAGTATTCCCTACTACCATTGGGAACTTATCGATTCAAAACGACACCAAGTAAGTAAATCCTAACCCAAATAATTTTCTATATTTTTGCGTAAAAGACCAGAACTAACTCAGACAACAACCAAAGAGAAGTCATGCCCACCATCAAGATTATAATTAAAGAAACGGAGTGCTTCCATCACGTATGATCCATTATAATCGCACGAAATGAGAAGAAATGAATTCCAATTTGTCTAGATTTCATAAATTCAAAGAATTTTAAGAAGAAAATAATAGAAATAAAAATCCGGGGCCCACTCGTTTCGAATAGCTTCAGATTCAGATCCGTAAAGAATTTGTTAAGACTAAAAATAAAAATGAAAATAAAAAAATAAAATTCTACTCTAAACTATGTACACCTTAGTTCTCTCCCGTTTCCTTCTTCCGGGTAGTGAAGGCTAAGCTACTTACTATTCTAATACCGGTCTATTTATAATGAATAAATAATCAAGCCAAATTCCAAAAAAAACCTGTGTTGAATTCTCAAAAGAAAATTAAAATCACTTCATCTCTGTAAATACACTAATTCCCTTTTTATTTGTCCCAAATTAATTGTGACTGTGTTTCTTTGCTACAAACTAAGTTTAGCAAATTTTGTTGATTAGTGGTTCACACTACGTGGTCGCTAATTTCAATTGTGGTCGCGAATTCTTTGGCTCACTTGTTCAAGAATTGATGTCGCGATCTTAATCCTCACGCCATACCTCGCCAGAAGTTTCGCTCATGGCAACTCGAGTCACGACTTCGCTTTAGCGTAACCTCCTTTAGTTGTCACTTTTGGGCTTCCGAGTCGACTTCCTTTCCTTGTCAGACTGTATGTCGCCAGAAATCTCTATTTTAGGTTGCGACTCACATTTCTGCTTTCTACCGCTTACCTCAGTCGTGGATCGTGACGCCTAAATCCCGTGGGGTCCGCTGACCACCTACAACCCACAATACAAGGGATGTTGGGTTACCCGACGCCATTTCAGACCTGCAGAAGTCTCCTTTCAGACGGAGTTTACCCAAATACAAGACTGTGATGAAACCTATCCCAACAAATTCAATATAATCACAATGATACAACATGGATAAAAACTACTCGGGGCCCATACTACAATATCCATAAAAACATACCAACTACATCCAATAGTTCTAAGAGTTAGTAAATTACTCTTATACAACATATATCAAAATTAGGGAATTCTAATACATGTGGAAAAATCATCAAAGCCACACCCGACTTTCTTCTAGAACACGGCCTCTAGACGGGTCCCCTCAAGCCCCTGCACTGCAAAAGGGGGTCCTCACTGACTGGTGAGCTAAAGCTCAAGAGGAGAATCGCCCCTATGGGCCACTCACCACCTAAGTGCAAGGTGTTCCAGCGCAAACACACATTCAAGCAAATGCATGATCCTACTTGAATGTCTACATGACTAACTCTCGATCCTGAAGTCCTCATCGACTCTCTCACACTCGCCTAAGCCTCAGATGAGAATTATCGCTTTATTGGGGGCCGGACAACCTCCGATGTATATATCAATTGGGCCAGCCTCGACGATTGATATATTATTTGTTTGTGGACTACCCTCCGATGTATATATATATCAATCAACTATCTGACTTATTGATATATTATTTTGCTTGTGGATTAATCCGATGAATATCACCAAGGCCGCTCCGACGATTGATATTTTAAATTTGACTACCTCCGATAATTAATGTTTTTAGACAACCTCCGAACTGCTTTTCTCTATACTTCATCTCATGCACTCACTCCTATAACTTAGGTGTCTCCAAAGGCATATGGAATGCATGTATGCCATTCCAATACATTTAATCACATGCAAATATAAAATACAGAATATATTTCGCATAATTCAAATCACACAATCATGTTATGTAATTTTACAACTCATACATCAAAATTAGCTCACTTTGGGTTATCGATCGGGCACGTTAATTTAATTTAAATCACTCTACTAAACACGTATTCACACAAAATATTTTTTTCGTGTCACTATTCCTATGAACAAGAAAAAACCCAGTTTTACCGCTCAAACACACATCCAATCACTCCGCTCACTTAGTGAACTCCGGTTTCACTACTATTTCGCCCCCATCCAAATCAATCCATGATTTATCACAAAACATTAAACATTCAACCACCCAATTAGCCATGGCAATCACGATCGCTACATTTGATTTCAAAATTATTATCACCCGTCCTGCGGCTCGGGATCGATCAAACGCCCTCACTACTTCATTCTCGACTAAACATTTGCAAAGAATTTAAAAGAGGGAATAAAACTCAAGTAGGGAGAAAATCCTACCTCTTGGAGTTTGTCAAAAACTCAACCGAGTCCACGCGTAGTCAGCCTCGCGCAAACGCTTTTCCTTCTCATCAAGACCGCCGATGGCCTATCGCTGTGATTTCTAGAGAGAAGTCAAAGACCTCTAAAACACCAAATTCGCCACCGGATGTGCTCCCTCATTTCACATTTTGATCCCGCTTTAATTGGAGAAGAAGGTACCATTCTCTATTTGTCATTTTCTAATCCTAAACAATTTCAAAAGGACCATTATGTCCCTCTCTTTCCTGGGCTTTTGACATTCTGAGACGCCCTCTACTGGTCCATTTTCATCATTTCTCCACTCATACCACTTATGGTACATGAGTACGTGCTATATGTGACTTTCGGTCGCATCAAAATCGCTTTACTAAGACCAAACGAATGCCTCGAAAAACGTGTCAATCCGACCGCCCTGGACATTATGAAATTTTACGTGCAAGCTTACTCGTGAGACGATTCCAACGGTACAATCCATTTCATCATCCGAGATCTAGAGAATTAATTTCGATTTTTAACCGAATAACAATTTGTAATCGAATTATTTATTTTTGCCCTTATTCCAAAATCGAATATCTCTGTCTTACAGTTGATTTTCTTTCAAAGGTCATGACCTTCTTTCTACTTCGCTTCGACATAGCTTGAAATATATGTCGCGAATTCTCACTAATTGTCATGATCGCTTTGATAGCCCCTTGCCTTTAAATATAGGTTGTGACTCTAATATGACATCGGACTACATTGCTCCTTTCTTCTCGTTGTAGATTGTCTCTAGCTTGCTTTAAACATGATCGCGACTGATAAGCCGATGTTCGCAGGTATTCAAAGTCACGATCTTGATCGTCGCGACCTCTCTTAGTGGCCCCGAATAACAAAATGGTTGCAACTTCGATTTCTTAATCAGACTTTGCCTACCTCAGTTTCGTCATGACCTCAATATTGGGTCGCGACTTCATTTCGATTCTCCATCACTTGTAGTTGCAACTTCAAATCTCTTTTGTTGTGACTTCGCTATTCGCCCATGTTTGCGGACCTTGAGATGATGTCGCGACTCAATTTGAGTCCTTCTACTTCATAACCGGTTGCAACTTCAAATTTTCGCAGAGACCCCATCTGTGCTTCATCAACTGATCAACGCCGCGACCTTAGATCATGCTATGACTTCAGCCTCGCCTTGAATAGTTTCTTCTGCCTCAACCACGCTTTATTGGTCACAACCCCTATCCAGTTCACGATACAGACTGGAAATAACTTAACAAAAGAGATCCTTGTTGCGACTTTCTTTCTCTAGTCGTGACCTCCTTTCTATTTTCAGGCTGAATTCTTCTAGTTTTTTACTGAATTTTCATTATTTTATTTTTCTCGCAAAATCAATTTTGAGCAAACATCGGTGTTTCTCAGAGTACGAATCAACAATTATCTTGTAACAAACTCATGCAAAATGATTAAAAATCAAAATGAGTTTCTTAGACTCAACAATTAGTACTGGTCAGGTGTGAGGAGAATCATATGTACACCATAATTATCCGCATGATGCTGCATTTTAGCATACATGTTCATGAAACATAAGGAAAATGCATCGGGCATCATGCATTTCATATGCACTCGCACATCGTTGAGTCAGTGTGGGTGCATGGTCTGCTTTATTCACCTGTTTGCAATGTGGCCCGTGAGCTCCTGGAAATGGGACAAAGTCTAAGGTAGAGACTCACGAGGGTGTACAATGATCAAAATGATAAATTACATGTTTTGGGCGGAGCAGGTGAAAAGCCTAGAATTTGGGTGTAAGAGACCCGCCGTGTTATTCGAAAAGTTCTATGTGGGTGTAAGAGACCCGCGATGTATTTGAAAAGTTCTGTGTTGGTGTAAGACACCCGCGACGTGAGCCTAGAAGTTATGTTGCCCAAAGAAAACACACGGTCATGGATATCACATAGACTTCTAGTTATGTGATGTGAGCTCCAGGATTGACCGAGATTTAGCTGCCCATTGACACTCGTATCATACCGGTGAGCCTAGTGGCTCAAGATATGTGTGTCACCGTACTACCAAAGGATTCGTCACACTCGCATAGCATGTGAGGGAGCCAAGTGAGTGACTCGATATAGCATGAAAACATTTATGCATGACATATGACATTCAAGTAGACATTTTACTTCTGGATGTTTTGCTTGTTTGTGTGACCACGATGAGCCCTTAGGGTGGGGAGTAACCCTCGTAGGGAGATTATCACTACCGGCTTTGCTTACCCCCGGTCGTGGGAATCTCTTTCAAAACACACGAGGAGATGGCGCTCCTTCTAGGCTATGAGTACTTAAGAAGGCCTCTAAGTTGTGGCCTTGACAGCATTTTGTAAAATATATTAGAATAATCTAATTTTAATATATTTGGCATGTAAAAAGTGTATAAGAGTTGTACATCAAACTCTTGTGAATTTTATAAGAAACGGGTTATCTGTAAGGAAATTATACAGCAAAGAAGTCTTAATATATATGAGATATGTGAGTGATATCGTATAAATCTCACATCCACAAAGGTGTTTCCAAGAGGGTTGACGAGTTGTCAATGAGACCCCCGAGATAGGGACGTCACAATTTTCAACTTTGCTATAAATGTATTTATCAACATCATTAATGGAGAATTCATTAGATATCAACACATGATCAAATTTGTTTGCGGGCCACTATTTGGGTGCTTGCTTTAACCCATAAAGTTTATTTAGCTACCCTACAAACTTTTTGCTCATCTCCTGGAACCATACACCCTTCAGGTTGATCCATATAAATTTACACTTCCAATTCCCCATTCAAAAAGGTGGTTTAACATCCATATGGTGTATCACCTAGTTATGAACTAATGCTAAAGCAATTAACACCCTGATGGAGGACATCTCGTTACGGTGAGTAAAGGTGTCAAAGTAATCTACACCTTTCTTTTGTTCAAAACCTTTAACAAACGTGCCTTATATTTCTCAATAGACCCATCTAGTTTTAGTTTCCTTTTAAAGATCCATTTACAACCTATAGTTTTAGCACCAGAAGGCAAGTCTACTATCTCCTAAGTATGGTAAAAATCTTCAATAGAATTGTGAGCAAGACCACTTTATTTGCAAAAATGTCTAGTACCTGAAGGTTTAGTTAGGTGATTGTTGATATGTATAATTAATGAAATGAGAGAGCTAATGTCTAAAAGTTAATTAGTGATTGATATTTATCATTGTGACTTTAAGACAATAAGTTTTTTTTCTAAATATATCATAGAATATGAAACTACATTGAACATATTTGTGTGATGATATATTGCAACAACCATTATTGTGATGTATGATTGGAACTAATTAACAAAGTTGTATTTGATTTTTTGTTAAATTTTTTATGAATTATAATTATAATAATTATTAACTACTTGTTGTGGTTGTAAGAATATGATTATATTCTCTATTTTTCGGCAAGAAAGTTCAACATGTTATACATAATAAATATACAAGCCTTTTTCGGGACTTAGCAATCCTACATGGAAACCTTCAAAAGTATGCTTTAAATTAGCATAGCATGAATATGAGGACCATCCAGTTCTTTAATATGAACTTGTAACCCGAGTGGGGGCATTAAGATGGATGGATATTGGTTCGTCTGAGGGGTTAGCCATTGCTAGTTGATTGTCAAATAACCCATTCGAATCGAGAGCTGTTTTGACATCCAACATAAGGGTCATGTGGGGAGCTTCAGAGTGGAGGGATATTGTGTGAGCTCAATTCACTACGCAAAGATTCACCTCCCACTCTTTGACTAAGGGAAGGATAACCTACTAGTACCCATTGTGTCCACTGATCCCAACTCAACCCTTCACAATATGACATCCATCTTTTTTGCAATTTCATTTTCTTTGCTTCTTCAGTTTGACCAAAGGTGAGGTTGGAGCATCTATATATATATATATATATATATCTATATATATTAAAAATTAGAAAAATCATGTGAATTTTTTTTTTGACATACATTTACTTTGTATAGTAAGAAGATTTTGTTGGTTACAAGGATTTACAGCCTCAAGGGTTGAAAAATAAAGCAATGAAGACGCCTCTCTTTCTTTGTTTTCTCACTATGATCAAATCGCTTATACCTCAAATATAATTGGAAGTTCATTTACTTGATCCATTTTTAAGATAACTCGTCCATGTGATAAGAGAAACTAGACTCCAAATATTTACAATCTAAATTCAATAAATAAAGATTATCATGTAAAATGACAAATTTAACTAATTGTAAAATAAGGAAACTCAATCATTTCTAAACTGTAATTAATTACTATAAGAATCAAGTCTTTGAACTAAAATTAAAGCAAAAACATAAATTGTATCTAACAAGTGTAATTGTATGTTAAAAAGAATGTTCTACATGTTTTCACAGGATATGTTGTAACATGGTTGATTTGTTGGGACATATTGTGAAACCCTAATTTAAATTGGTTTTTTTTAAATATCTAAAGTGTTCAAAATTAATTAAATCTAAAATAATTGAAGAATTAAAATTTTACCTGGAAAACATGATCTTCAAGCCTTAAACATTCAAATCTTAAACCATTCGTTTCTCAATCTTTTATGTGAAAGGGTTTTATTTAGAGAAGATAAGAAAATATAATAGAAGTTTAGTCTTTTTAAACTCGAGACAATCTTGAAATATTTAAAGATGCTTTGCTCTCTTTTCCTCTTCTAATTCCTAAACAAACTCTTAGACTATTATGATTACCCTCCTACCAATTTGACAATTGCATTTTGTCTATAACATTTATAAGTCAAGTCCTTAAAATAGTTATCATGTCATTCGCTACTCACAACATCACTCCTTATCAAGTTCTAGGATACCTGAAAAAATGAACAACAATAGAGAGTGAGTTAAAAGCTCGATAGAGAATTTTAATACAGTTTCATGGATCAAATGTTTTAAATTCACAAAATAGGACATATAATATATTTTTATTTTCCTCGTAAGTCTCATAAAAATCATTGAGTACAAGATAGGATATATATACATTCCAAATCAAAAGTTCATCATATTTTCTTTCTCAAATAGTTTCATATCATGATCAAATCGGCACATTTTTCAAAAAAACGCTTATACTCTTGGTTCTCAAAACATATTTGTTTAAAATAAAATTTGAACTATTCTAACATCGCGACAAGGGACCATATTGTCAACTATTATAACTCAAATTGGACCAGTTGTAAACCCGAGAAAAATCTAATTTTAAAAATGGTAAAATGGTACTCATCAAAACTTAATTTTTCCATACTGATGACAACATATTTCACCATTGAATCGCCACGAAATCTAAATACCACGTCGAATTTCACAAATTTTGAGACAAATTTAATTATTAAGTTTTTCGAGGCACCGGAACGGGCGCTGACTCTTTGCACATCAGGAGGGACTCAAGAGGTGCCACGCGGTCATATGCAGGAGGAGTCAAACATGAGCCTTAAGTGTGGGCCACAGAGAGACACATGGCATCATGCTATTGGAAGGAAATCTATGTCAGATGGATAAGTGGATAGGGTGTAATCCATGGTGACCAATGAGAATCGACACTGCGTTAGAGAGGACACCCAATCTTAACTCCATCTTCCCAAACCAGCTGGGGAAAGGAAGAGAGGGAAGGAGGGAACCAAAAGAGAGAGGGAGAAAGAGAGTTTTTAGAGTGAGAAGCTCTCACTTCTCTCTAAATTTCCCGGTGATCGATCCGTCAACTTCCAGCGAGACAAGAGGCAAAGTTGATCCCCACTACAAGAGCTAATGCGCGGGTATCGGGCCAGGAGTTTCACAAACTTCAAAAGGTAGCTTTCAGACTCTTGATTTATTTTTTAGCTAAGAGTCATTCTAATGGTTAGGGATGTTTAGGGGCCGGAATGGCCGTTCATTCGGTTCAAAAACTTGGACTGAGTGGCGAAATCCCTATAGTGGTTTTGGACAGTCCCAAAACTGACCGTGGACTGCATGTGTTTCTTGTATGTTGACATGTTATTGCTAGGTTAGAATAACATATTGCATTATTAGTGTGATTCTTTAGGCAGCTCCAAGATGGACTGTCGGATTCTTTATTAGCTCATGTGAGCTAATTTTGGTGTTATTACTATAAATGAATAACATGTTGTTTGTGTGTGAATTTTGTTAATATATGCATGCTTAAATATATTAACATGAATTGTTGTGAAATGGCATATTGCATTTCATATGTACCGGGGTAACTTAGAACAGCAGGTATGGGTGCATGACATGAAAAACATGGTTGTTAAATGAATTTCATGGGAAGATTTTCAAGAATCGCTCGAGAGTCATTCCAACAGCTTCATCTCGAGGCTGACCCATGATTGTTTTGAAAGATTACCCAACAATTCACCTCGGAGGGTTGTCCAATAGAATTTTATCTGAATTATATTATGTTTTCAAGAACAAAAACCTTTTGTTTTGAAAATGCTGTTTTCACACTCAGACTTAAGCATGCAGCGAGGGAGCCGCAAGGGCTCGAGACGCTGGGAAAGGGTGAGTCACATTCTCATCCATATCATGTAGACATTTGAGTAGGAATCATGAATTCACTTGAATGTGTGTGTTTGTCATTGCATGAGCGCTTAGGTGGGGAGTAACCCTCGTAGGAGATTATCACTATTGGGCTTTGCTCACCCCGTTGTGGGATCCCCCTTTCAAGTACAGGGAGTGTACAGGAAGACAGCACCCACTAGCGGCCGTTTTTGAAAAGAAAGCTGACATGTGGCTTTGATTATATATTTTGTAAAACATGTATTAAAATTCTTAATTTTGATATATGTTTGTCTAAGAGTGTAATTGACTCTTGAAACTATTGTAATATAGTTGATAATATTTTGGTGAGTATAGATGTATGGGCCTGACGTGGCCATTTTTACTCATATATAGGTCTCATGATATGAGACACACAGGTTTTCGCAGGTTTACGGTGGTCCATGGGACCCCTGGGATTTGGGGCATCACAACCGGAGTTGTGTTGTCAACTATTGCAACCCAATTATCGGGGTCGTTTTGTTAACTATTGTAATGACCGAGACCATATTGTCAACTATTATAACCCATTGATCGGGGTCGTGTTGTCAACTATTATAACCCATTGACTGAGGTCATGTTATCAACTATTGTAACCTATTGATCGGGGCCGTATTGTCAACTATTGTAACCTATTGACCGAAGCCATATTAACCAATGCCAAATATTTCCTCCAAGATTCCAAACTCACAAAATACAATAGTATATCTTCATAATTTTCAATCTTTACTATAAGAATTATCAAATCCATTTTTTATACAAAACATGCATTTTATCTATGTATATGATTTCAAACAAGTAAAAATTTCCAAAACCCACAATCATATAAAATAATAAAATATTTTATTCTATAGAAAAAACTGCAGTAATCTCCTTTACCTAATATTCCAAGATACTAGTAAAAAGCAAAAAGCCTTAGAAGAATAAAAAAAATCACCTAAATAATATGAACAACATCACATTGGATAAAAATAATATTTCTTCGCACTCCTAGGTTTTATATATCCTAGTTTTTTTTTCTTTTCTAAGACCCAAAATATTTAAACCTAAAATCTCAAAGACTCTTTAACTTGAGAATTTTCAAATAAATTAAGGCTTTTCGCAAGTGCACCTTAACATCACTAATTTCGCAATTCTATTAATTCCTTAAATCCCCAAATATATGGATTTTACCATAAAACATGATTTTTGATTGAAATCTTCAATCTCTTATAAACAAATAGTTCTTTGTAACTTATTGGGGATCCTCTAAGGTTTCAAATATAAAGTTTTGTATTCCAAAAATCATCAAAGGCGATATATTAGAAACCCCAGAAAATCTAATTTTCTGAAAAGGGGCAAAATGGTAATTTCGTTGCAATCCGAATTTTTCTAGATCTCGATGACGAAATCCGACTTCACCGTTGGAATCGCCTCGAATCTAGCTAGCCACGCTCAATTCCGAGATACCGGAATTTGCACGCGGAGGCAACTAGCGTAGTGAGGACACTTGACACATTTTGAGTAGCTCACAGTGTGCCACGTGTCATGTGCAGAAGGAGTCAACTTGAGCTCAAGTGTGGGGCCAATGGGTGACATGTGGCATCTCCAAATTGGAGGAAAATCCAAAGTTTGTGGATTAAGTGGATAAGGAATCCTACCGACCAAATGACACCTGACATGCGTTGTTATGAAACAAAAGAGCTTTCCTCCATTTTGAGCTGAATCGATAAATGAGAGAGGGGAGAGCAGATTTGCTAAAAATGGAGGGTTTTTAGAGAGAGAAAGTGCAAGTTCTCTCTAGATTTCCCGGCTTTCGGACCGTCGGTTCGCATTGGGCAAAGAAGCAAAGTTGTTCTACGCGGCAAGGGCTACGCGTGGACACCTGTTTTGTGGAGTTTTGACAACTCCAAGAGGTAAGGGTCTTCTCCTACTCTGTTATTTTCGGTTTTTAAGAGCTTTGTAAATGGTTTGGAGGTTCGAGGCCATGGAATGGCCATTCGTCGGTCCTAAAACTTGGGATTGAATTGTTGGAAAATTTGAACCCATTTTGGACAGTTTAGGGACCGTTTGGGGTGG
This sequence comes from Tetrastigma voinierianum, assembly GCA_016808115.1. Lineage (NCBI taxonomy): Eukaryota > Viridiplantae > Streptophyta > Magnoliopsida > Vitales > Vitaceae > Tetrastigma > Tetrastigma voinierianum. Next base: position 193,383 of record JAEQBH010003238.1, on the reverse strand, counting down.
GTCAGGTGATGATTTATGCACAAATTATGGTTCTGGTGTTGTCGGGCCTGAATGGCTATGGATTTCAGTTCCACAAAGTGAACCGACATTCAGGTGAGAGGGTTGTCCACGTACAGCCCACGCCTCGTTTAGGATTGTTAAAAACGCCTCCTGCTTTGCTCGACTGGACCGAAAAATGGTCCATGTGTGTTGTAAGTAAAATATTGCTTGAATTGGCTATTTGAATTGTGAAAGAAAATGTTAATGCATGGAATTTAATGTGTTAACATGAGGTTGAATTATATAAAATATAATCAGGTGAGAGCCATTGAAATTAAATTGATTGTTGATTAGCTCAAGTGAGCTTTGACTTTGATGTTATTGCTAAGAATTGAATAATATGATGTTATAGGTTAATTTATGTTAATATATGCATAATTGATATATTTCCATGTGTGGTTTGGAAATGGCATAATGCATTTCATATGCACCGGGGCAACCTAGAAAATTAGGTGTGAGTGCATGGCATGAAAGAAAACAAAAATGAAAGAAAAATGGAAAATGGTTGTGAAAGGAATTTCAAGGGAAGATTTTCCGAAGAATTGCCCTAGAGATTTGTCCAACAGTCCATCTCGGATGCTGACCCATGACTGTTTCGGAAAAAATTACCCATCAATTCGCCTCGGAGGGTAATCCAATATATTTATCGAAACTCGATATGATGTTTTCAAGAAAAAAAAACCTTTTGTTTTGAAAACGATGTTTTTCTCGTGATTTGGCAGCACAGGTCAAAAGAGGCAGGTGAGTAAGGGAGCAGACACATCCATAGTCATGGTATATCCAAGTGTAATCATGTAACATTCGAATGTGTTTCAGAAGCTGAATTACTGTACGTGCACTTAGCAACCCATGTAGGAAATTATCACTACTCGGGCATTGCTCACCTTGTCGAGAATCAAGTATTTTGCCGTGAGTGTTCCTGGGAAGATGACGCTTTATTAGAGGTCGCTGAGAAGAAAGTCACATGTGGCTTGATATGTAATTTGTAAAACATGTATTAGAAATTTAAATTTTAATATATGTTCAGGCTAAGAGTGATGTAATCAACTCTTGAACTATTGCAATATAGTTGGATGTATTTTGATGAGTATGATGTGTAGGCCCAAGTGGCCATTTTTACTCATGTAAGGGTCTCATGACATGAGACACTGTGTTTCCGTGATGATCTGATTGTTTAATTTAATTTCTTGAATTTGAGCGTTACATCTGTATTTGTTTAGGTATACGAACACGTACTGATGGACTGGGCTAGGGCCATGGTCATAAGATGTAAGAGCATCACAGGCTGGTATAGCTCGATGTTGACACTAGAGTATAGCTTCGCATCAATAAGTTAGGTATACTACTTGTCTATGACTAATGGAAATCTGCCGATCATGCATCCCGTGCATTCGATGAATTCAAAGTGATGTGTGATTGGATTGTGTGTTATGTATCAGGTGAATTTGTATGCTTGGTGAGTAGCATAGGAGAAAAGATGTTGAACACTAGGGTCGAGAAAATATAACCTTAGGTGTTCGAGAATTTTTGGGCAGAATGGTTCATAAATAAACAAAAAAAAAATGTGTTGAGGGAAATTTTTTTTTTTCTATTAGCTTTACAGTGTGTAAAACAGGAAACAAAATTTAATAAAATAAATTATGATAAATTTATTTTTGGTTCTACTAAAGATATGAAATAAATAAGTAAATAAATAAATTTTTGTGGTCTTCCAGTAAGTGGAACAAAGAGGGAAAAAAAATGAATGAGTGAAAAAAAAAAGGAGGAAGGGGGGGGTTCTAAGTTTAAGTCATGATACAACTAGTTGTATTATGACACAGGGCATGGGAGGCGCGGCCTGGGCGTGCACCAGGAGGCGCGACAAGGCCAAGCGGGTGCGTAGTGACACTCCACGACACGGTGCTCTGTGCGCCATGACACGACGCCCAGCCGCGCGGCTGCAGGCCGGGTTGGCCCGCACATGGCACAAGGGCAACAGGCGCGCCGCCTCGGTCCTCGTGCACCCTATGCACTCGACCTAGTTTTGACTCAATGCACTATTTACAGTCACTGTTTGGAGCACTGTTCATGAACACTGTTTACGGAGTTTTCAAACAAAATAATAAATTAATAAAATAAAATAAAATAAAATTTGTTGCGTATGATTTAATAAATGGGATTATTGTCTTGCATTACCTATGAATGCATTGACATAGTGTATGAATTTTGTTTCGGTATGTGAATAGTGTCTCGGGGCTGTGTTTATTAATTTTAGTGATTAAAGGCCCAAAAAATGCTATTTTTAAATTTCATTTATTATAGGTTTTGAGTGCTTTTTGTGTACTTAATTCATTCTAATTAACCCGATTTGTACATCAATCCCTACTATTCTACTCATCAGATTTTATGGCAAAATTTTGCGCAGAGCTAATTCAGCCAAAATTACTGAAGTCGATCCAAGCACGAAGAATTCGAAATAAACTCATGATTACGTATCGATACCGAAGGAAAAGAAGAGCAAATGCAAGAAAAGTGGAGCTACAAGGAAATCGAGGCACCTCGAAATCTCCTCCGCCCGCCACTGCATCCCGCGCACTGCTCCTTCCGTCGCCATTCTGCTTTTACGCCAGGCCCCGTTTGCATTTTTTTTTTGGCTTTTTTCCATTTTTTACCCCGTAATAGCCTTCGTGATTTTGGTTTTTTTGTAACTTCCTTTACACCGAAAGCATCTATATAAGCCTCAAATTGCATAAACTTTGACCAATCAACTTAATAAATAGCAATGGGGAAGCTCACCTCCCGCTGGCTTCTCCTCTCCTCCGCTTCACTTTCTTTCATTTTCACATTTTTTCTACTGCCAAACATCCTTTGACGAATGACAAATCAAAAGGATGTTCTACTAAATCCTCCCCATCCTTAAAGGAAGGCCACTGGAAAGCAAATTTAAGGTAAACCAACTGCCTTCTCGCTATGAGCATTTACGGCCGTTTACGTTCCTTTCACCTTAGGTTAAAATCCCTTAAGCATGCTCTCCCTAATGTGTATTTGGCAAGCTTTTGGGTTCAAAGGGATACTTTCACTAGATCCACTCCGAGCCCGCTTATTTGCCTCTTATTAGTTATCAGAGGTAGTGTTTTAGATATGCTCACCAAGCAGACATTTATGCCCAGCTAAATGCTATGTTGCAAAAGGGAAATCATAGGTTAAGTTCTTAAAGCTAATGAAGATCCCATTGGGGAAATGACTATATGTCATCCTCCCCAACGCAGAAAAAGACACGAGGACATGTCAAGCTGGGCCTTAAACCTTAAACCAAAGGGCCCGACACTTCAAGGGTTCTATTTACATTTTTCTTACTTATTTTATTTTTAATCCGCACTCATCCAACTCCCTTTGTTTTTACTAAGCATTAAATCCAAATCAAATTCACCATTTTCAACCTCAATCAAATCACTCAGAGACGTAAGAAAACCCATCCTCGAGTTCGACCCTGGGATCATATATCGCAGTGAGCTTTGCTACGGCAGTTGGAGGAATTTAGGATATAAATATTGTTGATTCCATATCACCCTACTGTGGCACGAATCACTTAGAGACACTTCATTAAAACTTAACTTGTCATTTGACATGTGTAGATGACTAGTCGCGGAGAGACGAGGTCAGTCTATGAGGCTCCCAACAAACAAGCACGACCAAGATTCGGACCAAACAGCCTTTGCTGGAGTCAGAGGATCATGGCCGCCGCCATTGCACAAGCTAGTGTAGTAGGTAGCCAGGGAGGTCCGAGTAACCTCCAGAGGTTCAGGGCACATCATCCTCCGATATTCATAGGAGGAGGAGATCCGATGGTGGCAGACCATTGGTTCATGCAGGTTGAGAAGGTATTTGAGGATATGGAGATTACCTCCGACATGACCAAAATCAGACTAGCTGTATTCCAGCTAGAGGGCGAGGCCCAAGTGTGGTGGAACTAGGCGAAGACCTCTAGAGATCTAGAGGGAATGACTTGGGCAGAGTTCCATGATCTTTTCATGGGCAAGTATTTTCCGGCCACTACTAGACATGAGAAGGCTCAGGAGTTCCTAGAGCTGAAGCAGGGGGCCATGACTGTGATTGAGTATGTGGCCAGGTTCACGGAGTTAGCTCGCTTTGCTGACGATTATGTAGCCACAGACCTAGCCAAGGTCAGGAGGTTTGAGAATGGACTGAGATTGTCCATTCGATACAGATTATAAGATTTCGCCATAAGACACGGACTCTGGTGGTCGGGACCGCTATGACCATAAAGAGAGATGGAGGATGGCCAAATCACTAGATGCTGGTGTTAGTGGCAAGAGGAAGGAGAGCGTACTTTCTTCCAAATTTCGCACGAGGCGTATACTTCGTCATAAGGATTTCAAGAACAGGGCCGAGGTTATCAAGGCTAAGGCCAAGATAGGGCATTTGGTCAAGCAGGATAGATGATATGTTATTTATGCCGATACTGGCACGTGAGACTCGATCGCTCTGCAGACAAGGATACTAGATTTCGACAGCATAACCCAGCTTAGTCAGAGGACGAGAGGCCAAGAATCTATCTCTCCACACCCTAAAAGATGTGGGTCAAAGGAATGGTTTCACAAGCAGTGGTGCTATACAAGCACCTTCGACAATTTCTCGTATAGCCGAAAGGCCGCAGTGTGGGTCGAGGTCGTGATTACGGCTCATGTGCCTGAGACTTCTAGCCAGTGTAAGGCACAATATGTTATTTCACACAAATTGGGGCATATGAGACGAGATTGTCCCAGATGCGTAGATCCTATGGCATCGCAGCCGAGCATACAAAGTAGCCTGATATGTAGGGGTACGCTTCTACTCGCACTTGTTGACTTAGAGTAGCGCTTAAATCGATGCATCATATCTATCTCTTTGCTGCACTGCGTGATAGACTCGGGCTTGTGAGGTTGAGGCCTTTAGAGAATCCTTACAGGTGGATGTTCTTCCTAGATGCGTGGGTGAGAGTCAGTGATGTGTCGAGATCGTGAGTTAGAAATCTTCGAGATCTCAAGCCATGCGGTGGACCGGATCGTGTCACAAAGATGGCATTTTATGCTCATGTGCACGTGACATCACGTCGAGCCTGGGCTGTGGGTACTCCGTGATAGTCATTCACCAACTGGGTGAGTGTGGGTCGAGTTTGTCTCGGGACTACGTCAATGAAAAACTCATAGTTCAAATCAGAAATGAAAAGAAATTAATGTGTGTCATTACAAGAAGGGTTGTTAATCCCCATGAAAAGCCCGAAGGTGAAGGAGACCGCGAGTAGCATCCGAAAGGTCCTGTGTGGGTGTAAGAGACCCGTGGAGATATCTAGAATTTCTATGTGAGTGTAAGAGACCCGTGGAGATATCCAAAATTTATGTGTGGGTGTAAGAGACCCGCGGAGATATCCGAAATTTCTGTATGGGTGTAAAAGACCCGCGGAGATGTCCGAGAAGTTTTGTTGCCCGAGAGAGAAAACACACGATCATGGTTATCACTCGGGATTAGTTACCCATTGGCAAATTGTGTCGAGTGTTGGTGAGCCGACAAGGGCTCGGTATATAGATGTCATTCATGACATGGATTAGGTTGACAACCCATTGGGTTGTCAGTGATTGTGATCTTAAGAAGGTCAGCGTTTGCACACCAAGCAGGGATTGTATAAGGTTACATAGGCACGTGGTTGGATGCATATGTGCGTGGAATTTCGGGACGAAATTCTTTTTAGGGGGGGAGAATGCGAAACCCCGAGAAAATCTAATTTTCAGAAAAAGGGAAAAATGGTAATTTCCCTGCTAAAACTGAAATTTTTCTATATCCTGATGACAAACGGACTTCCATCGTTGAATCGCCTCGAAATCTAGCTACCACGTCGACTTCGTTTACCCCGAGATACTCGAATTTACACGTTTTCAAGGCAACAAACGAGTGCTGGGACACTTGGCACATTTTGAGTGGCTCACGCAGACACGGTCATGTGCGTAAGGAGTCAACTCGAGCTCGGCGGTGGGGCCATCGGGGTGACATGTGGCATCTCCTAATTAGAGGAAAATCCAAAGTTTGTGGATTAAGTAGATAAGGAATCCTACCAACCAATGACAATTGGACATGTGGCAAAGAGGGGGAACAAAAAGAGCTTTCTTCGTCATTTTTGGAGCTGAATTTGGCAGGGGAGAGAGGGGAGAGAGGGGAGAGCAGATTTTTTAAAAATGGAGGGTTTTTAGAGAGCGAAAGTGCAACTTCTCTCTAGATTTTCTGGCTTTCGGACCGTCGGTTCGCGTCAAGCCAAAAGCAAAGTTGTTTTATACGGCAAGGATTACGCGTGGGCACTAGTTTTGGGAGTTCATAACTCCAAGAGGTAGGATCTTCCTACCTGCTATTTTCGATTCAGAGAGCCTTGTAAATGGTTTGGAGTGTTTGAGGTCGTGAATGGTCGTTTAGTCAGTCCCAAAACTTGGGATTGAATTGTTAGAAAATTTGGAACCCATTTTGGACTGTTTGGGTGGATTGTGTGATGATTTATGCAATAAATTATGGTTCGGGTGTTGTTGGGCTGGAAATGGCCATGGATTTCGGTTCCACAAAGTGGAACTGATGCTAGGTGAGAGGGTTGTCCACGGACATCCCACTGCTCGTTTAGGGATTGTTAAAACAGCCTCTTATTTGTTGATTGGACCGAAATGGTCCATGTGGTGGTTGTGAAGTAAAATATTGCTTGAATTGGATGGCTTGAATTGTGTAAAAGAAATGTTAATGCATGGAATTTAATGTGTTAACATGAGGTTGAATTATATAAAATATAATTTTGTGAGAGCCATTGGAATTAAATTGGATTGTTGATTAGCTCAAGTGAGCTAATTTTGATGTTATTGCTAAGAATTGAATAACATGATGTTGTGAGTTAATTTATGTTAATATATGCATAATTGATATATTGTCAGCAAAGCAGAAGGTGGAAATTCGGTATATCGCATTTCATATGCACCGAGGAAACCTAGAAAATTAGGTGTGAGTGCATGGCATGAAAGAAAAAAAAATGAAAGAAAAATGGAAAATGGTTGTGAAAGGAATTTCAAGGGAAGATTTTCCGAAGAATTGTCATGGAGAGTTGTCCAACAATTCATCTCGGAGGTTGACCCATGACTGTTTCGGAAAAAATTACCCAACAATTCGCCTCGGAGGGTAATCCAATATATTTATCGAAACAGATGATTTACTGAAACAAAAATATTTGTTTTGAAAAACAATGTTTTTCTCAGACGGCTTAAGCATGCGTGAGAGAGTCATGAAGGCCTCTATAGCTGGAAAGGGGTGAGTCGTGATTCTCATCCATATCATGTAGACATTCAAGTAGAATCATGCATTTGCTTCGAATGCTGTGTTGAATCATTGCATATGCACTTAGGTGGGAGTAACCATGAGAAAATTATCACTGGCATTGCTCTACCCTGGCCGAGGGATCATTATTTTAGGTACAGGAGTGGGTTCGAGAAGACGACGCCTTCATTAGAGGTCGCTGAAGTCGAGATGTGGCTTGATATAATTTGTAAACATGATTGAAAATACCCCAAATTTACGATATGCTCAGACAGAGTGATGTAATCAACTCTTGAACTATTGCAATATAGTTGGATGTATTTTAATGAGTATGATGTGTAGACCTAAGTAGCCATTTTTACTTATGTATGGTCCTTAAGTGACATGAGACACATGTGTTTTCCGCGTGCTGACAAGTCATGCCAACGGATTCTGAATCCAAGTCAGCATATATCGATTCTCAATCAAATCTCCCATCACTATACATTCCCTAATCTAGGGTTTCATATTTGAAAGTTTTAGAAAGCCTTGGGCTTTGAAATCTAAACTTTTGAAAAGCCTAACAACCAAAAATCAAAGGGAAATGGAATACTTGTTTCGATATCGGTGTTTCTTCCAAGCTTGAAATTTCCTTTGAAACCATAGATCCACCCCACCTCCTTTGAGGGAAAAATAGAATGAAGAATGGGTAGAATGTGTAGGAAGATCCCTTTTATACTAAAACATTTTCTATAATTGTATAAAGTCTTTTCTATCGTTTAAAAATTGCAATTAGTCCCTCTTCTTTTCCCACCATTTTTTTTTTTTGGGAAATTAGGGATATTATAGAAGTGGAGCAAAATTTCCTTAATTACAAAGAACTAATAATTATTCTTCTTATTCTAAAAAACAATCTAAATATACTCATTGAGGCTTGACTCAAATGGTAAAGAGGTGGAATAGGCATACGGGAAAACCCATTATCGAATCATTATAAAAACAGAACATCATAGCATAATATACAAAAGTGAATAGAAGTAATATATATATATATATATATATATATATATTATATATATATATATATATATATATATATATATATATATATATATATATATATTTAAACATAATTACAAATCGAAAATGAAAGGGCTTGTTTGGTTCCTATTTTTTAAAACCGTTCTTGAGAATAGTTTTTGAAAATACAGAAAATGTTATTTTCTGAAAACTGTTTTTGTTATTTCAATTTATTGTTTTTATATTCTCTATGTTTTTCAGTAATAAAAATTGAATCAAATATATTCATGTTTCTTTCTTGTCGTGTTTTTAGAATATAAAATAGTTTTCCAAAACTGGAACAAACAAACCCAAAATTTCTTATTCTCATTCTCCATCCAACAACCTGGACATGCCTTAATGGATGAAATTAGGCAGCAAAAGGCTTTCAAAGTAGAGAAAATCACCTACCATAAGACCCACTTGAAACATGGGCATTGAGGATCCTGTTATTGATTGCATCATTTCAACATCTTTTTTCCCTTCTAAACAAAACTTCACCGACAAGGAGGTTAAGATGTAGGAGCGACATATCCAAGATTTTACATTTGGAATGTCAACATTATAATAGATTAATAGTACACAAGAAAAAAAATTGTATAATTCATAAATTGTCACATTTGTCATTTGACGGTTCATAAAAATTAGAAGTCGTAAATTTTTTTTTCTTTCAATTGTCACTTTTTGGAAGTTGAAAATTTAGAATATTTAAAGTGGGCCGCAACGTATTGATAGTTATTAGGATTTGGGGTTGTAACTAATAATTATGTTTTGAAGGGCCAAAAAAACGTTTCTCTTTGTACAAAAGGGTGTACAGGTCGGAGGTCATGCAATTAAAGAGATGATATATATATATATATATATATATATATATATATATATATATATATATATATATATATATATATATATATATATATTTTTTTTTTTTTTTTTTTTTTTTAAGCAGGCAGCTGATGAATCTTCTGCACATCCAACCAATCAATGGGAGAATTCAAATTGTTTGTTTTTAGGCCTTTTTTTTTCTTTTGACAATTAATCAAAAAATTCATTAAAAGAAATAAGCGAGAAGACATCCTAACGAGTCTACAGATTTATACAAATCTGAGCCCCTTCGCCTCAGACAAAAGGGGCATAAATAAAACTTAAACATTTCCAAAAGATGCAAAAAGAATTCTTATATAACCTACATTTGATATCAAACTAGCCTAGGAACTTAAAGACATAAAAAAATAAAAAAATAAAAAAAAGGATTTCAGTCTATCCAAGGAAAGTTGCTAGTCTTCAAAAACTATTTTGTTCATCTCTTTCCAAATAGCCCAAAAGAGACATAGGAGAGCCATCCTCCACTTCTTCAGCTTCACTACAAAACGGGCACCTGCTTGCAAGGGGGAAACCCCTTTTTCTAAGCTGATCTGTAGTCGGAATCTTACCCCACCAGACTTCCCAAGCGAAGAAACCTACTTTAGTGTAATGACACCGCTGGTACTGCAAACAAGCCAAAGCGATAATTCAATTCATGATAAGTAGTCATATCTTATCAATTTGTGTTTCAACAAAACATACATACCTGAAATCTAATACAAGCGATAAACAAATGACTCTGACCATTCTATAATATAAGTAGAAATGCATATAATGCGGTCACGGTAAAAATATAAGGATACAAGTGGGTGATGGTGGTTTTAGAGAATGGAACTCTAAACATAACATTTTTACAGAGAAACATAAAAGAACAAAGGTAAAGATGCCATACTACTAGTTGCTCAAATATGAATTAATACTCTGTTGGTAGCTGATAAGGTAAGAATTATACTAACCAAACAACACATTTTGTTTTGCCTTCAACAACATTTGTAGCTGGAATCAGCAACATTTGTGACGATGACCTGATCATCTTGTTTTGCACATATAGAAGTCATCTTATTTGTGACGATGACCAATTCCTTTTTTTGTCAGATTTTGATAAAGAATACTTTGTTTCTCAATGTAAATAATTTGAGAATGCCTCATGTAGTACATTCAAGGTACCTTCTAAGAATACAAATAGGAGATTTCAATACCCACTACGACATCCCGAGAAGTCTAAATCTCGGTGAGAACTTTTGGTTGGGGAATGCGGAATAAAGAGGATCGGAGAACATTTATAGCGAAAAGAAATCATGAAATTCTATCTTTTTTTATGAGTGAAAAAGAGAGACATGGGAGCTATAGAATGGGAAGATTCACTTTTATTTGGGAATTGCCATTTCTGTAAAAGCAATAAAGAGTAAACTCCATGTGTATGACAAATGATTCTGACTAAGCAAATCACCTTTTCAGGTATTACCTGATCACGGCTCGAGTCGACACATTGAAATTTCATTACCAGAGCAAATAAGCATAACTTTCAGGACAAAGGACTTTCCTTGAAATGAGGATACAAAAACAAGCAGTTGATCATTTAAGTTCCTTAAGATATACTTTATTGATGCCACTGACTTGTACACTACCCCTACGTGGAGCTGTTGCCAATATTTTGATTCCTAAGAAATGATAAATTGTCATCAAAGGAAGCTGTGAGAGGATCTTAAGTTTCGGGGAGAACATGTGAAACCAGATGTCTGAAAACAGGAGGTTCAATATTTTGAGGGGATCGAAAGTCATGACCTTGTTGATTACTCAATTCGGATTACTTGTTAGTCGGGTATTAGTGATCGGCGGACCCAAAGCGCGAGCGAACTTCCATGGAATTGCACATGTTCGACTTGCTTTGATAGCATGAAATAGCGATTACTCTAGAGCAAGCGATTCTATCGACATGGAAAATAACTGGGTTAAAGAACTAGGGTGGGAGAATTGTTGAATCACTTTTAGAGTGGCTTTGACCCGATAAGATGCTTGATGAAGATAATCAAAATCCTTCATCAATGTAAAAAAACTTAGGGAAGTAGCCTTCCGATACTTCTTTTCTTTTCAACACAAAAATTTTTCATAAAATCTTAAAATCCACGTGAATCCTAGGTCCCACATAATGGCATCAATTTACCCTTTGTAGTTTAGGAAGTCTTGGATCCTAGTCTCACCAAGTGATTCAGCAAGTGCTGTTTTGTTGTTATTTGCTTGAAAACCCGGGGAGATGAAAGCACATTTCCATCATGTTCCTGAAATCATCTTTTAATAGTATGTCATATGCAAAATCGGGAAACTAGACCATGCCATAGCTCATTTTACTACTCAAATATATCAAATCATAAACTTTGGAAGAATTTGTTCCATAGATTAGTATGAAATAAGGGTTGTTGGAATCGATTTCTCATGAAAAGGGTGGCTACAAAGCCTTTATTTGTCTGAGCTCCATCGAGTTTTGGTAAATACTTTTGTAGAAGTAGAAGGGAAGAACTTACAATTTTGAGTCACTTCTGGATTAGATTTGGTGCTTGAGAGATTACAATCGAAGATAGTGAAACCATTACAGTATTCAAAGAATCCCATGAAACGGAAGTCGAAGTTATCCATCTTAACAATTCCCATGAACTTCTAAGATGGCTTTTTCGCATTCTTGCTTTGGTTGGCTCACTTTATCTTTCTTAGTGGGATGGAGACACGCACCGAAAATGAATTTATTTACATGTTAAAAAAAACATGGGAAGAGAAGATTTAGACATAGAAAGGCTAGTGAGTTCCACTGCACCTTGTAATGGATTCTAACGATTCACCATTTGAGAAGAAAATTTGAGTTGATCTATCAGCGTAAAGGCAACCCTTTGAGTGGAGATAAAGGAGACCCGGCTATAGAACTCTTGTTGATAAATAGCATTAAGAGGAAGCCTTCGTGCTTCCCTCCTTCTTTACTGCAAAAATCAGCACAGAAAACTCTTTTCACTCCCCGAGTTGAAGAATCCTAGCTGACTCAACTTTCCCTTCAGGTTTAGGAGAACTTAGGCCCAGATCTCACTGAGTTTACAAAGAAATATAGTTAAAATCCCGGTCTTCATGATTCTTAATCTTAGTGTAATTGAAAAGAAGCAGGTTTAAGCTTACGATAACACCGGACTCCATCCTGAATTGTCTACCTTCTTCTATTTTTTGTCCGTCCTATAAATCTTTGAGCCATTTTTTAATTTCAATACAACACCATTAGTGTCGTGCTGTACCAAAACAGTACTCAGGTTTTTTTGCCACCCATTTCCACAAGCTGGTATCCGAAAGGGCTCAAGTACTAAAGGAGTTTATAGTTAAAAGGAGATACATGTATTTGTTACATACGTGATAAAGAGGTCACCACGGAAACTTTGTAAGAAATACTTGCCAAGGTGAAAGAAGAGAGAGATGTGAAGGCGTACGAAGAACAAAATCTGATTATTGCTTTGGAAGGAACAAGTCATGGAGAACCGGAGTATTGTGGACAACAAAAAAAGAGAGGGTGAAAAGAAGATTAAATGATTGTAACGACTAAACTCGTCATCTCATATTGTTAGGTTCAGGGCTGCAATGGTGCACACACCGACTCCCCACCAGCCCCCTCCCTGCCCCTGTGGTTTTGCTTTTCTCGGGGCCAGCACCCTTAAGAAAAAGGTCTCCAATATTGTTAAGTTAAAATCCTCTCAGTGTATGGTCCTCTTCTAACTCTCTGGACCATGGGGCACCACAATGGTGCCATAAAAATAAAGATCACAAGCACATACTTTGTTTACATGTCTTAGGGCGAGGGCTTTCCTCAGAAAAATGCAATCCCGCCTTTGAAAAATTAGTGCTCAGAGCAAGAATCATTTCAAGCGACTGTTGAAACTGGTTTAGGATTTTCTGCATCAAAAGAGTATCCTACTTTATTATATCTCAATCCAACTACAACCGGAATCTTTCCATAATCCTCTTGCTCTCATCCCCTTCCACACCTTTGCAGCATCACTCCAACTACCCTCTTCAGAATAAACCTTCGACTACGATGGCTTATATGCTTCATCATTCTCGGGAACCGGCTGGAAGACGGTTTCTCGGCGACCCATTCTCCCGATTCTTTATTTCCATGTATCCTCGTATTCCAGCCAAAAGGATCTCAGAGCCAGGCGGGGAGTGAAAGGCATTGTTTCAATTACATGCTTAGTCTTCAAGAAATCCATTTGTGAAAACAAATTAGACTGACAGCCATAGCGAATTACGGAAGGGTCCATCCCATAATCAAGCTTCATCGATTTGAAGAAAGCAATTAGCCAATTTCAGACCAGGTGGCCTAACTTGAATGTCTTCGGAACAAAAGCAGGGCTTGGCTGAGGTGTCTAGGGCGACTAACTTCATCTTTTCAAATGTTTCCATGACTTCCCTGAGACCATTATGTGCATAAGCCAAGACCATAGTATTAAAAGGTGTCCGAATGCGGATGTCGATCAAAAAATCTCCTTGCATTTACAATGTCCCCACATTTTCAAGCATCATTAATGCGCTCCACTACACAAATACAAGTTTCTCGCATCCCATTTTGTGAAAGGAATGAACATATTTACTTAGTAGTAAGTGAAATATGGCACCAACAATTAAAAATGCTACCAAAAAATAAACTCATCAGGCTGCCCACCAGCATACTTTAAACGGTTAAGAAGTTAAATAGCTTGAGTATGCTTTATGGACGATGCAAAAATGTGGCTCCACGACACAAATGCAATCCCTCTCAACCGTTAAAAACTCAAAAGAATCATCTAATTCCAAATCACCATAACATTTAAACAATGAACTACAGACATGACCTAGCAGATCAAAGAAACCGAATTTAACTAACCTCCCATGCATTTGTCAACCTAATTTTTAAGTTTCAGTTACGGAACAAGTTTTATGATACTTGAAGATGCGGCTCATGGCACAGAATCCCATGCCCTTTGAGTTACAGAAAGGTTCCAGACCTTATGTGACAGGTTAAGTTATGTCAGAGAATGTTTTAGATTCACCAAAGTCATTAACTTTGAGCGGTACCCTGTAAATACTAACCACCATGCTTACTGTTGCCATTTAGATAACCTTAGATGGGGTAGAAGTTGGTGTTGTATTTTCATCAGTTCAGCGTAAAAAGCAGGCAATAAAGCGAAACTGGAAACAAGATCCAGAGCCTCTCCACAAAATCTAAACAAGTTGAAAAGTCACAGTTGGGCTTGCAGCACATTAACATTAATTTATGGAAGAATCTTCCTATTTCTCTTGCATCATCACCTTGTGAGAGACTTGAAAACACAGTATTCCAAGATATAATTTTGCAACCTATCAAAAACCTTTAAAGCATACAACTCTCCTCCATTTTTAAAGTACATATTCGCAGAATGATCGCATCAACTGCGATTACTAAATGCCTCTCTGAATAATCAATCCATGAATTTGTCTACCAAAATTCAAATTACCCATGATCAAGCACCCTTTTAGAGCATTAATAAAGGTAAAATATCATAGGGATTCCTTTATATTGTCAAGAAAAGACATGGAACTCAAAGCCATAACCACATTGTGCATAACACTCAGTCCATGCCCATTCCAACAACCAACACGATTGTCCATACACTCAAACACAGCTCAGCATCTTCAATATCTGACTTAGCATACATGTTCAAAAATGGAAACGCCCCTGAGATTCGTCTCCATTCCAACTTTCAAAACAAAACAACGTATGCACTCACCCAGTGTCTTTGGCTAAGCGGCACACCCCTTCTAACACAACGAGAGCAAACTCATTAAAACGCCGATTCTTCTCGCCGCCAAATACACTAGACCCATCTCGAACTCACCAGTTTGAATATTTGAATCCACAAAAGTCCAAAAACAAAGGTTTTCATGGGCATTTCATCAAGCACCTTAGCCCGTGAGCGATAACCCACATTTTGTGGCCGCATCTTAATGTTATTTTGTGAGAAAACGTCATTAGAACAGTGAATTTGATGATAAAGGCGCCCATATTTGACTGAGAAAGAATACATTTGAGTTAGCGAGAACAAGTGGAGTGCGATGGGGACGGTCGGTCATTCGTGAGAGAGGAAGAAGAAGAATATGAGTTGCTGATGTATAGGTCGGGTGATTTCAGTACAGTAGCAAATGAAAGATGATTGATTTCGAAACAAAGACCGTTGAGCCTCTCATCCCGCCCGAGCGAAGACGATTTCTACGATGCACCATAGGTTCCTTACTTTTCTTGATCCATTGGATGCGGTGCGCCTTGATAGTCTCAGAATCTTATGTCGGCCCAGGTTCCAAAATCACTGGCCCTTTCGCCTCGAGAGAATTGAAAAAATGAAATCCACCAAAAAAACCTCCATTGAAATGTAACTGAAAGTAAGACAGATGTGTGAATTGTGATGAGAAGAAGTAAAAATTAAGGCGGAGATTCTAGTATTTACCATTGTTCGCTGAAGCCCAGTCTGAAGTTCTTCAATTTGCTCGAAAACTGCACCACAAAACTTCCACACTTTTCCTTTCGTTTTCTTTTCCCCTCTGGAAAAATGAGATTGTTTTCTTACGAGAATTTGGGAATAATGGAGGCTACCACCTGGGGGTGTAGCAGGCAGTATTAGTGGACTCGGCTCGGCTAGGTTTAAAGGGAATTGGCCGGGCTTGTTCACGAGCCTGTTTACGAGCTGACGAGCCGAGTTTGAGGGTGCTCGGGCTCGGCTCGTTTAACTTATGAGCTTGTTCACGAGCTTGGTTCACGAGCCTCTTCCGCAGGAAAGCGGATTGCGGAAGCGTTCACGAGAGTGCGGTTGCGAGCTTGCTCCACGGGCCTATTCATGAGCTTGTTCCACGAGCTGTTCTGATTTGTCGGGTGAGATTTTAAGTGTTCGGGCTCCGCTCATTTAACTTACGAGCCTCAAAATGATGTTCGGGAATTAAAGAAAATGTTCATCTAAAATAACCAACATACAACTAAATTAAAAAGATAAGACAATAAAAGTTCAATTAACTTGATTGAAGTTCAAGAGTTAAAATATTCATCATGTTCATTTGTAGAAAAAATTTGTTGTGCATCAAGCCTTCTCCATGTTTACGAGCTTGTTCACGAGCTTTGTTTACCAGCCTATTCACGAGCCTGTTTACGAGCTGACGAGCCGAGTTTGATGGTGCTCGGACTCGGCTCATTTAACTTACGAGCCTCAAAATGATGTTCGGGTTCGGCTTGTTTAGGCCACGATTGGATTCACCAGTACAACTCTATCAAAATTCAAAATATGAAAATTTTCAATGTATTCTAATCTTTAGTTTTCATTTTTCGAGGAAAATGCGTTTAGGTACTTAAATTTGGTTGAAAATAAAGAGAATAAGAAAATCCGTTTTGTAAAACCATTTTCTTGAAAATGAAGTTAATGAAAACAATAAAAATGTGTTTAAAATACAGGTTACTATTCACAATCAGTGTTTTTCGTAGGCTTGATGAGAAAATCGAAGTGGAAGGCGAAAGGGGAAGAAAAGAAGAAAATAGCCACAATCCCGTGTTTTCGTTTTATCCCAATTGACCAAATCTCGTGTTTTCGATTTAATTCAAAAACAAGGAAAACAGCACATAATAGTTTTCTGATTCATATATAAAATGTTGAAAATAGTAAATTCATTTTCTTTGTTTTCAAAATTTGTTTTTGTCTAATACTCGTAACTAAACGTGTTTTCCTTATTTTCGAAAAGTCTAAATAGAGAAAACAGAAAATTTTCTACCTACTAAACAGGGCCTTAACTTAATAAACGAGTTCGAACAAGCTTCTAACGAACCGAACGCTGAGCAGCTCGCGAGTAGCTCGGCTCGGTTATAGCCCTAACCAAGTCTATACATAATATATCTTCTAACATCCTGTCACGTGGCTAAATAAAATAGGTTGACTGAAGGGAAGGGAAAGAGAGGGTACTAAAGGTCAAGCTTCTCGTATTGTGATGCCGTAAAATACTCGGTCGGTCTGAAGTTAATCAGAGTCGGGTCGAGGTTTGAGTAACTCGGAGTCGAGGCTTGAGTTTGAGTGGCTTCAGTAGTTTGTCAAATCGAATATCACAATATCTGACTCGAGTTGTTCATTAGCTTAATTGAGTTTTACTATTTTATTAATTGAGTCAAATATAATTATTTATTAAATTTTTAATTGATCCGAGTTTTATCGAGTCGAGTTCAAATAACTCGACTATATTTCGAATCGAGTTTCGATTTCAACTAGTAAAATTCTTGTATTTAATCAGGGTCCGTTGACTGCGCAGTCAACTTCAGCCGGAATACAAAGTGGATGTCCCCGGGTTACCGACGCCATAGAAAATCGGGCAGAGTCTCCTTTGTACGGGGGAACTCCACCCAATTACAACACCTGCATGAAACATGTCCTAAGCAGTCCAATATAATCACAACATGAGTAAAACGGCCACTTGGGCCCATAAACAATACCCATAAAAACATACCAACTATGAATCCAACTATATCCAATAGTTCTAAGAGTTCAAATGTTTACTCTTATACAACACATATATTAAAATTAGAGAATTCTAATACATATATACAATGTCAAAGCCACAATCGGCTTTTCTTCTAAACTACGCACTCTAGGGCAGTCATCTCTCGCATGCTCCTGTGCTGTAAAAAATAATATCCACTCGACGGGGTGACTATTGCTCGTAATTGGAGATAAGCCTAAGTGGGAAGCCTCTCCTAAGTGCGGTGCAATGTTCCAAAACAAACATACATTTAAGCAAATGCATGATCCTACTTGAATGTCACCATGACCCATTTCAGGATCCGTCTAGCAGGCTCCTCTCACACTCGCCTAAGCCTCGTATGAGAATTATTGTTTTGTTAGTTTGTGGGCTGACCCTCGATGTGTATATATCAATTGGGTTGCTCAACGATTGATATATTATTTGTTTATTGGACTACCCTCGGAGTGAATATCAATTGGGCCGCTCAGACGATTGATATTTTTAATTTGGACTACCCTAGATAATTAATATTTTTAGACAACCCCTCAGAACCATTTTCTCACAGACTGGAGTCGTGCACTAACTCACATAGTCTAGGATGTTAGGTGCATATGGAATGCGCCATTTCCATTCTGATCTACAACACATGCAAACATAAAACATGCATATATTCACATAAAAATTAAATCACACAATCATGTTATAATTTCATTCAAACATCAAAAATTAGCTTCATGAGCTAATGATCAAACTTTCTAACAATTCGATTTGAATTGCTGACTAAACCCATATTTCTAAATTTTATTTGTGAGAGTGCTATTTCGAGACATTAAAACCTAGTTTCTTTGTTCCATCAAACCTGTGAAATCCTCGGTTCACTTTGAACTCGTATTTCTCGGCAATTTTAGGCTCGATTAAACCCGATACATGATTTATGGAACCATTCATCTTACATTTAACTAACGGTCAGTAGAGCGTCTGTGAGCGTGCGTGGGTCAAATCAAACATTTCGGTTCCGAGGTTTGGGGCAGATCAAGCCGATCGTTGAGGCCTCAAAATAGCGAAACATTTACATGATGCTTAGCCCAGAATAAAACAGTAGGGAGAAACCCTACTTATAAAATTGTCTAAGCTTCCTTAAATCCAGTACCTATCGTTGCCACTCGGCCAAGAAGCGACTTTCCTTCTTGTCCGAAAAGCTATGGTCGGATCGTCAGAGTATTTCTAGAGAAGGAAGGCTCCCTCTCTCACTAGAACTTAAGAAAATCAACCTCTGCGAATCTATTTCCCCCTCTCCCGTTTTTATCTTGGGCAATGAAGAAGACAAGTCGGTATTCCTATTTTAATGTAGTGACTTAAAAACTTAAGAAATGACCATTATGTCCTTCATTTCCAGGAGTTTTGACGTTATTTACCTCGGCCGTCCATTTCGTTATTTATACTCATGTAAACATGGCATAATTACTTGTTATATGTGACTTTAAGTCTCGCATCGAAAATGGATTTCTGACACACAGGCAGCGATCTTATCGAGAAAAGCGTGTAAATTATTCTTGTCTCGAATTCGATGAAATTGCGTGCTAGCTAGATTTCGCGAGACGATTCCAACGGTGAAATCCGTTTCATCATCAAGGAATCTAGAATAAGTCAGTTTTTAACGTGTAATTTTATAATCGAAATTACGATTTTTGCCATTTTCGGGTACAAAATTTCTCGGGTCTTATAATTCTTGAATTCGACTCGAAATTAATCAAATCGAGCTTGAGTCGAAGAATTTAAAAATACATCTAGAAAGCCTTTTATTTGTTTGCTTTGAAAGAAATTAACAAAAATATTTCTTTCATTCAAAAAAAAAAAAGAAAATCTCAATCGATATGTAGAACTGAAACACATTCTTAGCATTATAGAATAACACTTGAAAAAAAACGATTTAGATGAAAAATATTTAAAATAATATCATAATATTTTTTTAAATTATATTAAATAATAATTTCATTGATCCCCTAATCCTTTCATCATCTTTTTTCCTTTTCAAGCCATCATGGGATAGTTGTCTTGTGTCATTAAAAATTCACTACTTACATTTTTTTTTAATTATTTTAAAATATTAATTAAGTTATGAAATATGGGTTACAAGTGTTAGTTGACCGTTGACCGGTTTAAACATTATTTTAGCTATGAATATTATTTGGACATTCCACAGGTATTTATCTAGATCTCATGTTATTTCCTATATATATATATATATATATATATATATATAAAAAGAAGAAAATATGAAAGTGACATAATTAGAGAATCTAAAATGTGATAATAATTTCAAGTTTATAAATCTAAGTTTAGGTCTCCTGAGTGGATTAAGAGTTTGATTTTCAAAAGAAAGTTTGCTTCCAAGAAGAAGGAAATAACGTCTCCTATACTAACTTTTCTTTTTGCAAATTAACTTTTATTTGTTCTTCAAAAAATAACTTTTTTTTGCATGATGTACTTTATAAGCCTGATAAAATGTAGAATATGGACTCATATCCATATTTCAGATTTTTATTTTTTATATTTTATTATTAAACATAAAAGTAAGTAACAAATTAAGGTATCCTCTATCAATATTTGGCATAAACTGAACAGAAAAATAGAAGGAAAATGAGAAAAAAAAAAGAGAATTTTAGTAAAATTAAGTCGCCGAAATTATAAATTCCAAACAAATAATATGCCTTTATCATATACGGTGATTTTGTTCCTCTTTGCCCCAAAATTTCTCCATTTTACCTGAAATTGCCCACTTTCCTTTTTGTTTGCCAGCACAGCTCTTGTTCTTTGTTATTATTAGTTTCTAGGATTGGACAGGACTACATTCTACATATGGGAGACGTCACATTTATTTATAGTTATGATAGTTATATTGAAAAATACTTTCAAAAATAATAATTTAAATAATGACAACATAATAATTTTTTAAATTATATTAAATAATAATTCTAATCTACATTATTATCCTTTATTCTTCCACCATATTTTCTCATCTTTATTAACTCTTGACACGGGCCCATCTTTTTAAGTCATGATATACTGACTTTTTTTACAAAAAGATATATATATTGTGACGTCCCAAAACCTGGGGGTCCGTTGACAACTCGTCAACCCTCGAAAAATCTATACGTCTCGTATCACGAGACTCATACCTGAGTTAAAATAGCCTCTTGGTCCCATAAACCAATACTCACAAAATAAATATCCCAACTATATTCCAATAGTTCAAGAGTTATAACATTTCTCTTAATACAAATACATATTAACATTTCCAATTCTAATACATATTATCCCAAAAATATCAAAGCCACAGACTTTCTTGAAATCGGCCTCTAAGATAGTCGTCTCCTCGGGCGGCTCCACATTACTTGAAATGATATTCCCTCGACAGGGTGAGCTATCGCCCAGTAGTGGAATCACCCTAAATGGGTTACTCCCCACCTAAGTGCATATGCAATGATCCAATGTAAATACACACTCAAGTAATACGTGATCCTACTTGAATGTCTACATGCCATTCCCATGTCTCAGTCTTCACCTAATCCCTCACACTTTGCCTAAGCCATGTGAGAAAATACACAAACTTTCAAAACAAAACTTGTTATTCTGAAAATACCTTTACCGAGTTTAGGTAAAAGATGGGACTACCCTCGGCGAATGTGTTGGAGAACTAAAGCAGTCCTTGGTCCCCATCGAAATGATACATTGGACTTTCTCTAACCCCCATTCTCAGGAGAAAATCATCTTTAATGAAATTCCTTCGTAACCCTATTCATTTTATTTTAATTCATGTCGTAACACTCACACCTAATTTCTAGGTTACGGTGCATATGAATGCATTATCCCATTTCAACACAATCAAACCAATATATCAAATATGCATATATTATCAAATTTGCAATCTGACATGTAATTCAATTTTAATCAAGCAACTCCCACAAAAATTAGCTCATGAACTAATCCACTGATTCCATTTCAGTGGCACATACACCTGATTATATTCCGTATAATTGTGACATCATATTAACACCTCAGACTTGTGCATTAACCTCGAATTCCCATACAACTCAAGCCATTTCGACAGCGATTTCAAGCACCCAACACATGGTGTTTTTGGTCAATTACTTTAAGCAAGATTTATTTTGCGGTCTTTAAAATAAGCAATGAAGTGGGTTGTCCCGAATTCAAGAAGCCCACTCATCACCTACTGTTCCACTTTTGAAAAACTATTTCCATGGCCATTTTCGGTCTCATACACCAAACATAATTTATTGCATAAATTCCAGAAACCTCACCCCAACCGGTCCTTTACATTGTCACGTATTGTCAGATGGTCATTTACCACTTCGGTTCGAGATTTGGGACCCGTCAACTGACTTCATTCACGACTCGAACCAACACAGGCATCACAAAACACTTAAAACAGGGTTAAAACAGTCGGATAAAACCTACCTCACGGGTTTATTTGAAACTCCCTAAAATCGATACCAGCATGACCACCATTGCGATAGAACCACTTTCCTTCTTGGCAGAAGAAATCGTGGTCAAATGCTTAGGGATCTTAGAGAGAAGTCGATCGCTCTGTAAATCCCTCAAATCTTGTACCCTCTTTGCATCCCCATCTGCTCGCGTTTTGGCTTTCAAATAAAGGTAGAAGATGATCACTATTTCCTATTTTGTCTTTTTCTTCATTAAACTTTCATTTAATACCATCTATGTCCTTCTCTTTGATTTTTGACACTTGGCACACTCCCGGTCGTCCATTTCCATCATCTCTCTACTCATGCAACATGTCACATGAGTATATAATAGGTGACTTTGTGACATCACATGTTGTTTCACGACACCGTCTTTCGATGCCTCGAAAAATGTGCAAATTCGATGTCTCGAACCGACGAGAATCGGCGTGTTAGCTAGATTTCACGAAGCCGATTCAACGGTGAAGTCGTGATTATCTGAGATCTAGAAAAATTTCAGATTTTATCCGAGTACGATTTTGCCATTTTCAAAAATTGGAATTTTGCGAGTCTTCTGATCTTCCCTCCTTAAACGGAAATTTCATCCGAAATTACGCGCATCATCTGGCCGGCGTCGTATGTAGCCTCGCAACTCGAGCCAGGTATCGAGACATGACAACCTAGCTAGGTCACAGTGCGACAACTTGGGTGTTGTCAACTCATCCGTGTATCACGAATGATCAACACCCAA
The DNA here is from genome assembly GCA_016808115.1 of Tetrastigma voinierianum. Classification (NCBI taxonomy): domain Eukaryota; kingdom Viridiplantae; phylum Streptophyta; class Magnoliopsida; order Vitales; family Vitaceae; genus Tetrastigma; species Tetrastigma voinierianum. The sequence continues at coordinate 170,358 of JAEQBH010003238.1, read as the reverse complement.
TATGCCTACCACCCTAAGGTCCACCATGAAGCGGAATCAGAGATCACGACTCACGATCTCGACACTGACTGACTCTCACCACATCCTAGGAAGAGAAATCTCTCATCATCTCTTAGCTTTTCTAAAGGCCTCCAACCTCCTTGCCCCAGATATCTCTTGATTGCAACAATGATGAACATGATGCAATAATTAGAATTTATAAAAGCGTGCCTTCTGCATGTGCGGGTGATCTGCATGTTCGGCCTCGCCTGGCAGCTTAGACACACCCACAGGTCCTCGGCATCACAGGTCGAGTGTACCTGATCTCGACCCACTCCCGGTCCCTCTAGCCCTGTGTTCTGAAAGCTCGTACTCGCACCCTCTTGGTAGAAATTTGGTTCCTCGACCCCCACTAGGGTGTGGTGGAATGAGGCGCACCTCTCTTGTTCATGGCTATTGGGCATCTTTGTCACCAAAATCTGGATCACTGTCTCTTAGGTAATCCGTCTATGTGTCTAGGCTGCGGCAGTAGTGGCACTGTCACCTTGGCTTTGCGGCAACTACGATATGTGCGACCCGGATGGTCGTGGCTCTAGAACCCTCCATAGCCAAGCCTGGAAGCTGCTACAACAGAAGAGAAGTGAGCTCTCCTTATCTTAGCACTAACACTCGCATCTAGTCATTGAGCATCTGATCTCTCTCATGGTGGAATTTGCATCCCGACACGAAGTCCATGTCCCATAGGCGAAGTCCTGATCCTGCCCGAGATAGACCTTTGGCCCATTCTCGAATCTCGTTTTGGCCGTAATGGTGGCCACGTAATCATCTGACAAAGCGAAATTCAGCTCAGTGAATCTACCACATTACTCCATCACATTCATAAATTTTGTGACTCTTAGGAACTCTTGATCTTCCATGTCTCGCGGTGTCGGAAAATACTTACCCATGAAAGATCATGGAACTCTGCCCCAGTCATTGCCTCTAGATCTCTGAGGTCTTTACTTGTTCACCATACTTAGGCCTCACCCTCTATTGGAATCTGGTGATCGATCTTAAATCGTGTCGGTAAATCTCTATAGCCTCTAACACCTTCTCATTATGAACCAATTATCATACCATCGGATCTCACTCCCTGTGGTCGGATGTGCCACTAAACCTCTGGGGTTCAGGCTCACTGACCCACTTCACTTGCTTTGTGCGATGGCGAGTTCTTATGATACCTACCTCTCGGCCAAAGCTGTTGGTCAAACCTTGGTGGTGCTTGGCTGAATTACCAGTGGACGCCCTCTACGTCCTCGCCCTCGACTAGCCATCTACACGGTTCAAATGGCAGTTCAATTTCAATCTGGGTATCTCTAGGCTCAAACATTACAGGACACTATTCTCTGGAGCATTTCATACGTAATCTTCTTGCATTACATAGAAATCACAGACGATAATTCAATACATCAAATCAAAATCAACAACAAAAATTTTATTTTGAAAATTTCATTTTAAAATTTTATTTCACTTTATTTTATTATATATTTATTTTTCTTTATATATATATATATATATATATATATATATATATATAACATATATATATTTTTTTTTAAATTTATGAACAGTGTTCAAACAGTGACTTAGAAACAGTGTACTGAGTCAAAAAAAACTGGTTGGATGCAGTGCACAAGCGCGACCTGCTTGAATTAAACCAGTCGTGTCGAGTAGTGTCATTAGCCTTGCCCGAGGTCGTGTCGACCTGGCGGTAGTGTCGTGGAGTCAAGCGCGGCATTGTCGGTGGCTTTCTTGCGGCGCCTTGCATGTGGCGTGTGTTGTGCACATTATTCGCGGAGCAAGCCTTGCCTCATGCAACCTTACGGTCGCGATACAGATTTTGTATCGCGACGACCAACTGCCTAGCCTCTGCCCCCTTGTCACGATCTGAGGCGTATCGTGACCGCGATCCCGCTGCTTTTTGCTAGCCGCTTCCGCATCACGATCACGATGGGTGTAGACCTTGCCTCCCATTCGCCGGGCCCTCTCTCGATCATGATCACGACCTTGTGTATCGGCTCTCTCTAGCGGCTAGGCCTCGCTGTCACGTCTGTTGATTGTATCATGACATGCTCTTCCCCAGCCAACCTACAAGCCTAAGACCTGTTGTGTCACGATACGATTTCCTTGTATCACGACACAGTTCCTCAGCCCAACTGCATGCCCAAAACGCCTATGTCGCGATACAATTTTCCATTGTATCGTGACACAGTTAGGCAGTAGCCCAAATCAGTTATGCTCCATTTTTATTTTTTTTTTCGTTTTTCACACATATATTATTATTATTATTTTTTTCTTCACTTTTGCTACTGGAAACACCCAAAAAAATACATATCCATTTTTTCCTCATTTTCCAATCCACCAAATAAATTTATAAAAAATTATTTTCTTTATTTTTCTTCAGTTTTACCCACTGTAAAACCAAAAAAAAATAATTTTTTTTCCTCTCCTCATATTTTTTTTTTCATTTCCACCAGTAGCCTTCCTGGCTACTCCATAGAAGCAGTAGCTTGTACACTACAATCCATACACTCAAAAATTTATGAGTTAAACTTTAATCCTTTTTTTTTCATTTAATTCTGGACCATTTTGTCCAAAAATTTTCGAACACCTAAGGTTTTAATTTCTCGACCCTAGTGTTCACATTTTTCCTATGCTATTCAACAAGCATATAAGCACACAATTCATAACAATCAACATGCTATACACATCAATCACCAAATTCATCAAACAATCACATAATCACACACAGCCCACATGACGATCAACATGTTATACGCAGTGCGCATAAAACCTGATGTACGGTGTTCTAATCTTTGTTAGTGATTTTGTAGGTAATCACATACCTAACCCTACATTGAGCTACCAAGTGGTGATGTTCTCACACCGTATGACCATGGCCTAAGCCCCGAGTCCCTCAGGCCACTGGGTAATCATATGCCTAAGCTCACGATGCCATCTTTGTGAAAGTGTGTCGGGGACTAAACTATGGATACTAGGCCGAGGCTCCTAGGTGTCGTTTACCTAAGCTCTGATACTAAGTTGTGACGCCCCAAAACCCAGGGGTCCGTTGACAACTCGTCAACCTGCAGAAAATCTATACGTCTCGTATCACGAGACCCATACCTAGGTAAAAATAGCCTCTTGGGCCCATAAACCAATACTCACAAAATAAATATCCCAAATATATTCCAATAGTTCAAGAGTTATACATTTCTCTTAATACGAATACATATTAAAATTCTGATTCTAGTACATATTATCCCCGAAAACATGAAAGCCGGCAGGCTTTCTTGAAAATCGGCCTACAAGATGGCGTCTCCTCGAAACGCTCCACTGTACGAAATGATATTCCCTCGACGGGGTGAGCTATCGCCTAGTAGTGGAATCACCCTAAATGGGTTACTCCGCCTAAGTGCATGCAATGATCCAATGTAAACACCTCAAGTAAATTGATCACTTGAGAAAGTCATGCCCATTCCCATGTCTCGAGTCCTCAAACTCCTCACACTTGCACAGGCCATGTATGAGAAAATACTATTTTCAAAACAAACTTGTTATTCTCGAAAATACACTACAGGAGTTTCGATAAAATTTGGACTACCTCAGGCGTGTGTTGGAGAACTTCCAGCTTGATCCATTGTCCTTATCGAAATGATCACATTGGGTATCTCCTAACCCGTTCTCAGAAAAAATCATCACATGAAATTCCTTTGTAACCATGTTCATTTATTTTAATTTATGTCATGCAACTCACCAATTTCTAGGTTACCGGTGCGTATGAATGCATTATGTCGTTTAACACAGTCAAACCCAATATCAAATATGCATATATTATCAAATTTGCAATCACACAGCATGTAATTCAATTTTAATTAAGCAACTCCCAAATTAGCTCACTTGAACTAATCACAATTCCATTTCCAATGGCCTATACACACAATTATATTCCATAAAATTGTGACATCATGTTAACACCTCAAGCTTATGCATTAACCTACGAATTCCCATCTGACTCAAGCCATTCATTCTTAATTTCAACGCAAACACATGGAGCGTTTTTGGTCAATTCCACACAGCTCTGGGACTATTTTTAAGTCCCAAAACAAAAACTAAAGTGGGTGTCCGTGGGCGGCCACTCATCACTCTACTGTTCCACTTTTTGAAATCTATTTCCATGGCCATTTTCGGTGTCATACACACCAAACATAATTTATTGCATAAATTAAGAAACCATCACCCAAAACAGTCCCTACATTGTCACGGACAATCCAAATGGGTCCCTAAAATTTCTACACTTCGGTTCCAAGATTTGGGACCGATCAAACGACCACTCACGGCCTCAAACCAACACAAGAATCACAAAACAATTAAACAAGGGTTAAAACAAGTAGGATAAAAAACCTACCTCACGGGTTGTGAAACTAAAACCAGTACCACTGAAGCCTCAGCCGTAGAACCACTTTCCTTCTTGGCAGAAGAAATCAGAAGATGATCGCGGGGATCTTAGAGAGAAGTCACTCCTCTTCGCTTCAAAAACCACAAAATCTGTACCCCTCTTTGCATCCCCATCTCCTCCTTCACGTTTTGGCTTTCAAATAAAAGGTAGAATATGATCACTATTTCCTATTTTGTCTTTTTCCTCATTAAACTTTCATTTAATACCATCTATGTCCTTTCTCTTGGATTTTTGACACTTGGCACACTCTCGGCAGTCAATTTCCATCATCTCTCTACTCATGCAATATGTGTCACATGAGTAAATGTTATAGGTGACTTTTGTGATATCACATGTCGTTTTACGGCACCCGATACTCGATGCCTCGAAAAATGTGCAGTAGAAACATCTCGAGGTCGCCGGGTCGGCGTGTTAGCTAGATTTCGCGAGACGATTCCAACTGTGAAGTCCGTTTCGTCATCTGAGATCTAGAAATATTTCGAATTTTTCCGAAATTATGATTTTTGCCATTTTTTAGAAAATTGGAATTTTCACGGGTCTTACAATATATATATATATATATATATATATATTTAAGTTACAAAGTTTAAAAGGTGTTTACTTAACGATTTGATGTTAAAATGATTTAAGTAATAAATCAAAATAATTACTTTATTCTTAAATTTATAAAATTCGTATTTTTTTATTTGATTTGTTTTTATTTGTTTTATTTTTATTTTTATTTTGAATTGTTGTTGAAAATTTTCATGGAATATATATATATGTGTGTGTGTGTGTGTGTGTGTGTGTGTGTGTGTTATAAATGATTCACTAATAACTGTGAATGACCACACATTTATCGGTGAATAATTATTACGGTATTAATGACTGTAACACTATATATATGAGTTTCTGGAAGAATGAAAATACAGTTTTCTTCTTGAATTATCTCTATTATCTATTTTCTCTCTTCTTTACCTTTCAACAAGTTATAACACGTTAACGGCACGAATTTCGAAGCAATTACAAAGTCGACTCAAATCCGAGGAACTTCGGACCTCAGGACAATATTAAAAATCATAAAACAAGAAAGGTACATTTCAATTTCATAGTCTGAAATTTTTTTTTTTTGAAATTTTGTTTCAGACTTCCAATTTCAGAGTTAAAAGCCTGAAGCTTGAACTCTGTTGTAAAACTAGCCCGAAGCCTACGTTTGAAATATTCAAGCATAATGCTTGAAGATGGAGAAGAATTATTTTCTTTACAATGATTGAAGCATTATGCGGAATGTTCAAGGCGAAGGTTGTCGCTAAGCGAGGTATGGTGTTCTTGAAAAACCACCAATCTTGCCCTACTAGATCTATACCATTGCCTGAAGCCAATCTTCCTGATTCAAGATAATAGACGTGGCGTGGCGTGGGCGTGGGCATGGATATTATGAATGGCCAGGAGTCGTGGTTGTGGTCGCTATAATTCTTGAAATCATTCTTGATTATGTCAGTCTCAAAACAGAACAATAGCTCCAGCCAGCCCGGAGAGTTGAATCGTTCGGAAAAATTATCTAGAAAGACGCGAGGTCACATAAGGTTTATGAGGCCCGAATGTGCAGGATGTGGAATGAAGGTCAACTGGTCACCATTGCACATCGTGCGGTCGAAGCATTTGGTTGACCTTTATCAAGCCTCCATGAAAGGAAAAGACAAGAAAATTGAAACAAATTTTATTAACGAAAAAGACACTGTGTGTGACGCCCCATTTCCCGGGGGTCGGTTGACAACCCGTCAACCCGCGGAATACTCGTGGATGTCGGGTAACCCGACACCACTCACGAAAATCGGGCAAAGTCTCCTTTGTATAGGGAGCTCTATCCAAAATACAACCTGTTCCAAATTTTCACAACGGCACACAGGTTCTGCCGACTAAAATGAGTAAAAATGGTCACGTGGCCTATCGATACTCATCAAAGTATATTCAACCAACTATAATACATGGTTCAAGAGTTAATAAGTTACTCTTAATTCAAACATATATTAAAATTAGAGTTTTAATACATGTTATACAAAATAAACACCAAAGCCACATGTCAGCTTTCTTCTAAAACGCGGCCTCTAGTGAGCGTCGTCTTCTCGGACAGTCCCTGTACCTGAAATAATGATCCCTTGACAAGGTGAGCAAATGCCCAGTAGTGAAAATCTCCTATATGGGTTACTCCTGCCTAAGTACTGTCTGATGATCAAAATAAGCACACTCAGCCAAATACATGATCTGCTTGGATGTCTACATACCCGATCCGTGTCTCGAGTCCTCAACGAAACCCTCACGCATGCCTAAGGCCAATCAGAAAAACCTCTCCTTTTCATTTCTTTCATGTCATGCACTCACACCTAATTTTCTAGGTTGCCCCTAGGATTCATATAAATCACAATTATATATTTCAAACCCTTTTTATACCAATATATCACTTAAACATATATTAACAAAGATTTACATACATTATCACATGTTTAATTCACATCAATAACATCAAAACTAGCTCACTTGAGCTAATTACAATTCATTTCCAATGACTTACACACAATTATATTTGTATATAATTCCACATCATGTTAACACATTTAATTATATGCATTAACATATTATTTCTCACACAATTCCAAGCCATTCAATTCAAGCAATATTTTGCTTACAATACACATAAACCATTTCTAGCCCGACTAAACAATGGAATTTTAACAATCCTAAACGACTGATGGGCTGTCATTAGGAAGCCCACTCACCCAGCATGGTGCCATTTGTGGAGACGAAATTCATAACCATTTCCGACCAAAACATAAACCATAATTTATTATAAATTATCACCTGACCACAAAACAGCCCACTAGTCCAAAATGGGTTTCCATATGTTTAACAATTTAGGTCCAGTTTGGGACTGATCAAGCGACCTCCACGGCCCCTCAAATCAAGCAAACCATTAACAAACTCTGGCAGAAATGGCAGGTAGGAGGGCCCTACCTCTTGGAGTTGTCGAAACTCCCCCAAAATCGGTGTCCACGCGTAGCCCTCGCCGCGTAGAACAACTTTGCTTTTGGCCCGAAGCCCAGGCAGACGGTCCAGACGGAGAATCTAGAAGAGAGAAGTAGCTCTCTCTCTAGCGAAAACCCGAGTTACCATGTTTCCTCTCTACGTTTTCTTCTTTAGAATTGAGAAAAGCATTTCATCTTTGTCTTATTCTCATTTAACTTTTCAAAAATTCCATTAATGTCCTTTTGTCTTAGTTTGACACTTGAAGCTAATCTAAGCCATTCATCTCATCCTCTCTCTAATCATGCAACATGTCACATGAGTACATGTAGTGGGTGACTTTTGTCACATTACGTCTTTCCTGGTGTTTCGGCCTCGACACCAGTGTGTCACACCGTTCCGGTCCAACCGAATAGCGGATAGAACAAGGTTCGGGCGCGAGACTATATCTTTGAATTTGGGACTCTTTTACATTTTTCAATTGGGCACTTTGTGGGTATACAAACAATTTCTGTAATAACAAAATCATTTACATATCTGAAGAACTACCAGGAGTGGTGTCCATCAAAATCTATACATATCTTGGAGTCCTGTTACATATACAAAAGCGTAGCACATTTACAAATCAGAGCGCGGGACATACTGTGATGAACCCCTACTAGTGTGTTAGCTTGAGTTGTATCACGAAAGATCGCGGATGTCCTCCTTTATACCTACGGATTGAAAACCCATTGCTAAACTACACTTAGTGGGAAGCGTATCTCTGCTTATCTTTGGTACACATACATTCCTCTTTGAATTATAATAAACATATAACGATACTTGGATATCAGGAGATCTTCATGGGTGATTGAATTCATATAACTCATTTACATGTAAGTATCCTTGTAACAACTTATGCTTGTTCGGATCTCTCGTATATAGTGCGAACTTATAGCAATCTTATCTTACTCAAAACTTACACTTATGAAGCTTATTCTTATTTTGATCCTCACCTTGAGACACATATTATACTTATCTCAGTAGGACACATACTTATGCTTATCTCAGTCGGACATATACTTATGCTTATCTCTTGAGGGACACATACTTATTCAGATTTCTCAAAGGACATATATATTAGACTTATACTTATACTTGTCTTACGGATCTTATACTTCTATTACAGAGAATATACTTGTATATTGGATCTTATAATTGTATTACGGAGCTTATTCTTGTATTTAAGATCTTATACTTGTATTACCGAACTTATTCTTGTATTCCGGATCTTATACTTGTATTCAAAGACTTATTCTTATACTTGAATCTTATATACTTGTATTCTGAAACTTATTCTTGTATTTATATCTTATACTTATATTATTAAGACTTATTCTTGTATTTCGGATCTTATACTTGTATTACAGATCTTATTCTTGTATTTCGGATCTTATACTTGTATTTCGGATCTTATACTTGTATTACGGAACTTATTCTTGTATTTCAGATCTTATACTTGTATTACGGAACTTATTCTTGTATTTCGGATCTTATACTTGTATTAAGGAACTTATTCTTGTATTTCGGATCTTATACTTGTATTACAAAACTTATTCTTGTATTCTGAGGCTTATCTTATATTCTGGAGACCTTATATTACCGGTGCAGTACTTTCGTGGGTACTCTGAAATTTTCTTGTACAAAAGTACCCGTAGGTACTACAAAACTTATACTGGTACTTCGTATCTTATACTTGTTAAAATACTCTTCTCGAATCATTTTCTTTCTTTTTCTTTTCGTGTTTCAGTTTGTGATTTCACATATGACTATAGAAGTCGACATTCACGATAGATTCAATTGTTGAATCCTGTCCTGTTTGTCATTCAGTAGCAATGTGATCTCACATTCAATATTGCAATCTCACATATTACCAGCAAAATTAGGCATTCACGACCGGTCCGGTTGTTGAATCCTGTCCTGTTTGTCCTTCAGTAGAAATGTGATCTCACATTCAATATTGCAATCTCACATATTACTATAAGTCGGCATTCGCGGCGGATTCAGTTATTGAATCTGTCCACCATTTGTCTTCGGTAACGTGTGAATCTCACATTCAATATATAATCTACATATTACTATGAAGTGACATTCACAACAGATTGGTTATTTGAATCCTGTCCCATTGTCATTCGTTAGCAATGTGATCCTCGCATGGAACATATCGGAGATGTGTACGCCGTAACATAGTGTCGTAGCACTAGCGAGTGCGAAAACCGTCGAGCGTGCACTCATTCATTCATGTATTTCATATCATTCGTTATCTTTTCTGGATTATATGTGATAATAATCATAAATAAATTAACCACATTATGTGTTCATGACATATTGCCTTTCATGTTCATGTTCATGTCTCAGTTCGTTTTCATATTTCATATCCTATTCAGGTTTCATGAACACATCTATACATATTGCATTTCCTATACTTTTCTTGTTTCATGCCTATTACATATGGAATTTCATATACTTGTACAGTAGGAGGCCCATGTACACACACATCATTCATGTATTCTTGTTCCTCTATGAATCTAATTTACTTAGAAATTGGAATCATTCCAATTGAATCATCCAAACTAAAGTTATGGCATTTTCATGCCAAACTAGTCAGTTTACCGATATTACACTAGGGACAGTTTGTAATACTCATTTTCAGGGGTCTTAACTTCATATTTGACAATGGTTCTTTGTACTCCCTTGAAGCTAAGGTGCTAAGGGTTCTTCTCCAACTGGAATCACTCAAATCAGAGCACCGAAACTCAAGTTATGTCCTAAACAACCCGGACTACTCTATGATCAAAACTGAAGCAGAAATTAACTTGAACATAGCCCCACTTTGAGTGAATTTTTGATCCAAATAGAATCAGAATTTTAAGGTACCTATTTCAGGGTGTTTTGTTTTCCTTGAAGTCTATTTTAACCAGTCACTTGAATCACTCAAATTGGATAAGAAATGACCAAGTTATGGCCAAAATACGAACACTGGTCCAAAATAGAGCATTGGAGTGCAAATGCGAATTTACCGGTTAATGAACACTTATGGTACGATACCACTTTGTTTTGGTAAGGTACCACCTCGAAATTTCCCAGAAAGGTGGTTTCTCCCATTTTCCCATATTTTGGTACCCAAATCAACTCAATAATCAATATACACATCAAAACCACTTCATATTCATCTTGTAACCTCTATTCTACTCAAATCATCTTTCAATACATATCTTTCTTCAAAAACCTTTCATGAATTACTCCCAAAACAATTCTACTATGGGTACACAAACCAAACACAAGGATTAGTTAGGGTTTGTTCTAACCCAAACCCCATTACTTTGCATTCGTAGTGAATCTAACCTCGAAGGAGGATTCCATAAGAATTCATTCTAGGGTTAGGTTTCTTACAACCTGACAAAACATGTATCCATACGAGAAAATCAAGTAATCCATACTAAATGTTAGATTCCATAAAATCTAACACAAAGTTCCATACTTAATGTTAGAATCCATACAAAAATCCAAAGATCCATACTCAATGTTAGATTCCATACAATTCCATACAAAGTTCCATACCTTTTTGCTCTTCCTTTTTTTCTTCTTCTTCTCTTCCTCTTCCTCTTCTTCTCTCTTTTCCTCTTCTCTTATCTTCTCTACGTTTTGGTCTCTCAAAAATGAGAGACCAATTGCTCTAATCCATATATTTGAGTTAAGGTATGTTTGGCAGGAACAAATAAAACCCATTTTTGGTTTTAAGTCTCTCTAATTGCCTTTTAGTCCTCCCTCATTCTATTAATTGCACTATACTTTATGTTATTTCCACTTTGGCCTCTCATCTTATCAATTTATGACTTTTATGCTCCTTTTTGACAAATTACAATTTTGTCCTTATGTCTTGTACAATTTAAGGTTTCTCAATTTCCATATTTCACATTTAAATTACAAAAATTCAATTTATGCCTACGAAATACCTAAACATGTCGAAAACGACTAGGGTATATTTGGGCGTTACAGTGCCTCGCGTGAAATTCCGACTATCTCGGAATTCGACGAAATTCGACGTGGTAGCTAGATTTCGTGAGACGATTCCAACGGTGAAGTCCGTTTCGTCATCCGAGATCTAGAAAAATTTCGGATTTTGACCAAAATTACCATTTTACCATTTTTCAGAAAATTGGATTTTCTCGAGGTTTCACATTCTCCCCCCCCTTAAAAGAATTTCGTTTCAAAATTCCACATACATACGCATCAAACCACGTGCATATGTAACCTACTACCTGATCCGCAGCAGTGTATCGCGCTGACCTTCCCGAGGTCCGCGATCAACGATAATCGATGGATTGTCAACCTAATCCATACATGAATGACATCCATATACGACCTTATGGCTCGCAACACCCAATCTGATTTCAATGGGTACCCCGAATCTTGAGTCACTCCTGGAGCTCCTATCACTCAACTCTAAGTGCATTATTAACCATGGCTAGTGTGTTTTCATTTCGAGTGCACTCGAGCTCCATAACCAGCTCTAAGTCTTTGTGATAACATGACCGTGTGTGTTTTCTCTCTCGGACAACAGAACTTTTTGGCCTACACTGCGAGCCTCTTATATCCACACAGAAATTTTGGATATCTCCAAGGGTCTCTTACACCCACACAGAAATTTTGGATATCTCCACAGGTCTCTTACACCCATACAGAAATTCGAGATAGCTCCCTAGGTCTCTTATACCCACAAAGTCGGGATATCTCCCTTAGGTCTCTTACCCACATGAAATTCGAGGATAGCTCCTGGGTCTCTTACACCCCGAAATTCGGATATCTCCACACAGGTCTCTTACACCCACCTGAAGTCGGGATATCTCCCGGGTCTCACTTACACCCACCACGAAATTTGGGATATCTCCGGGTCTCTCTTACGCTCTACGAAATTTGAATTTCTCCACAGGTCTCTTACACCCACACAGAAATTTGGGATATATCCCCGGGTCTCTTACACCCACACATATCTCCCCGGGTCTCTCACACCCACACAGGACCTTTCGGATACTACCACGGGTCTCCTTCACTTACATTTCATCTTTTTCACATGGGGGATGCGGCCCCTTCTTGCTTTATGACACACATTAGTACTCTTCATTTCTTGATTTGAACCATGAGTCTTCCATTGGACGTAGTGAACCAAACCAACCACGCTCACGAGTGGTGAATGACCCTTTAGTGCACCCACACCCAGGCTCGGCGCGATGTCCTTGTGCACCCACACCCGACTTAGTGTATGATCCCAGGGGTCCACGCAGAGTAGAATCCTCGGAGATCTCTAACTCACAATCCCAACCTATCGGGTCCAACTCTCACCACATCCTAGGGAAGAACATCCACACACAGCTTCTCTAAAGGCCTCGACCTCTAAGCGAATACGTCACCTGAGGCATTAATGAATGAATATGATGCATCAGGATTCAAAGCGCTACTCTAGTCGACAAGTGCGGTAGAAACATACCATGCATGTCAGGGTCAATCTAAACTCGTCTGGCGTACCACGAGACCTTTACCTCCTGGGACCAGTCTCGCCTCATGTGCCCGGGCTGGCGGCAATGGTAACCGTCATCTTGCCCGAGCTGGCCAGGACTCGACTGCAGTGCAGTGGTCGACCAGGGCTACGCTGGCCACGGCCTATGGGCCGTCTGCGAAGTCTTAGGTGCTGAGTGCGGCACCTTGGGGCGATACTTGTTCCTCGACCCATACTAGGGTGTGGAGGAATGGGCACCTCCTCCTCTATCCTGCTCATTTGGTGGGATTCTTATTTGTCCAGGAAACCTTAGGATCCTTATCTCACAAGAGGCTGATCCCTCCTCCTTATGTCATTCTTTGGTAATGGTAGCCCCATCGCCCATCTGACTAGCAACCCTAACTCGTCTCACTAACGATTGGGACTGAGGTGTCCCATAACCTTAGGATTCCTGCCTCTATGGGCAATCCCTTCGAAAGTGTCCTGGTTGTCGGCAGAAATAACATATCACTTGCCCTGCCTGACTAAATGCCCCATCTTGGCCTTGGTCCTGATAACCTTGGCCCTGTCTTTGAGGTCCGTGTGAAACATGAGTCTTCTGTTTCTTTTCATGGTTGGAAGAAGATGGATCTTCCTTCCTCTTAGTACCAGCACCCATATCTTAGATGCCTCGTATGTCATCTACTTCTCCTTCTATAATTCGATGGAGGATGATGTTCTCCTACGCGCCGGAGGTGGTTTGACTATACTGGCTCCCTTTATTACGTGCGTGCGATGCCGCGGTGATTCTGCAAATCCTGCGGCCTCGGCAAAACTTTGTTGGTCAGCCAGATGGTTCACGACCGATTACCTCATGGGCGACCCTCGTCCTCGCCCTCGACTAGCCATCTACACATGTCAAATGGCAAGTTAAGATTCAATGCGGTATCTCTAGGTGTAAACCTGACCAGAGACACTATTCCTGAAATAACATTTTATTTCTTACCGCAGCATCCATTACATTCATAGGTAATGCAAGACAATAAGTTCATATGTATTAAATCATATTCAACAAAAAAATTATTTTATTTTAATTCATAAAATTTTATTTTATTTTATTTATTTATTTATTTATTTTTTGAAAACCTAATGAGCAAATGTTCGCCAAGCGGTGTTCATGAATAGTGATCAGGTGTTTAGCGGTGCGTTGAGTCGAAGCGGGTTGGGTGCCTGAGGTACGAAGGCCAGTACGCTGCTTTAGGCGCCTGGCATCAGCGCCAGCGTGCGCGGTAGCCGTGTCTAACATGGCGGCGGTAGTGTCATTAACCCTCTCCGGTCATGTCGCGGGCGTATTCTTCGTGTAGCCTGGCGCATCGCGCTTGCACGCTTCTCTGTAGGTGTTGCAACTCCCTCGGTCACGATGCAAAATTATATCATAACCACGATTCCCACTGCCTCGCGGTTGCGCGTGTGTCGCGACCAAACATCGTATCGTGGGCGCCTTTGCTCTGTGCGATGTCGCGAACTCCCTAGGCCCAGGTGTTATCGAGACCCCGAGTCGCCCCCTCAGCCCGTCGTGCTCTTTGTATCGCGACCGGTGCCTTGCTAATGTCTGAGCTTTGTGTCATGACATCCTCACACAGCCCGGGCTGCGCGGCTGGAATCGTGTCACATGCCTCCTCGGTAGGTGTTACTGCACGGCCGGCCATATCGTCTTGATCTTAGGGCGAGTGTCGCGCCCCTCTCCCTAGCAAGCCCGGGCTGCGTGCACCGGCTCTTTGTGTGCACCTTTCAGCCTACTCTTCTGTTGTGTCTGGCTCGGCTGTTGTATTCACCTTCTCGGCTACTCTTCTGTTGTGTCAGAGCTCGGCTGTTGTGTGTGCCTTCATTTCTTGTGTGCCATAATAAAGCCTGTTGTATTGTGACTCAATTTTAGAAAATGAAGCATTAGCCATTCAGATCAACTTGACCTTTTCCTTTTTCCTAATCCTCAGGTAGCCTCCGCCCTCCACGAAATGTAATAGCCTAAACGGCTTGCAATTCATCTGACTCAAAATTTTTAAGAGTTTCATTTTGACCATTTTCTTGTCATTGGAAAATTTTCAGAATTTCCGCAACCACTGATATGTTTATGTTCCAATCTTGGAACTACTTGTCGAAGAATTATATATATATATATATATATATATATATATATATATATATATATATATATATATATATATATATATATATATATATATATATATATACTATATATATATATATATATATATATATATATATATATATATATATATATATGATACGATCAATTACGGACCACATTTTACTTGAAAAAATTCTCAAACACCTAAGGTTATATTTTCTCGACCCTAGTGTTCAAGGTTTTCTCTTATCTTTTACTCACGAGCATACAAATCACACGATTCATACAACACATGATCACACATCGCTCATGTTATACACACTAATCCACGCCTCTGACACAATCCAATCGCGCATCACATTTAATTCCATCAAATGCACAAGGATGCATGATCTAACTTTATTTCCCATCCCGAGGTCATTGTTAAGCGAGTATACCTAACTACTAGATACTAAGCTATAACCTAGTATCCAGCATTGATCTATATCCAACTTCTGATGCTCTTACACCTTATGACCATGGTCTAAGCTCAAGTCCCTCAAGGAACTGGAAGTAGTAGTATGCACATGCTCTAATACAGTATAACGCCATTTCCGGAGGTCTGTGGCTGACGTGACCATGGAATACTCGTGGATGTGGATAACCGACACCCTCATGAAAAATAAATGAGGAATCTCCTTTGTACGGGGAGCTCTACCCAAAATACAACTTGTCCTAAATTTTCACAACAACCACATCGGTTCCACATACGACTAAAAATGAGTAATAATGGCCACATTGGCCCCTGCATCAATACTCATCAAAGTATATTCAACCAACTATAATACATGGTTCAAGAGTTATATATTAAAATTAGAGTTTTAATACATGTTATACAAAATAAACACATAAGCCATATGTCGGCTTTCTTGTAAAACGTGGCCTCTAGTGAGCGCCGTCTTCTCGAACAATCCCTGTACTTGAAATAATGATCTCGGTAGGTGAGCAATGCCCGGTAGTGAAAATCTCCTAGGTTTACTCACACAAGATCCAACATAAACACATCAAGCAAATAAAGCGATCTAGCGGATACCATGCATTCCCCCGATCCCGTGTCTCGAGTCATCAGGCTCCCTCACGCATGCAGCGATGCGAGGAAAAACCTCATTTCATTTCTTTCATGCCGTGCACTCCACGCTGGTACCACAGGATGCCTGGGTGCGTATGAAATGCGATATGCCATTTCAAACCACACATACCAATATATCACTTACATATATTAACAAATTTACATACATGCCACATGTTGTTTAATTCATCAATAACATCAAAATTAGTTCCGCCAGGCTAATTACAATTCATTTCAATAGGCACGCGTTTATATTTGTATATAATTCCACGTCATATTAACACGTTTAATTTTGTGCATTAACATATTATTTCTCTTGTTCAAAACGTTCAATACGAAATATTTTGCTTACAACACACTTTGTTATTTCTATAGCCAAACCAAGCAAAGCTAAGGGCAGTTTTTAACTGAGTCCACTAGCGGCTTGGTGGGATGTCTGGGTGTGCGCCCTAACACCGGGGTGATAAGTTGACAACCGTCGACACGCGAGAGAAAATCTACACTTCATAGCCTTGAAGACCCATATCGGTAAATGAATCTGGGCCGTAAGCAAATACTCACAGAAATATCTAGCCAACTATCTCACATATTCAAGAGTTATACAATACTAATACAGGCCTATTAAATTCCTGATTCTAATACACTGTTATCCCCGAAAACATCAAAGCCACAACCCAGGCTTTATTCAAAATCGAAGCCTTTAAGATGGCGTCTTCTCGGCAACTCCACAGCATACTGAAATAATATTCCATCGCGGGGAGCTATCAGCCCAGCCCGGTGGAGTACTATTGGTTCCTCCCCACCTAAGTGCATATGCAATGATCAATGTAAACACACACTCAATGAAATTAGATCCTACTTGAATGTCTGTCTGTTCCCCATGTCTCGAGTCCTCAACTGACTCCCTCCACTTACTAAGTCATGTATGAGAAAAATATCATTTCAAAACAAAACATGTTGTTCTTGAAAATGCTACTAAAGTCGGTAAAGATGGGACTACCCTCGTGGCGAATGTGTTTGGAGAACTTCCGAAGCAGGTCATAGTCCTCGTACAAATGATCTATTGGACGTCACCTTTAACCCCATTCTCAGAAAAATCATCACATGAAATTCTTTTCCTTGATCATATTCGTTTTTCGGAAAATTCGTGTCATGCACTCACACAATTTCTAGGTTACCAATGCGCATGAAAATGCGTTATCATTAAACATAATTTATAAATATATCAATTGTATATTCTCAAATTGACAAATCACACCATATGATTCAGCTTTTGATGGAGCGAGCTCCCCGAATTAGCTCACTTGAGCAGTCCACGATATCATCTCCAATGGCTACAAAACCTGATTATATTTTATATAATTATGTCATTGTGTGCTGGTAAGTCATGTATTAACCTATCTATTTCCTGACTCAAGCCATTCATTTCCTGATTCAAACTGACACATGGATGATTTTGTCAGTTCACCTGACTTGGGAGTGATTCGCAGTCCACAAAACCTAATGTTAAAAATTTTGTCCAGTGACCCTCATTAGCTCTCAGTTCCACTTTGAGAACCAAAAATCCATAATATTCGGCCTCATCCTGAAAACATGATTTATTCATAGATCCACAGCAAGCGGCCCAGGCAACATTAATTTGTCCAAAAGGCTCAAAAAATTCCAACAATTCGGTCCCAAGTTTTGAGACCGATCAAACGGCCCCTCACGGCCTCAATCAACTCAACCATCAACAAAGTACTTAAGCGAGGTAAAGCAAGTAGGATAAAACCCACACCTCACGGTTCGTCGAAACTCCCCCGGCCAGGTGCCCAGCATGAGAGTCACCGCGCGTAGAGCAACTTTCCTTCTTGTTCCCGAGGATCTTAGAGAGAAAGTTGCATACTCTCTCTACAAAAATAACAAAACCTAAGCTCCTTGCGGAAATGTCCAACCACTTTGCCCTTTTGCCTCTAAATGGAAGATGAATTGTTCGTCTTTTGTCTTATCTCAACACAATTCCAAAATTCCGTGTAGCCCTTTTGTCACTATTTGACACATGGCTTAATCTAAGCCATCCATTTCATCCCCTCTCTAATCTTGTAACATGTGTCACAAGAGTACATATAGTGGGTGACTTTTGTCATATCACATGTCTCTTAAACCCGTTTTATGTTTTTTGGAGCACGATTGCCTCCAGCGTGCAAGTCGAACTATCTCGGGTGGACGAGGCTCGGCGTGGTAGCTAGATTTACGTGAGAAGCGATTCAACGGTGAAGTCCGTTTCTTGTCAGATCTAGAAAATTCAGTTTTTACCGAGTACGATTTTGCCTTTTTTGAAAAATTGAAATTTTCTCGGGTCTTACCACGATGGAAGCGACCACTCACCCCAGCATCGGTTCCACTTTGTGGAGCAAATCCATGGCCATTTAGGCTCCAAAAACACCAAAACCATAATTTGTGCATAAATTGTATCACCTGACCCCCCAACGACCCACTAAATTTCCAAAACAAGTTCCATTATGTTCAAATTCGGTCCGAGTTTTGGGACCAATGAAACGGCCACTCACGGCCTCAAATCAACCAAACCATTAACACGGCTCTTAAAACCAAAAATAACATAGTAGGAGAAGACCCCTACCTCTTGGAGTTGTCGAAACTCCCCAAAATCGATGTCCACGTGTAGCCCTCGTCGCGTAGAACAGCACTTCTTAGCCCCAGCGAGGCAGACGGTCAGAGCAATGGAAAATCTAGAGAGAAGTAGCTCTTTCCTTTCTCTGGCGAAAACCAAGCCACTGCCACGTTTTCCCCCTCACTGCACGTTTTCTTCTTCAAATTGAAGAAACTGTTCATCTTTTGTCTTATTCTCATTTAACTTTTCAAAATTCCATCAATGTCCCTTTTTGTCTTGGATTTTGACACTTGGCTTAATCTAAGCCATTCATCTCATCCTCTCTCTAATCATGCAACATGTGTTATATGAGTACATGTAGTAGGTGACTTTTATCACATCACCTGTCTTTCACAAGCCGTTTTATGGCACCCGACACCCGGTGCCTCGAAAAATGTGAAATTCCGACTGTCTCAGAATTCGACGAAATTCGACTTGGTAGCTAGATTTTGAAAGACAATTCCAACGGTGAAGTCCGTTTCATCATCCGAGATCTAGAAAAATTTTGGATTTTGATCAAAATTACCATTTTGCCATTTTTTCAGAAAATTGGATTTTCTCGGGGTTTCACACTATGGATCATGATGATCCTTTCTTTGATGATGATGGTGCAATACCTTTGAAACATTTTGATGTTTCTGATTTTTTTTGAAAATCCAAATGGAAAAATTGACCATTTGATTGGGGATGGCAATTTGTGCTATGATTGAGACATATGATTATCTTGTTACTTTTTTTTATGTTATTTTCTTTTCCATACAGTTATCTATAATGTGAACTTTGATTTTCTATTTAAAATTTGTTTTTATTTTGAAGATATATGCATCCCTCCTCAGAATTGATCAATTATATGCCATCTGTTGGTGATGCATGTCTTGTTGACTATGCCACAACCCACAAGATCTTGCGTGATAAGAAATATTTTTCAAACTTCACATTAGCTCAATCTAATGTTCATACTATCTCAGTCCTGTCAATTCATTGTTCAATAAAGCCACTCATTATTCTACCTAAAGGCAATTAAATCAGTAAATTGAAGATGCCCTTATTATAATAAATCTAAGAGGAAATTTACTTCGCTTTCAAAGATATTCACTAAATGGATATCATATTGAAACTATGAATCATCATAAAAATGAGTATTTACTCATTACTTCTATTATTTCCCGGGCAAAATGCATTTTGGAACAATTGTCTTCTTTATCTTAAGGGTCAGACGATACAACTATTGGGGATCTATTGAATCTTATGTCATGAACTGTAGTTCAATGACTCAATGCATTTTTACTTCAGATAATGATCATATCCCTTTAATTTCCATGATGCGTCAGATAGTTCAAAATTCTAAATGGGTAACTATTAATAAGAAGACAAATTTTAGTAACTGTGATTATACTTGGTGCTACTGTCTTAAAGGAAAATTAATTATTAGACCATTTTACAAAAGTTACTCAATCCCCGCTTTCTAGAACGTATTCTAAGGGGATATTTAGGCCTATTCACCCACCTAGTGGACCTTTCGTTACTTTATGGTTTTAATCGATGCGTCCACTCGATGGTCTCATGTATGCCTTCTTCTAATAGAAATGCTGCCTCTGCTAGATTATCGTCAATATCTAACTCATAAAGACAATTCCCGATCACCCTATCAATACAATTCTCGATAATGTCAGAATTTTCATCTCAAACATTCCTTGATTATTGTATGTCTATTGGTATAGATTTTCAACATCTTGTTGCTCATGTTCATTCTTAGAATTACAATAATCTTTATCAAACGCTCCTAATTGACGCTGCATCATTACTTTTGAAACCAACGCTTCTTTATTCCGCATTGTGGACATGCTATTATACATGCTGCAAATTTAATTCGCCTTCGTCCTTACAATTTAATCACAATATCACCATTACAAATTTGCTAAAGGTTATCAACCTAATATTTCGGGACGGCGAAGCCGTCATGCTTATTTATGTTCCAATCGCTCTCTGCCTAATCTAAGTAGGTCCTCAATGCCGCCTTGGTATTTATGTCAGTTTTCAATATGCATCTATTATAAATTATAATCGCTTCCCACGAGGGAAGTTTTTACCCGCCGACGGCACGCTGTCACTCTTTGATGAAAATCTTTTCCCACCATTAGGGGGAGATAAGCCAATTCTAGAAGCATGGCGCAGAAATTACATGGAACGAAGTCATCTTTATCTCACCAATCCCCCGCACAAAGTAATCCGAACTAGAAGTTCATAAAATATCTATTTGTAAGGTGCATTGCGAATCAATTGCATGATGCTTTTATTGATTCAACAAAAGTTACAAGATCACATATCCCGACTGCAAATATCCCAGCGAGAATTGAAATCCTAACAGGAAAATTACAAAGCAGCATGACAAATGAACCTAAGCCATGATTAAAACGGGGAAGACCTATTGGCTCAAAAGACACAATCTTCAGAAAAGGAAAAGAAGATATCTTTATGACTCCCGAAGAGCATATAACTGCTTGTACTCTGTGTCAATGAACAAGTAGCCCCTGCAGAGGCACTAGGTCAAAGAGTTATCTCTTAATGATGTATCTACATAACAATGAAGAGAGATCTCTATCAATTATATACGGTAGTTAAATAAGGATCGAATATTTCACTTTATAAATGATAAGCTTTTTTCTTTCCAAGTGGCTATGGACACTAAGGTTGTTTCATGAAGATCAAGAGCCACAAAATGTGAATGAATGTCTACATCAAACGTATCAAGTTAAAACGGAAAGAAGCAATCAAACAGAATTAAGATAATCGGTTGAACGAGAGGTATTTTGACCAAGAGTTCAAACACCTACAAATATATTTGTTTGATATTGATTCGTGCCACTAGCAGGTGATTCTAATCAATAAAATTTGTATCCTAGTTTCCTACTACCGTAGTCAAGCTACCAAGATGTCTGGGCCAGTGGTCAACACGGGGATGGGTTTTCATCCTACGAATGACCTCGCATCGCGTTTGAAAATGGTGAGGCTCTTTGCTTGGATTTTTGACGGTTTAAACAAAGGGGAGTCGTTGTTTCATCGACTAACTGTAATGGTTTAAAGTGAAGTGTGAAATGGTAACCTCAAGGTTTCAGTCACTAGTTTGATAACACGGGCTAATGAAGTGTCCTCAGTTATATCCTCGCATCAGGCAAGTGACATAGTCAAAGCCATAACCTGATCTTTGTGTTCAGCCTATAAAACCTAACCCTCAGAATCACCTGGCCTGAGCTAACATTGTGCAATATGCATTCGGCGCCCCATTCACTTTAAAACCCTGTTCAACCTCATTTCAAGGGCTTGTAAAGGCCATCTAGAAGAATATCATGCATCTACCAATAAGTATGCACTGCACTTAAAGCATGGCAAGTATCGACCAAAGCAATGACATTAAATGGCATTAAACCCCAGATTAGAAGTTGGGAACCATAAATGCAAGACTCATAGCATTCAAAACACAGGACAACTCGCAACAACCCAAAACTAAGCTAGCAACCTCCTTCAGCACGAGGCTTAACAAGCATCTCTCAGTCACATCCTAAAGGGTGTTCATACCTCAGAAATGAAAGAAAGAGGAGAGAGAAGAGAGCAAAATGAAACCCTAAAAATGAAAGTCATGAATTTTATAAATGAAAAGCTACCTAAAATCGCTAGTGGTTACAAAATTACTGGGGTTTATAGTCCACCCAAAAGTGAAAACATAAAGAATGCCTAAAATATCATTTACAAAAGGACAAGGTGTTAATACACCAAAACGAAATGCTTGGCATCAAGTATACAAAAATCACAGGCAAGACTTCATTATAGTGTGGGGATTTCAGTTATTAGCGGAAATATTCATAGTCTAGTTTAAATTGCTAGCCTAAATTAAATTCTGCGTAGATATAATTGGAGAAATTTCGCTATCAACAAAGTGAATTTCGCTATTACAAAATTCACAGCTAATAAAATTATGTGAGATACCGAATCACACTTCACAGCACGCAAATTCGCTAGCCTGGGGCCAATTGCTAGCCTAGCTAAATTTTCCAATTTCGCTAGACCAGGGGCCATATGATCATGAATTTTCATGAATCCCAATAAATTTTCTAATCATAGCGAAAAATCCTGGGATCGCCTGTTTTTCTCATTGCATCTCACGCATCTACTCCGCTCAAAATCCACTTCAAATTCCTTTATTTTTTCGATGGTCAAAACACCGGATTCCTTAGCATTCAAACACATATCTTGTCATCAAACTTAACACAAGTACGAGGTACGCAAAGACCGCAAAATCACTAGGAAACAAGCTCAAATGGCATCACTGAACTATGGGACCTCACACATCAATCGCTTAATTGATATGATTGTATGCAGCACTCAAACCCATCTCGATACCAAAAATAAAGATCTGGGCACTAATCACACCCCAACCGACACGCCGTTAGTCCCGAAGAATGCTAAAACAAGAATGGACGATGTCGTGGATTTTACAAAAGTATATATGGTTCAAAAGTGTACGCATGTATAAACATTACCTTTAAATGAACACTTATAAATTCTCGTTAAAAACCATACGAGAACGTAAACCATATAAGAACAAGTTTGTGCCAATGATGAGCCAGTGTCATCGGGCTTTAGTCCATTTTTCTCGCTTAATTTTCATATCAAAAGAGACAACATTGCTGGTAAATATGAAGAAACTCACCCATCTCTGCTATTAAGGTGCAAATGGAAGAAAGAAGAAAATGCAAGAGAGAAAAATATGCCAGCTGCTGAGGAAAAGTGCAATGTGAATGGTGAGAGCGTAAACGAAACAATCGGGTCGATCCATCGATGCGCTGGGTTTGTACGTCAAATTTCCGAGGTCGCGACACCAAGAGAATCAAGGAATTTGATGCGTCGCGACAAAGAAGTACCAAATAGCATCATGGTAATCCAGGAGAGCTAAGAGGAACTGACACGCCGCGACAAAGATTCCGGCAGGTCGCGACAAGAGTTGATGTCGCGGACTAGATGGCAGGTCGCCGGCAACAAACACCTTTGAAGCTATGAGAGGTTCGGATCAATGGCCGCCGGAATCCGCGCCGATGTCGACGCGAGATCGTCGGCACACAAGACCCGCCTCAAATAAGGTCAAGCTCCATGTGAGGTCACACAAGATATCATGTTGCGACATCGAACGCACTGTGATCAATGGATGCCAGAGCCATAAAGATGTCGCGACAAGATACTGGCCGTCACACAACACGAGCGATCATTGAAGACCGCAGATGAAACCGAGCCGAGGTCAGACAAGATATCGACGCCGCGACATCAGAGAGAACAACTGAACCCGCCAAGACGCGAAGATGTCGCACAAGATATCATGTCGGCTATCAAGAATGACCAACCGCTTACATAGAGTAAGTCATGTCGCGACAGTGAGATCGATGTCGCGAATATCGATGATGTTCGCGACAAGGAAATCGGATCATGACTAACGTTGAATCGCCAAACCATTTTGGAACCCACAAGAGTTACATCAGGATTAGGCCCAATTGAGGAACCCTATAAATACGCAGCCTATCCAACTCTCATTAAAGCAAATACGCCATGCATCGAGAGGTCCGGATACCGAAAGCTCATTTCTTTATTTTCTTTTCTTTTTTTTATTTTTATTTTTATTATTTCCGCCGCTTTTAGAAAGCGTGATTATGTTCTCGTATTTTTATTTTCGTCAGATTTTCCTAAACTGATGTTATCAGTTGAGTCGGTCGAACTTAATTCAATTTTTCAAATTACTACACTGGAATGTCTGGGTTCAGACAAATTTCGAATCTGACTGCTTCTGGGCTTCAAATCAAGGAAGTATTCTATGATCGAGGAACGTCAGACGTGTAATTCAAGAATTGAGGAATCCAAATTTTCCATTAAGTGAACGTTATAGTCGACTTATCTTTCCTGTAGTCATTTCCAGCAGCCTTTGTTAATTTCAGCTTAATGAATTTACTCGGGTTTTCGGTTTATTGTCTCGGGATTCAATATCGCTTTATACCCGCTAAGATTTCATACATTAAGTTCGATTTCAAGGAGGTCCTGAGTGACACAGGAAGACATTCGAGAGTAATGTACATTTCAAGGCATACTAACTCGCTATTAGGATCTGAGCTTTGTAAGTTCACTTAGATAAATCCTCTCTCACTTGAAATCAAGAACGAGTTGAATGAGTTATCTATTTAAACAACAAAGAGTTCAATTCTCAATCTCAGATAAATGAGGCCAATCCCAGGTTAGCCGTGGATCTAATCAAGGAAAGAATGATCTATTCTAATTTGCGGAGGAGCAACTGGAAGTTGTATATCCTCGCTGACCGATAACTGGGGAGCTTAAGGTTTACACCCATAAACGGGTATGAAAAGTATTGCAAAAGAAAAATACCCAGATTATGAATCTTTAAAAGTATATCTAATTCCCTGACTGGAGAATCAGTCATAAATTAGATAATGAATGGAGGGTGGAGAGATCCACCACACTACAACGCCTCGACGCATTTTGAACTTGAGATAATCAAGAAATTTTATCTAATTAACTACAGAACTCGATACCACTATAACCTGCTTTTTATTGGACAGGTCTTCGAGGATAACTATTCAAGATTCATTTCTTTTATTAGAAATTAACTATTCTTTATCTTTATTTTCCAAGATGCTGATGGTTCAAATATTTTCTTTGTTCGTTAATTTTCCAAAGACCTAATGTTGATCCTACTATCATTTTCATGGGCCCAAATAGTATGGAATCGAAAGCAATGTGGTAGTTGATTTAAAATTTCGAGATCTCATGTGATCGATATCTCGGACTTAAATCCATTTTATTACTGTTTAATTGCAGAATTTCATAATATCGTACCAAAACCAAACTTTGAAAATGATTTACCTAAGAGATCGCGGTTTATATAAGATAACGTTAACAAGTTTATCGCGCCATGTTTCCCCGATTAGACAATAGTCCTTCGTAATAGTGACATAAATTTGTATATGTGTTTTCTGGGTTCTGCTAATGTTCAACATCTGATCCTAGAAATCAACTCGAATTTCCACCAAAATCTAATGGATTCCTAATGTAACCGCATCGAGCCAATAAATTGCAAAATTATTCCTCCCCACAACCTGGGCCGACCTCATGGCCTTAAACCTGCTGGAACAACCTAAATAGGATTAGCTACACACTCGTGTCTCATCACTAAATTGTGGCAATGCTAAAGACTCCTCGACTTCACCAAAGTCCGTAATCTGGGTCCACCGATGACTCCCAACCACCAAGGTTTAAAGATCAAGCCAAAAGGATCACTTGACCACAAACTCAGCTTCCTTCACCCCTGACTCGAATGATTCCCTGAGAATTAAGCACCTACAACACGCTAAACTCTCACCCATCCAATCTATGTAACGAACACTAAGTCGATGACTCCCAACCAACTAAGATTTAGGTATCGGCTTCAAAGGTTCGCCATATACCTAATTAATCGTATTCGGTTTCAAGGCAAAGCGTCGCCGCTTTTATTTTTCTTTCTTCTTTTCTTTTTCTTTTGCTTTTTCTTTCCTTTTTAAGACAAAGATCGCCTTCATATATGGGTAATACTAACCTATTACGGTTGTCAACATGTCTAAGGCCTATTTTGCAAGGCTTAAAAGAGGTATATAATTTCATTGTACTTAATGGTACAATATGGTAGCAAGTGTGTGAATTAGGTCGGGGAATGTTCAAGTTGAAAACGCTTAAAACTCAACAACGGACCGTAATCATGCATGGAATCAGTCTCTAGCATTAAGGTAACAATAGTTTCAATTCTCCACTAGTTGCAATTCAATTGTTCAATTAAAAGCAATTCAATTGTCCAATTGAAAGAAAAGTAGATACACAAAATAAAGACAAAGTACTTTGAATAAGTATAGTAAACCCAAATATTGTAAAGCTGATATAACCAAAATGGCTGGCATACATGCTTATAGTCAACATACAAAAGTATCACTACTATGGCTAATACATGATTCCTACACAAAATAAGAGGCGCTGATACGCCGAAACTATACAAAACATAAAGAAAACACTTCCTAACTCTAACTTTTCCTCCCACAAAACTGCGTATACGTCATAGGGTAGGAAAGCTTGTGAACAGATGCACCACCCTTCAATCTCGTGGTGGTGGTGGATCCAGGACAACGTCGCCGCCAACATGTTCATGAGGTCGTCACGTCAGGCTCATCTTCTCCGGGCAGGATCATGAGGGAGACCGTGTGACTCGCGGATCTCCATTGGAGCATGGAGTGACAAGAATGGGTGACGACCTAAAGTTGCCTCGGCTCGAACTGACCTCGGTCTGTCTTTGCTGGAGTAGCGGCGATAGAGCATACATCATCCGCGACGCACCTGGCTCTGTGCCGGCATGAGCATTACTCCAGTCGCGTATTTGTATATGATGGAGTCGGGAGTGTCGTGAACATGGCTGAAGCGAGGGAGAAGGGGAGGAGATGGAGGAGATATATGCAGGCTGGACTCCGTCGGCTTCAAGGCATGATGGCTCTCGTGCAGGAGTCCTCTTGCCTCACGTATCCGGTACCTCCTCCTGGTCTAACTGCTTTGGAGGAGGAGAAAGAAATAGAGCATAACCATAGCTACCGGCTCCATGGAAGCGAGGACACGAGGCATTTGATCCTCCTCATCAGGGAGGGCTCCTCTGGAAAGCGAGTGCTCCAGGGACTTGGCACAACGGTCGTGGCATCAACGAGGGATAAACTCTACGCTCGAGCCCCCGGGCCCTTGCGGTGGACCTTATCCTCGAGAAGTGCGGCAAGGGTGTCTTGACTCGGAGGTTCAGCTTGAACCCCTCAGAGATCGGTCGCAGAGCCTGGGATGGCGCCCTACGGCCCATGCGTAGTCTTGAAGCGGGGGGAAGAGCTAGTCGCAGCAGGTGATCGATGAGGAGCATCTGAGGCGGGAGCTGCCTCCGGAATAATATGGGTCCAGCAGTGGTGTCTCGAGCAAGACTACGGACCATCTCCCTGTGTGTCGGGTGAGGCCAATCTCGATAACCTCCAGGGTGGCCATCCGGTGGCGGAGCTGTCTGGCCGATATGTCGCGCTGCGAGAGCTTTCGGACGATCATCGTCAGATGGAGCTCAGTGGACTCAGGCGCTCCCAGGGTCGCAGAATGATGGAGCTATGCAAGCAGTACCAGGGATAATACAGACTCTCGTCATGAGCAGCGAGATGTCTTTCAATCGGCCCTCGCTAGAATCCCACTGAATATGGGGTCGGTTGTGCTGTGAACATCGTGAGTCTGACTCCCCCATGAAAATCCACCCAGAGTGGAGCCACATTCCGAGGATAGAGTTTGCAGCGAATAAGGGTCTCCTGATCCTCGAGGCAAGGGATAGCTGGGGCGATGAGGTCGCCTCTGGCTGGCGACGAGGGTGGCTGGGCTGGATGATGTTTTGATTGGAGAGTGGGAGGGCGCTTGGTGGCGGGCCCTCTTGGATCTCCTACGTAGCCTTTGGTGAAGGCCCCAAGGTCCCACATCAGTGTACGGTATCTCCACGAGATCTGAGGGCTCCTCGGGGGCTCAGGTGGCTCTGGGGCCGGAGGCTGGGCTGGGGCTGAATGGGAATGCGGGAGTGCACTCCTCGCTCAAAGTCTTGAACGACAGGAGCTAAGGCGGGACCCACCTTTGGTGCGAACCATAGCTGTAATAAGGGACTCGGAGAGCGGGACGGGGTGGTGCTCGGGAGACAGGCTAGGCGGGGCTCGGAGTTGACCCAGGTGGAGCTGTGGGGCACGAACGCGGCCGGCTGCGGACGAGGCCTGATTGACTGGCGGTGGGGGCTCGGGCTGAGGCGCGGCTGCGGAAGCTTGAGTGCAGCGGTGCCGCGTCGCGGGAAGGAGTGTCTTGGTGCAGCACAGGAGTGGGGGCCCAGGGTCGGAAAGTATGGTGTGGCTGGTGGCGGTGCGGCCGGCGGCGGCCAGTGGATCATGCGGTATGGCACGGTGAGTGGGTGGGGGCGGCTGGAGGCTCAGGTGGCTAGGGAGGGAAGAAGATGAAGTGAACTTGAAAAAGCCCTCCCCTCCTTAATTTATAAGGCTGGCAGGCGGCCGAGCAGATCACTTAACATTTATTATAATAATCTGCACCCTTTTCTGGTCAATTTTCGACATTAAAGTATAAATAATACAAAATAAAAATTTATATGTAAAAATATATCTAAAAATTTAATATATAAAAAAAATATTAAAACAAAATTGCTTAAAGGAAAGCTACTAAATCGAGGAAACTTACTAAAGTAGCTGAAAATTATTGAGTGTGAATTAAAATAAAAACAAAAATTATTGAGCTACAATTTGTTTTGATGAATCTGCAAACCAGCCCAATGTCACTGAATTACTCGTGGAGGATTGAGGAGGAGGATCACCACTCCAACACTATGATCGTTGTCTTTGATGCGCCGATGCTTGATTCCTCGTGATTTGCTTCTCCTTTGGTTGAATTTAGGTGACCAAATTCTGCGGTGGCTGCGTGGCAATTCCCAAACAACTTCTTCACCTTGGTTGGCTATTTCCTGCAATTCCATGGGCGGTTGGCTTCCACTGAACTACGATCGTGACGGACTGCTGTTCCTTCCATTTCACCTTCCTGATGATTTGTGCTTGTGACTCGAGTGAAGATATTCGACTCAATGTCATGTTGCCAAATGTGGTACATGACTCCATTGACAATTAATGATTGCATTGGCGGTGGCAATGGTCTTTAGATGTGTTTATGATTGGGCCCGTTGCTAATAGCTGGTTGTGGCTTTCTGAAGTGGTGGTAGTTTGTCTACCTTCACCAACACATCCTCAACTAAGCCGCCCGGAATCTTTACCGTCGATCGACCAATGATAGAGTGATGTTGGTAGGTTTAGCTCTCCCGAAACCTAGCGCTATACCTGAAAGTAAGCGAGTAGGTTTCTGTAACCTAAATCTCGCGGTCTTTGTATTACCAGTCCTGTGTGCTTTGAAGTGTGGAGATCACCGGATCCCTTATTTGGCCAGGTTCTTGCTTTGGATTATGCTTCTTGCTCGATTAAAAATGCGCTCCTCGATGCGAATACTTCTTGATTGTCTGAGATCCTTGAACTCACGTAAGCGGGGACTTGTTTGATGATGTCGAGAGGTATATTGACCTTCACGCGCTTAGGACTTCTAGGATGCGCTGGCTGGGATGCCTTAACTGCGCTTCTCGGTGCCTGGGAAATGGGGTGGCATGCGATTAACCGTTGAGTCCTCACGCTGATGATTACTCTCTCGGGCTCGACTTCTGTTCCTTGCATGTTCTTGAACTTGACCTTGAGCCTTTGGTTGCTCTATTTCTTTTCCACTCCTTGATGATTATTGCGCTACCTCATCCATTCCTGGATTGCTGGATGAACCTATCTCATGCACTCCTTTTGGATTTGGCAATGTTTGGGAAGGGAACCTTCCTCTCTCCTGTACCTCCAGAATATTGTTCATCTTTGTGATTGAATCTTTAAGTTGTCTATTTTCTGATTAAGATTGCTCTCAAGCCCATCTATTCTCTTGTTCGGTGTGCTCTCTATGGTATCAATCCTTTGTGCCAATTGTGCATTGATCCTTTTGTTCTTTCCCACAAAATTGCCCGCCCACCTTGCTTGCACCAGGTCGGTATCGCTTGTTCAGGCGGAGAAGTGGATGATGGTGGGTGGTTGAATGAGAACCAATGTGTTTGGCACCCAGGCACACCGGCGGGGGATTAGGTTTCGGGAGAGGTTAGGGTGATTCCTCCAGTTGGAATTGTAGGTATTACCATATGGGGCATTGGGTTGTGGTGGCTTGTATTGACCTACGGCATTTGCATATTCTGACATCAAATCCTTCATTGAAGGGGCCATAGGATATTGTTCTTCTGGGTGGGCAGTGGATTGGAAATTGGTGCATGGATTGGCCTATGCAGGATTTTCAATCCTTTGCACTCATGGAGTCGTTTGCCTTCTAGCTCATCCACGCTTTTGGTAGGTTGAAATTCTGGCTTTCATTTCCATATCCTCACAAAGTGCATAAATCCACAGGTTTGATTTGAGGCCTCATTTCTCCATTTCTCTAGGTTTGGCTCATCCCAGCCAGGTTTCAGCCACATAATTCAAGAAATCCCATGGTTTCATCGGGATGCTTGCTTCGAAAATCTCCTCAGCGCATGGTTTCGAGGCCTTCATGGCGGAGACATACCACCATAGAAGTGGTTTACAAGCATCCATGTGTCGAACCCATGATGTGGACAAGCACCAATGGTCTCCATGAATCTCTCCCAGCATTGGTAGAACCTTTCATTGTCTAGGGCAGGAAATGTGTAGATTTGTCTCTTCAGAGTGTGGTCTTGTGGGCGAATTTCTTTAAAGTCGGCTTGCGGCTCGGCTAATTTCTAATGGTTAAGGTCTCGATGAGTTAAGCAAATCTTGGCCTTGTCCTTGAGGTCAATGGAAATGCCTTTAACCCGACAAATCCATGTCTGTATACCTTCCTTAAAGGTTGTACAGCTTCCTCAAATCCCTTATATGAGTGTATGGATTTTCATTTTCCATACCATGAAATGTGGAATTAGGGGCACGAATAGGGTCTCTTTGCCACATCTTCGAGAGGTATGATGCGGGAAGGGGCACTAACTCTAGGAGGTGTATATGATCCTCATGCGACACGTATCTTGTTGGATTCATAGGGATTTGTGTTGACTTTGTTTATTCCCTCAGGTAGAGGATCCATTTGGTCGCTGTGCTGCTTGATTTCAACATGTTCCATTGTTGCACTCACTCTTGCTTGTCACAGATATCCCTCACGTCTGATCTTGCATAAACACATGATCACACAAAATGGGAGACACAACAAAAAACAACGGCTTGCAAAGGGTTAATGTTAGTCCAAATAAAAACCTTGCCAAGAAAAACAAAAAACGGTGCAGTAGCGCCAAGTAGTGAAACTGCGATTCTGACAAGCTTCGAGGAAATTCAAAAGGCTCTAAAGGTCACCTACGCTGTGTGAGGATTACAAGTACACTTCCGCTCATCATACGTGGTTGGCACCATCGAACAACGGCGCCTTTGATTCGTGCCCGCGGTAGGGTGATTGAATCAACAAAATTTGTATCGCGGTTCCTCCTACTGGTAGTCGGCTCTCTTTGCGACGCATAGCGGTCTAGGGTCGAACACGGGGATGGGTTTTCATCCCACGAATGACTCGCATCAGTGTTTAAATGATGAGAGACACATTGGTTTTGGTTGGTTTAAAACAGTTGGAGTTGGTTGTTTACTGACTAACTGTAATGGTTTAAAGTGAAGTGTGAAATGGTAACCTTGAAGGTTTAGGTCACTAGCTTGATAACATGGGGCTAATGAAGTGTCCTCGGGTTATATCCTCGCATTATGGCAAGTGACATATAGTCAAAGCCATAACCGGATCTTTGTTCAGCTATAAAACCTAACCTTAGAACCACTCCCCATTCATTTGTGTCGACACGAATTGTCATGCATTCACGAGTCCCATTGGTTTAAAACCCTAACCTCAACTCATTTTGAGTGGCTCGTAAAGGCCATCTAAAAAAAAGAATGTCAGTGCATACAATAGAGTATGCCGCTGTACCTAAAAGCATGGCAGAGTATTGATAAGCAATGACATTAAATGGCCAGCCACAGATTAGGAGACAGGGACCATATTCTGTTACCTATAGCATTCAAAACATGGTTGTACGCAGCAACCCCAACCAAGTAGCAGCCCTCCTCTTCAAGGCTGAGGGGGGAGCATGCCGGCATCCCTTGAGTTGTCATCTAAAGGGGGTGTTTGGCAGCCTAGAAATGAAAGAAGGAGAGAATAAACGAATGAAACCACAATGAAAACGCGGGAATTTTATAAAATGGCTTCAAAAGTGCTTAGGGTTACAAATTATGGGTTTATACTAGTCCACCCAAAGTGTGAAAATACAAGAATGCCTAAAATATTGGCTTCTGAGGAATGAGGTGTTAATACACCAAAACGTGGTGGATTTGGCATGAAGCCTCTGCAGTCTGAGAAACCCAATTTACCGCTATGCGGGGGATTTGTTTAGCATAGCGAAAATATCGCTAGTCTAGCGAAATTTCTCTAGCCTAGCGAAATTCTGAGGATAGCGAAATTGAAATTTAGCTATCAATGATAATTTAAACTGGCTAGCGAAATTGTGCAGTATAAAGTATATTGAGGATAGCGAGGAATTGGTTAGTTCAAACAGGCACGATAAATTTGCTCAGCTGGCGAAATTTGGCTAAATTGCGAGAATTTTAAGCTGCTGATTACGAAATTTTGCAATCATACTTGAAAATCTTTGGGATCGTCTGTTTTGCTCCTGGCGTCTCTCATTGCATCTTGCCTTAAATCCACTTCAAATTCCTTTATTTTTGATGGTTTTTAACCATAGTGATTTGTAGCATTCGGCACATATCCTTTGTCATCAGCGCAAGCCACGAGTGGCTGAGAATGCATAGGGCACATAAAATCACCTTAACTAAGCTCGAAGAATGGCATAAGTGGAACTAAGTGGACTCAGCATCAGTTGTTGTTGAGTATGTTAGTGGGCAAAAAGCACTCAAAACCTATCTTGGATAGGGCTCAAAATAGCACTTTTTGGGCACTAATCAGATATCGATAGGTCTTTGTACGAAAGAGAAATGAGAATAATGAAATAGTGTGGTGTAAGCGCATGCTGGGATCTTATTTTGGTATCAATTTATTTATTTTTATGCTCTTAATCGAACTAAATCTTTTACTAGAAAGAAATATTAATACTATTTTACAAATTATATGTATACACAATACACATATAGCCTTTTACCTAACAATTATCATAGCAAACCTTAAGTATTAAACTAACGGATCTTATTTCTTATAATTCTTTAAATAATTATTCTAATCATATTATTATCAAATAAATTCTCAAGCCTTAATAAAATATTTGCAAAACACATATACACATTTTAATACTTATCAAATACATATATTTACAAATTCAGCAATTTATCCTATTTGTTTTATCATTATTTTCTTTCAAAATTATCATGCATACTTTCATTCTACATACTCAAGTATTAATATGGCCTACAATCCTTATTTTATTTTTTATTTCTAAGAAACGAAAGTGAAATCTAAATAAACTTCTTCGGGGTTCATCTAAAGGCGAAAGAAAATTAAAGAATCTACATAAAAGAAATCTAAAAAAAATAAAATATGAAAGATCTTACATAGAAATTTGTTCTTCAAACCTAGATCGAAGCGTCGTCTGCAGGTTCTACGTCGGAGAAAAATTCAAAAGATGAATAGAAGCGATTTTCTTATCTTACTCCAATTTATGCAGGGTATCATTAGGAAAATGACCTTTTACCCCTCTTTCATTAATTGTTAATTACTAATTGAATTACCATTATTATTTTCATAACGTCTAATTGAATTATCATTATTATTTTCATAACGTCCCAATTGAATTATCATTGTTATTTTCATAACATATACCTATAAAATTCTTTGTCATTATTATTTTCTAATTTATACCCTATACAAATTTAAATGCATTTACATTATTTCCGTAACTTATACCTATACAAATTCTGGGTGAATTTTGTTTCTCCTCCTTTATAAGTTTAGTACTCAAACGACTTACGAGTCTTAAATAGTGAGGATGTTTTTTCTCTCATCTCTTCTTCTAACTCCCAAGTGGCCTCTTGGATACGATGGTTCTCCATTGGACTTTTACCAGCTTGACAATAAGCGTCGTAGAACCTTGTTCATCACATCACGCTGAGCTGGGCACCTCTTCATAGGTGAGTCCTCGAAATCTAAATAGGCTCCAACTCTGGCAGAACCCAACAAAAACATATTCCTCAAGGTGAAACATGAACACAGTGTGAATCTTAGATAGGCCTCGGGACAAGGCTACTTTATACATGTAAAGGTACCTACTCTCTCTAATATTTCAAACGAGCCCACTAGGCCCGAGGGTGAGTTTCCTTTTCTCAGCCAGTTTTGACTTGCGTTACTTTCCTTAATTAGTCATTGGTAGTATGAAGCTACTATCAAATTAACAGTGCCAGTTTTTTTTTGGCCAGTCAAAATCTATAAATAAATTAAAATTCTTATTTAATACCATAGAATCAAATATCTCATACATTATCAAAATCTCCTTAATATCGAGAAGCTAGTCTGATAGAAAAATGATTTGACTTTATCCATAAACAAACCATCATAATGAAACATTGTCATCAAATAAGGTTCTTGGTAATCCTATCACAAAATCCATGGTAATAAGTTTCCACACTCATTTAGAAATATAAAGTAGTTGTAAAGTACTATTAGGTCTTTGATGTAAACTATAATATCGATCACACTAAACCCGAGTCACAAAATAATGTAATACCTTACTTCATATATGACCATCAAAATTAAATCTTGAATATTTATACTTTTGCATCCTTTTAGAGATTGGGTCAGTAAGCTTAATGTAATAAACCTCCTTCAAAGTTTATCTGCTATGTCTCCATTATTTAAGACATTAAGTACAATGTCTGAATTTCAAGATCTTATTATCTTATTAACATTGTTAAAAAGTTCAACTGCAGTTTCTTAATAATTCCATATAAGATCTTAATTATCCAAACAAATTTAGTTTGCATTATAATGCTCAACATAAGAACTCCTAAAATCCAAGGTATAACATAGACTTGTAAACATCTCAAATCATATACTAATCGTTTGGCGATAACCGTGTTCCAAGGAATCAATTTTTTTTTTTTTTTCTATTTAAGGCATAAATCACAAGATTCTCATTTTTTTTTATTAATACTGAATAATGTCATCATAATCTCTAAGTAATTGTATCAATATCTTCTATTTCTTGCTTAAAATCATTTAAGAAAGACAAGACTTTAAACTCTCATAAACTATGAGTAGATCATAAATAAGAAAAATGTCTTCATATCTTAAGTGCAAAAGTATTTACCTAACTAAAATCATAATAAGGTAATTTTCTCATCTTAAAATTTAAAATATATAAGTATATATCAATTTTCCCATGTTGCATAAGAACACAACATAAATCTAATAAGGCATCTTATGCAATAATCTTTTTAGACGATGAAATAATCAAAATAAGAGTTGCTACTAATTTGTTCTTCAACTCTGTGAAGCTATCATCATAGTTATAAGACCAATCAAACTTAACTTCTTTCTATGTCAGCCTGAAAATATAAGATAATCTTAGAGATCTCTTAATAATTTATTTGTAGTAATCAATAAATCGAAACTTCAAACTTTAATAACAATATCAAATCCTTTTAATTTAAATTGTTTTCATCATATTCACGTGACTTAAAACACTTAACAACATTTCAGCAGAAATAACTACCTTGCAAAAACAGCTTATGAGTAACAATTTATTACATGTTTCCCTTCAACTAAACTCAAGATAACTAAGAATATGGAAAACTGATATTTTCCCAAAGCAATCCCGACAATTAAAAGGTATTAAGCTCATTAATTCATCCTCAAAATCAAACAAAAACCTTAATGTTTAAGAGTATTAAGTCAATTCAATGATAATAACTTCTTACCAATCGTCATAAAATAACTTCAAACCACCATATTGTCCATAATGACATGTCCCAAGAAGTGACAAATTCAAATCATAATTCATATTGATAAGTATATTCACTAAACCCGACAAACTAAACAAAGACAAAAGAGTGTGTGAGCTTTAACTAGTCACCAAGAAATCAGTATCTAATATACATTTGTAAGAGATACTAGAATACCTGTGGATGATGTTCTATAACTGCCGTCACTCTGACTATCCCCATAGACAAACTTAAACAAGTTCTCATTAAGATCATAAACCTATAACTCTGATACCACTCTGTCACGCCCAAAAACCCACCCTAGGGGCATGACTATCAATTCACACCCTCAAGCCTTCAGCCTGAAGGTTTGAAGTGTGAACAGCTAACCTTTCTTGTGGCGGATTTTGTCCAATTACAAACACTTGTTAAAATCGTCGCAACCTTAAATTCATTAATTCTCCAAATTCAAAATTTCATGCCCGACAAAATTACTTCTAAATATTCCAAATCTCAATTATGCATGTCATATAAAGGCATTCATGTGAAACCCAGAAAAAAATCATTCTCAAAAGGGGTAAAATAGTAATTCTGAGTATCGAAATTTTCTAGATGGATGACGAAAAGGACTTTTTCGTTGAAATCGTCTCACGAGGAATTTAGCTACCGCGTCGATTTCGTTTGGATTCAGGTGGTCGGGATTTCCGTTTTCGAAGTGGGGTGTATGATGACACATGCAAGGTTAGGGGATGCCACATGGCACATAAAAAGAAGTGACACTTACCCAGCACACGGAAAGGCTCTGATTAGCATGTGTGGGGAAATGAATCCCATGGCTCACATGAAGCCATGTGGTTGATGTCATAAAAGGAAATAAAGAAATAGGAATAAAGATGGAAAATTGATAATACATGAGACTTGAGGAAATGGGAGAGTTCCTCCTTTTGGCCAGAATGAGTGGTTTTGCTCCCGAGGGAGAGAAAATGGCCAAAGGAGAAGAAAATGAGATAAAGAAATGAGAAAAGAGAAGAAACTCCTACAAGGGCCTCTAAAGGCGTAGATGCACTTTGTACGTGTCCGGTATACGAAAGGGGATCCATGACGGGGTGAGCATAGCCCAATAGAGAAATAACTCCTACAAGGGCTACTCCCCACCTAAGTGCACAAGCAATGGCAACACAAACAAACAAACATCCAAGTAAAATGTCTACATGAATGTCATATGTCATTGCCAAATAACATTTACTCATATCGAGTCACTCGCCGACTCCCTCACGTACCTATGCCAAGTCGTGGCGATCCTTGGTACCCAGTGACAATACCATTATACCCAGATGTTGGGTTACGGGCATAATATCCAATCTGATTGGAACATAAATGCGCGAATTTAAGAATTTCTTATCCCTTAACCACCAAGGATGCATGCGTTTCATAAAACCAGAAGGAAGGGTCAGCGAACTTACCTCTTGTAGATCTATTCGTCGAGCGTGATCTGCGTCTTGGTTTAATGGGATCTTCAAGAGTGCTACCTTTACGGCGACCACCCTCTACAAGTATCCACCTGCAGACAAATAATGAGCGATCTTGTTGAATGCTGGTTCGAGGTCGTCTTCTCGGGAACTAAAATTAGGGTTTTTTTTTTTCTTTCTCTATTTTGGTTGTTCTTAGAGTAAAGGCAACTACTACAAAAAATATATATATGTCTCATATATATATCTATATATAAGTCTACTAGGGTTTTTAAGTCAAAAAGCAATTTTTATTATTATATATTTAAAACTCTTTTAAATAATAACGATTTAATTCAAATCATCGAATAAAGGAGCGAATTTATATTATTATATATTTAAATATCTTTTAAATAATAACAATTTAAATTCACAACCAAAAAAAAAAACAAATACCCTTTACAGATTATTTCCTTATCCAATAAGAAAATATAACAAATTAATTATTTGTTATAATAGGTTCAATTACTTATTAGCGATGAAGCCTAAATCACATTTTGATCCTTCTGAGTCATAAGTGGCCTCTAAGCGAGACATTATGACTACCTGAGTTAAATAAAGAAAAGCTCATGATCTAGAGACAACATAATAAGCTAATGACATAATCCTTTTGTCTCATGATATCATGATAGAATACCAGGCGTGGATAAGTCACCTTATATCGTTCTATCTTTGATTACTCGAGCCCGATTAGATTGACTAAACCACGACCGACATTGATCTATATCAATTTATTTGAACACGACCATGCATTCTGGAGTCTCGAATTGTCGGGGGTTCTAGAGATATCTTATAATAAGGACAATTCCATCTTAATCGTCATAATACTACATAATTCTTATTATGTTCCGTGTAATAACCTTTATAGTCTCGGTCGAAAGCGTTTGATTATATCAAAACCTGATATTCGCATGTTGAAGCGCATAGCGATTTCAGGTGAGGTTAATGGCACAACTATTAGAGATTAACATGACTTTGATCATGCATATTAACGTCCTCGAGACGGGTCCTATCAATATTTGTTCTCCAACAAATAGATATAAATTTGATTTGTATCTCATACATATATTCATCCTTGAATATCAATCAAACTTTATACTAATCTTAGTCATTATTGTTCCATAGCAATAACCGATTAAGGGACATTTAGAATAATTAATAATATTCAGGACATTATATATAATAAACATGCAAATCATCAAAATAATAAATTCTCATAAATAGTCAAAATACCATGTCCATACACAATAGGCCTAGAGCACTAATACCTAACAATCTCCAGCTTAAACTGAGCGAATTCATCAATGTATCTAATACCTATGAACCTAGCATGACGATCATGCTTTGCTTGTGGTAGAGGCTTAGTCAATGGATCATCAACATTATCATATGTTGTAACTCTGCATATCTTAACTTCACCTCTCTTGGAATCTTCCATATTGAACCGTTTAGTGCTTTATCTATACCAACCTTTGGCCAACGGTAGCCTCTTAGATCTATCTCATAGATCTTTATCCTAGGATATAGCGAAACCGCTAAATCATAAGTGAGAAACACTTCCCTGGCAAGACTTGACATTACATAAAGTGGGGTTTGTTCAATAGGTAAATGTCATCCCAACATATAAGACCAAAAATACAATTGCGCTCTCCCATTAATTTTCTTATAAACATAAGGCTCGTCTTCATTTTGACAAATCAGGCCTTTGGCGTGATTCATCAAAATGAGATTCAACTTTCAGAGGTCGCTTCAAACCATAAATGGTCTTTGAAGCTTGCATGCTGCAGATTCTGGTTTGTACAAGCCTCAAGTTGTGTCATAGTACACATCCTCGAGGAAGTTTCCATTAAGAAACACAGTTTTAGCATCCATTTGCCAAAATCTCATAATCATGATATCGACAATGACGATAAAATTCGATAGACTTAAGCATAGCTACAAGAGTGAAAAGTTTCATCATAGTCTATACCATGAGTTTGTTTGAAACCTTTGCAACAACCTTACTTTAATGAAAGTATTCACTTTGCATTCATGTCATTTTCTTTTTAAAAACCCATTTTTCACCCGATGGTCTTTGTGCCTTCGGTGGGTGTCGAGGTCATGCAGTTAACCATACATGGATTGAATTTCGGACTTCTTGGCCTCTAACCATTTCTCGAGTGGATCAACGCAGCCTCTTGGCCAGAGTAGTAGGTTCATTTGATCCTATGATACATCGGTTATCGTCACTGAAATCCATATCTCCTCGGGCTCATGACGTATCTATCAGATCTCGTAAATTTTATACTATAGGAGATGTGTCAACAATATTTTACTGTTGACTATGGTATCACGGGGAAGTTCGATGTTATCTTGTGGTTCTCGAACTTCTTCGAGTTGTACCTTACTCCTACTGGTTCCTTTAGAAATAAATTCCTTTTCTAGAAAGACACCATTAATTCCGAGCAACACTTTGTTCTCTATGGGATTGTAAAAGTAGTATCCCTTAGTCTCTTTAGGATAGCCTGAAAAGACAATTATCATACTTGGGCTCCAGCTTATTTGAAACTTGACGTTTTACATAAGCTTTCCATTTGAATCTAAAGAAAAGACAAGCGGGCTTTTTACCAGTCCATCTCATATGGTATCTTTCTTTGGATGGAACTCGATTTAGTGTGGCGCGGTTGTTTCAAGTGCATAACCCCAAAGAGTAAATGGAAGATTTGTTGTTGGACTCATCATGGGTAGACCATATCTAGCCAGGATTGATTCCCTCATCTCCTGCCCACACCATTCCATTGTGGTGTTCCAGGGAGTTAATTGTGAAATGATTCCACAAGTTCCAGATGGTCATCAAATTCTTGGCTCGATATTATCACCTGATCGGGTTGAAATTATGATTGTCTTACCAAGTTGGTTTGTACTTCATTTTTTAAAAGATTTGGAACATTTCAAATGATTCAGATTTATGTCTCATCAGTAGACATAACCATATATGTTAAAGTCATCGATAAATGTAATGAAGTGCCGCCTTTCTCTAGCATCCCGAACTTAATGGTCCACATACATGTATGTATGAGATCAATAATTCATTATTTCCTTATCAGTAAAGGGATCGCTATTATCTTGCAGCGGACCAAAATTTACACCATATCATATAGATTCAAAATCAAATGAATTCCAAATGTCGACTTGATGGGTTTTGAAGTGTTTCTCATTTATATGACGGCGACGATTCGAATAGGTTGAATTTAAATCATTGGACAATTTCTTAGTAGTTATGTTATAGACATGGTGTTGGATTTTGGGTTCATAACATAAAGACCATCCTGTAAATAGGCATTTGCATAGAACATGTCTTTATGAAAAATGGAGCAATTATTATTCTTAATAATGAAAACCATCATTATCAAAACAATGAAATATATTCCTACACATTGTGAACATAATAGCAATTGTCCAAACAACAAAATCCCACTGGGTGAAGTAGTTCTGTTCCTACAGCTAGCAACAACTTTTTCTCATTGCCTACTCGTAGATCTAAACCTTCTTGAGTTGTCTACTCCCTTTTGAGCCCCTACACATTTTGTACAAATGTGAGATCACATCGATGTCAATACCTAGGAACTAGAAGGAGAAAATTAATCTGTATATAACATATGCACGAAGAACTGAATTCTCACTAGTCTTCACTTCTTTAACAATCTCTCAATCACAAACCTGGAGTTTCTATTCAATGACCGGGTTCCTTCTGCGAAAACAAACACCTCTTTGGTTGCTTAGTTGGGTTTGGGTTTCGTTGAGCATTGGACTTTCCTTTGCCCTTGCCATTGCCATTGTCCTTGCCCTTGTTCTTGAAGCCCTTTCCATTTTGAACCATCAGAACATGGCCAGGCTTGGATTTAATATTCTGCTTAGCGGTTTTAAGCATCATTTGCAGCTCAGAGATAGATTTATTACTTTCGCTGTATTGCCATAGTTCGTGGCGGCGTAACTATGGAAGTGATTGAAGGTCAAATCAAGTTGCCCGACTCTTGGCTCAGTGGAAATCGAGCCTATCAAGGTGCTCAATATAGCCTTTCATTTTTGAGACATGAGGCACTATTAGAAGCACCCTCGGCCATCTTGCAGAAGAATGCGATTATAGTAGTCTCATACTTTCACCTTGCTTGTTCTTTGAACATTTCACTTAAGATTGAAGATCATATCATAAGCTTCCATATTTTCCAGATCCTTCGGAAGTTCGGAACTCATGGTAGCTAGCATCAAGCATGCAACATCAATAGAGTCATTATGATGCTTCTCATAAGCATTCTTTAAAAACTAGGAGCATTATGTTTGTGTGGTTTCTTGAGAGGTTCATCAGGATAGAGCTTCCTGCCATTTGAGAACATTATAATTTAGAAACGATCAGGGGTTGATCTGTGAGTTCATCTTCTCAGGACTGATGTGGTGACATGGTAGAATTGTTGTTGTTATTGTTGGCTATCTACAATGAATGTAAAATTCGATAAGTATTTTGATTATGAAAATTCTACTAAATTAACAACCACCGAGAATAATCATATTAATCTGGTATTTAAGATCCATATTTTACTCAGCTTTAGTGGCTTTGTATGTTATAAAATTAGATTATTTAGTGTAGGTAACTCTTTGTGATACATCTCATTGCAACTCTTGGAGGAATGTTGTATGGGATTTTGACATCATATGTCGACATGTTCAATCCCATCTAATGCCATTAGATTTGAAAACCGTTTGATAACAATAAGTTCAACTGCTTTTTTAAACATATGGGTAGCACCATTACTCATCTTGTCTCACTAAATGTAGCCTAATATTGCTTCTACTTTGGTATAACATAAGATGATAAAAGGGTTTGTAGTATTTAAATCATGGATGGCACGTTAACTTTAAATTTTTATGTGAGGGTCTGATTGATTTTAATTTTTCATTTAATGAATCTCATCATACATCTAGTATCACATACTCATGTAACATCATACACAACATCTAATACATGCATATAATAAACGTGTCACAGTATGGCCTTAATCTAGATTGATCTCCATAAGCCAATATGAAGATCAACAGTCATTCCTAGGTAGTAATAAGTATCTCCATGATGTCGATTTGACCACCCGACTAGCAGCATAGACACTAATCCACTCTATCATCATGGATTTGGATTGCGCAAACACAAATATAGCTTGCATTGTCTCTTGTTTTATTAAACAATTAATAAATACTACTAATAAGTAATCAAATTACAATAATAAAACTAACTATGACGTATTTGTAATTAAACCATTGTAAAACAATATCAACTTCTGACATTGTTAAAAAGTATCTGTGCACCATGTGAAGCAACACAACATACAAAATATATCATGTTATCATATAGCATAAACAATTTGCATTAAAAGAAATGATATAATGATTGTGTTATTTAAACTAATTAAATTCATAGGTGCTCTGAGAGTATTACGGCGGTTCCGTGAAGCTATTAGAGTTTTGTCTCAAAAAATTAAATTTTCATTGATCTCATCAATAAAATTTTGAATAAGCCCGAAAACCATCAAAATCACATTAAACGATATTGTAATCTCATTACACATAGAACTATTTTGCACCACCATAAACAATCATTGATAAATCAAAATTGATATATGAATTCAGTCCATGTATTAATCTGATTAAGACAAAGCCAAATCATATAACATGCTATTAAACACTTTAATGGCAATATCCCATTGATTAATCATATTAGATCGCCTTACAGGTTCAGTTCAATCAATTAATACCTTAACAAAACCTATTAACTATATCGTTCGCACAAACCATAATATCACATATATTCAAAAAAACAAATCATATACATCACATACATACGATCAAACATAGCGTGCCGATTTTTGCAGAAAACCACAGTGGCTCTGATACCCTTTGTTGAGTTCTGGCTTGAGAATATCAATATGATTGGAACATAAATGCGACGGAATTTAAAATTTTTATCCCTTAACCCACGAGGATCACATCGTTTCTTAGCGAAAGGAAGGGTAAGCGAAACTTACCTCTTGTAGATCGATTCGTCGAGCCTTGAGAATGCATCTTGATTTATTCGGATCTTCAAAGTGCGCCTTTATAGCGACCACCCTCACAGTATCCACACGAACAAATAATGAGCGATCTTGTTGAATCTTGAATTCATGTTGGAGTCTTAACGAAATTAGGGTTTTTCTTTCTCTCTTGTTTTGGTTGTTTTAGAGTAAGAGACCAAACTACTACAAAATATATATGTCTCACACACACACACACACACACACACACACACACACACACACACACACACACACACACACATATATATATATATATATATATATATATATATATATATATATATATATCTCTTTCATATATATATATATATATATATATATATATATATATGTCTTCTAGGGTTTAAGTCAAAAAACGAATTTTTATTATTATATATTTAAAACTTTTTTAAATAATAACAATTTAAATTCAAATCATATCCCGGATAAGGAAAACGAATTTATATTATTATATATTTAAAAACTCTTTTTAAATAATAACAATTTAAATTCACATCCAAAAAAAACAAAAACCCTTTACGGATTATTTCATATCGATGAAAATATAACAAATTAATTATTTGTTATAATTTAAATCACCAATTTAAACTTTCTCAAAAATTAAATTCGAATTTAATAACAACTAATTGTTATTTGTAATTTAAAATATCTCATCATTTTAAATTACTA
This sequence comes from Tetrastigma voinierianum, assembly GCA_016808115.1. NCBI lineage: Eukaryota > Viridiplantae > Streptophyta > Magnoliopsida > Vitales > Vitaceae > Tetrastigma > Tetrastigma voinierianum. The sequence continues at coordinate 125,524 of JAEQBH010003238.1, read as the reverse complement.
TAGAGTGAAAAACCATAACGTTATTATTCATTCTTAATGTCGTACTTTGGGTTGGTCAGCATTGGCGGTAAGGCTAAGTCACATTTGATCCACACCAAGTCATAGTGTGGACTCTAGCAAGACATTATGGCTAAAAGTTAAATGAAGCTCGCTGATGAGACAACATAATATATTTAATGGCGTAATCCTTTTGTCGTATCTTGATAGGGCTATGGCGTGGATGCAAAGTCTGACCTTATATCGTTCTATCTTTGATTACTCGAAACCCGGTCGTGACTAAACAAATGACATTGATCTCCATCAATTCATTTGAGCATAACCATCATTTCTCGGTCTCTCTAGAATTGTCGAGGACTTAGAGATATCTCTCTTATAATAGAGGGACAAATTCCATCTTAATGGCTTCGTATCTCCTTTACATAATTCTTATTATGTTCAAGTATAACCTTTATAGTCATCAGATTAAAGAACAACGTTTGATTATATCAAAACACAATATTCCTTATGTTGAGAACACATAGCAGATCTCAGGTCAAAGTTTAATGACCTGACTATTAGGGTGCTTATGACTGATCATATATGGCACATCTGAGGCGGGTGCATCGATATTTGTTCTCAACAAATAGATATAAATTTGATTTGTATCTCATACACATATTCAATAAATGATCTGATCCAAACTTTATACTAATCTTAATTCAATTGTTATTCCCACGTAACAATAACCAGTTAAAGGACATTAGAATAATTAATATAATATATATATAATAAGCATGCAAATCATCAAATAATAATTCTCATAAATAGTCAAAAATACCATGTCATACAATAGGCCTAGAGCACTATTACTAACAACCAATGTATCATTAGCTAGCACCCAATGCGGTTGCCAATGGGTAGCAATCTAGTCAATCTGACTCCACATCCCACTTGACTTAAAGTCACAAGTGATAACCGTGATCATTAATGTCTTCTTTAGACATGAACGCTATTAAAACATCTTGCGGGTCTCTCACCTCCTCAGAACTTTTTGGGATCACACAGCGGTCTCTTACCCACCATAGAACTTAGGAGTATCTGTGGGTCTCTTTGCCTTCCTGGCTCGGATAATCTGCGGGTCTCTTACACGAGTCGCCCACACATTACTTGCCATTTAAATGGCCTTACACCCTCATGAGTTGATTAATTCCCAAAAGTGCTATTTTGAACCTATTTTGAATAGGTTTTGAGGCGCTTTTATTGTACTAGTGTTATAATTAACGATTGACATGTTAGGGTCCTGTGCATAGATTGCATTACAAATTTGTTTTGGTAGTTTTGAGTGGAAGCCAAATTATCGTGTCAATCCAATCATAACCAAAGTGGGTTGATTAGCAATTCATATGGTTTTCTATCATTTCAGCAGAAGCGAATGAAGCATATCATTAAGAAAGAGATGGAATAGTGTAGTGAGAATAGTAGCCACAGGAAGCAATGGAGCATTAGCGAGGCGATTGCCAGAGTAAGCTCGCATGATAATTTTTGCTATGATGCGCGAAATTTGCTATAAATAGCGAAATTTATTTATCATAACAGTACATCTTGTGAAAGTGCTATAGCGAAATTTCAATTTGTTCTTTTTCTCTTCGCTATGATAATTGAAATCTTAATATCTGAGATACTACGCTTTTGTTTTTTTTTTTATCAACGACTTCGTTTTTGGTTTTTCATTTCTACCCTCCTTTGTAATTGTTATTCCTAGTTTAGTTATTTGGTATTTCACATGTTTGTAAGGCTATATAAGCCATTTTGTAAACTAACATGACCTAAGTTCTAATTTTTGGAATGAAGCAGTTACGGGCCCCTGTTTTTGGCCCTCATTTTCTCTCTTGTCTCTCCTCTTTCTCTCCCTTTCTTGGTTGCCAAACACTCTCCAAGGATGACAATTTGGAGGATGAGTGGCTAAAACCCCTTCCTCCTTGAAGGAAAAGGCTGCTGGGGTAGGATCGAGTGTGGTGATTTTGTTTTCACTTGTGACGAGGTTTTGTTGTTTGTTCCTAATTTCCAACTCTAGGTTTAAAGCTTTTTGATGTACTTTCTTTGGCCAATACTTGGCAAGCTTTTAGGGTTCAGTGTATTCTTAGCATTATATACACTGATATCCATTAGTTGCTCTTTACGAGCCACTGGAGGTAGGTTTAGGGTTGGATTTCAACTTTTTAGGTTAAAATCTCTTAAGCATGCTCTCCCTAATGTTTATTTGGCAAGCTTTTTGGGTTCAATGGATACTTTCACTAGATTCACTGATGCTTAATTAGTTGTCTCTTATTAGTTATTGTAGGGTAGGTTTTTGAGACATGTTTTCACTGAAGGAACCATAAATGTTAAATAGATGCTTTCTATCAGAGGAAAATTATTAGGGTTTTAGTTTTAAAGTTAAATGAAGATCCGGTTCGGGAGATGACTATATGTCATTCTCCCAATGAGAAATTAACTGAGGACCTCTTGGTTAGGCTAGAACCTTAAACCCGGTGGCCTAATGTGAGGAGTTTTTTCTTATTTTCTTCATTTTATTTTCAGTTTGTAATATCAACTCCCCATTTTTACAACCTTAAAATCAGGCGAATTCACCAATTTTGGCCTTCAACGTAAATCATTTGTGCAAAGAAAGCCATCCCTGTTTACGACCCCAGACATTTATCTGCGGTAGCTTGACTACGGCGGTAGGAGAACCCAAGATACAAATATTAGTGATTCCGTATCACCTCTTGTGTACGAATCAAATATAGCGTAGTTAATCGGGGATGGTGCCTAAGTGCATTTGACGAGCTGTGGAACACTTGTGATCCTCATCAAAAGTACTGGTGAATTGCTTTTATATTTCACTATCATTTTCTTTTAGTTTCATTGAAAAAAAAAAAAAACGATCTTGAATTTGTTTATGTGCCATATGGTAGTACCACAACCATAGTTAGGAATCATGCAATTCCTCATGAGACCAGACCTCCACGATTATGCCTCGAACCCCATGTGTGGCTGGCTCCATGAGTCACCTCAGCTACCCGGTCCGATCCCTCCATTTGAACAAGCCATTTTGGACCTTACCGGGATAGTGGATGACTTTGTGGCGGAGAATAGGGATTAATGCCCATTGAATCAGAATTGTCCTTTGTGGAAGACAATTTGAACAAGAAATTGGATGGGCTTAAAAATGACTTTGAGCAAAAATGGGACAACCTGTAAGACTCCATTGAAAACCTCATCAATCAGCAGCAATGTCCACCAAAGGAGGAGTGCCAAAGTGACACCATGGTGGGAAGCCGGTGTGACAACGGCCACACCGGGGGGCATAAGAGGATTTTATTGGAAATGTCGGAAGGGTTGTGCGAATCCTCGAATACGTGTTGTTGTTTTTCAAGGGAGAAGAAAGAAGAAATCCTTCCCTTTATAAGCGAGGGAGGCGTGGACATGAAATAGTGGAAGGATCGAGCACATCACATTGACCAATCCCACTAAATCTTTATCTTGGTGCCTTTGCCCGACAAAATAGCCCGTGCCGGTGTACATACGCACTGCAGCAAAATCAAACACCTTCTTTTTGCTCCCCAAAGCTCATGCCGATCCATGTTGCACATTACCGAAATTTCAAGATATTAGTGGCCCCTTTGTCTCGGACCTTTGCCTTACATCACTTTGTACTTACCTCTGCATGGCACCAAGTATGGATGACTCGGGTGCGGGTTCGGGTTTGGAGCACTTGGACCTTAGCATTCCCTGGCTCCACCGGTTTCACTTGACCTCCAAAGGCACAAAAGCCCAGTTTGGAGACACAGTCTCCCCCCACTTTTGTTTAATTTTCTGTTTTATTTTGTTTTATCGTATTTCATTTGGATTTCTATAAGTTTCTTTTAGATTTTCACTTATTTTAAGTTAATCTTTGTTCTAGCTTGTTTTTCTTTTACGCAATTTTCTTAATTTTATTGTGACCCAATTTTTTAAAGTTTTAGTGCATTTTCAGACGTGATTGAAGAAGTGCGAAATGACGAAATGAATGGGAAAATTTATAACTATATCAAAAATTTATAATTTTAGAAATGAATTTTTAAGCTATGATAGCGAAGATGTCGCTATATAGCGAAAATTGTAGTGCAATTTTCACTATCATAGCAAAATTTCGCTATGATAGCGAAAATATGTACGGTTGGCCTCCTGACCAGGCTTAGCAAATACAGTGGTAAGTAAAAAAAAAAAAACATTTGTTTTATTTTATTTTATTTTATTTAAAAAAATTAATTAATTTTTTTTTATTTTAAAATTATATACATATACATATATATATATATATATATATATATATATATATATATATATATATATATATATATATATATACTGCTATATATATATATATATATATATATATATATATATATATAAATATAAAAGTTTGTCTCTAAAAAAAATAAAAAATAAAAAAAAATCGTTTTTATATATTAAAAAAATATATTTTGTCTCTCAAAAAAAAATTTTTTTTTTTATTTTTATTATTTTATTATTTTTATTTTTATTTTTATTTATTAATTAATTATTTTATTTTGTTTAAAAAAAAAAAAATTTGCTATTACACATTGAGAAATTTTCACAAACCTTGCGAAATTTTCGCTATGAACAAATTTCGCTATCATAGCGAATTTTCGCCATGATAGCGAATTTTAGTTGTATTATTTGTTTTGCCTCGATTTAGTTTCGCTCATAACTTTCATCCAGAACTCGTTTTATTTTGTTGATTGAAGCTTAGAGTGTAAATCAAATATATTCAGAAATAACATTTTTAAAATTATTATGAAGGTGTAATTTTAAAAATGATCCATGATCCTTTTTTCCTCTCTTTTGATCTCCCCAACTTGTTCATTTGCCCAAGCGGAGTGAATAAGGTGTCGATGGAAAGCTTGAGAGGTCTCCTATCCAAAAAATAGTACATCTCATCAAGGAGGTAACACTTCCTTCTCTAACTCCAATCCAGGAGCCTCATTTGGTTCGAGATGTTTGGGTTGGGGGGGAGAGTTAGTGAAGGAAGTGACTTTTGTATTTATGTTTTGTTATTGTGCCAGACATTATTTTTGTGATGTTAGGTGGCTTGCTGGTTCTTCTATAAAGTATACCACTGGCCCACTTTTTGAAATTTGGACCCATTTGCAACCAAAATTTTTGTATTTTCTAGCTCATAGTTTGAAATTGAAACTTTGTCCATTCTATTGATGTTAGATTGGTTTCCATGCCTAGTGAGTGGATGATTGAATTCTTGCTGCTTTCAACCTTTTTCTTCCACACTTTAACCCACCACGATGCACATCGGGGTTTTCAATAACCTAAGTTTGCCACAGCCTCTAAGCCTTGCAACCTACCCTAATTTCATTGACCACCTTTAATAGGTTAAGGACCCCATGAATAGAAGGCCAATGTGTCTTCAAAATAAAAGAAAAAAGAAAAAGAAAAGAAGAAGAAAAGAAAGAAGAAGTGCGCTTTACCTTAGAAACCAGAGCGGTCAGAGGGTATATGTTAAACCTTTAAAGCCGGTGCCCTAAACCTTCGCGGTTGGGAGTCATGCGACTTAGTGTTCGCTACATGGGTGGATAGGTGATTAGCAGAAGTTGTAGGTGCTGGAGTTTCAAAATCATTGATCGGGTGAAACACGAAGAGTTTTGTGTTCGAAAGATCCTTATGACTTGTTACTTTAGGCCTTAATTGGTTAGGAGTCATCGGTAGATCCCGTTACATGGACTTTGGTGAGGTTCAGTTCATAAAACACTCAACACAAAAGAATTGTGGAATAAGAGGTGGGTCTGATCTATTTAGATTGGTTATGCTAGGTCATGGTTATAGCTGGTTGGGGGAGGTGCGGGTTTAGCGGAGTTTATTGTTGAGAGATAAATCAGCACTTAGATTTTGGTGGAAGTTTCTGGTTGATTCACCAGAAGGCTCTTTTGATACTCAATTTTGTATGACATTCATTCTCTCAAAAGATAGTTATTGAATGAGCTTTGATGATTCTTACTTAGGGTTAGGCATTTACTTCTTCACAACCTTTTTTTAATTTGCAAGCTTGTAATATAATTTTGTTATAGTTTTATATGTTTTTTTATATATTTTCTTCTTGCATTGCTAGGGACAGCAATGTGTCGGTTAGAGGTGTGATTAGTTCCCCAGTCTTTATTTGAACCTATTTTTAATAGTTTGTTTTGAGCGCTTGTGTGTACTAATTGTTATAATTAACCAAATTGACATGTGCGGGTCCCTATTGCACTCCCGATTGCATTCCGAGAGGCTGTTTTGTGAGTTTTCTGGGGTGGAAAGGCCAAATTATCGTGTCAATCCAATCATAACCAAAGTCGGGTTGATTTCATCCATTCATATGGTTTCTATCAATTTCGGCAAGAGTGGGAATGAAGAATATCAAAGCTAGAAGAAATGGAATAGTGCGGTGGGAATGGCTAGCCATAATGTGGAGCATTAGTAGGAGCGATTGCCAAAATTCGCTCGCCTGATAATTTATAGCTATGATAGCGAAATTCGCTATGACTAAGCGAATTTCGCTATCATGAAGTGATATCTTTATTATGAAAATTTCAATTTCGCTATACTTATATTCCTTTATACTGTATTTTGCTATGATAGCGAAAATCCTTTGTGTCTGCGAGAATTTTACCTTTTGTTTTTTATCAACTGACTTCGTTTTGGTTTTCTCATTTCTACCCTCTCTGTAATTATTCTAGTTTGGTATTTTGGTATTTCACATGTTTGTAATAGGCTATATAAGCCATTGTAAAACCTTGTTGGCTAGTTCTAATTTTTTGGAAGGAATGGGTTCACAGACTGTTTTTGGCCCTCATTTTCTCTCTTCTCTATCCTCTTTCTCTCCCTTTCTTGGTTGCCAAACACCCTCCAAGGATGACAACTTGGAGGATGAGCGGCTAAAACTCCTTCCTCCTTAAAGGAAAGAATTTGTGGGGGTAGGATCTAAAAATTCTTTGGTGGTTCCTGTTTTCACCTTGATGGTTTGACCTTTGGTTCCTAATTTCCAACTCTAGGTTTAAAGTTTTTTGATGTACTTTCTTTGGCGATACTTGGCAAGCTTTTAGGGTTCAGTGTATTCTTAGCATGGAATACAACGATATCAAATGTGAATTATATCTGAGCCTTTGGAGGTAGGGTAGGGGTTGGATTTCAACTTTTGGGGTTAAAATCTCTTAGCATGCCATCTCTCTGTCATTTGTTGTAGCTTTTTGGGTTGATGGATACTGCTGATTCATGATGCTTATTAGTTATCTCATATTTTAAGTTCTGTAGGGTAGGTTTTGAGCATGTTTCGAAGGAACCATAAAATGTTAAATAAATGCTTTCTATCAAAGGAAAATTATTAGGGTTTAGTTTTTAAAAATTAGAAAATGAAGATCCGGTTCGGAGATGACTATATATGTCATTCTCCGGCGAAATTAACGAGGACCTCTCGATTGTCCTAGAACCCAGCAAACCTTTAATGAGGAGTTTTTCTTTTTCTTCATTTTATTTTTAGTTGTAAACCATAACTCCTGTTTTTACCAAGCCTTAAAATCAAACCAAATTTACAATTTTGGCCTTCGCGTAAATCATTTGTGCGAACCCATCCTGTGTTAGGCCTAGACATTATCTTTACTTGATAGCTTGACTCTACGGTAGGAAAATTGAGATCTAACAAAAATATATTGTTGATTCATTATCCACCCTCTTGTGCTTGAATCATGAGTCTCTACCTTGGACTTTGTCCCATTTTCCGAGCTCATGACCCGTTCCTGTCTTTGGTGAATAAACAATACCATACGCCTGCGACTCCACTCGATGTACGGTCATATGAAATGCATGATCTTAATGCATTTTCCTTCATGTTATGTATATATGAGTGCTACGCGAACATTTACATACCCGGATATTCTCAATTGATATATATAATTATCTTCCATACTGTATATTAATACATCATCTGTATACATTAACATGTATATTACCTTGCATGTTATTCCTTACAAGCGATAATACACACAACGGTTACAATCTTAGGCTTCCATCCAACTATTCTGGCCTTGACATGATCAGTTTGGTTTCCAATCATCCACACAACATCAAAGCAGCAGAAAACCTAGGAAACTTTTTAGTTTCTAGCTCAAACCAAAGCCACCACGGTCTTGAATGTGTGAAACAAATCATAAGCCCTCTATCCTTATATCCCAAGTTGTTGGAACTAAACCATATGGATTTTCATGGCCTCCCATAGACATCCATACCATACCCAATACAGTAGCATACAACATGCCATGCAATGGTCATTTTATATCCCGGCTATTCACCTCAACAAAACCATGCAACCTGCATACTTGCTGCAAAATGTAGACTTTAAGCAGGGTTTTTGATCACCTACTACCCTCCAAAGGTACATGGCTGGAAACTTGACTCAGTGGTATTTCCATAGAGTCCAAGAACACCCAAAACAGAGCTCGAACGAGAAAGTTATGACCTTTCGAAGTTGGATGTCACACATGACTAGGCAGCCTTACTCGGATAGCCTACCTGATCTGCCCGAATTCCCATTTCCGGCCAGATCCAACACCCACTGCCCTCCACAGAAATTCTAATTGAATCTTGACTCAATGGGCTTTCCATAGAGTCCAAGAACACACACGAGAAACAGATTCGGGCCGAGAAAGTTATGACCTTCAAAGTTGGGTCACACATGACTAAAGGCCTTACCCGGACAGCATACCACAATGACCTGCCTGAACGCCCCTTTCAATGAAACCGGCACCCACTGCCTCCATAGGCATCCGTGGAATTGTGACCGATGGGCTTTCCATAGAGTCCAAGAACACCCGAATCAGTTAGGACATAGAAGTTATGACCTTCCAGTTTGAGGTCATGCGCGATCTCGCCAGGACGGAACCATCCGAGGTGAACCCATCCAGGGCCAGCTGAACCCATCCGGGGTGAACCCATACGGGATGAACCCATCCGGGGCCGGTTGACCTAGCCGAACAACATTTCCATTAGACTATTCAGGGTAAACGAATCATAATTTGGGCTATAGAGGTTCGATTTGAGAAATTAAGAAGTAACATTAAGTTCAACGATGTGGCTACATTTTACTGAGGACTCACTACCAAATTCCCTTTATTTCCTTCCCAAATGTAAGTTCCAGAATGCCTTAATGTGTACACTACCCACAATATGTGACTTCCATGGTTCAAAACGCAACCAAACATTCCCCTTAGGGCAAGATAACCAACACCATTATTCATTTAACTTTCGAACACATGAAATTCAAACACAGAAATTACCCAGTCCCGAAATTATTACCATTGTCAACGGTCCGAGTCTCTAACACCTGCCCAGTCTTGGGACGATTCACCTGGCCTCACGGCCTCAAAATATGCCGCCTTGAATGGCCCTTAGACAAAGATTAAACGAGTAGGGAGAAAACCCACACCTCTTGGGTTTGTTGAAGCTCCCGACTCAGGTCTCTATGCAAAGCCCTTCGTGAGGATGAGCTCTCCTCTTGCCGCTGGCGATGGTCCGATCGTTGGAAAAATCTAGAGAGAAGGTAGAGTCTCTCTCTCTCTCTCTCTCTCTCTCTCTCTCTCTCTCAAATTTGGTTTTCCTTTCTCTCTTGCCTTCCCCCCTCTCCCAACTGGTTGGGAGGAGATAGAAGTCAAGTGAGATGTCCTCTCACTTGCCACATGTCCAATTCTCATTGGCTCTTAGGATTTCCATTATCCTCTTATCCATCTACCATGGATTTCCCTCCAATGACATGATGTCACATGTCACCTATAGCCCATACTTGAGCTCATTGTTTGACAGTCTTCCTCGTCGTGTCTCATCTTGGGCATAATTGCTCCAAGTGTCCCGCACCACTCTCGGTGCCTCGAAAAATGTGAAATTCTAACTATCTCGGAATTCGACGTGGTAGCTAGATTTCACGAGACGTTTTCAATGGTGAAGTTTGTTTCATCATACGAGGTCTAGAAAAATTCTGAATTTGGACCAAAATTTACCGTTCTACCTTTACTCGAAAATCTGGATCTTCCGGGGTTTCACAGCAATATCCTGGTGATCAGTTAAACAAACGATGGTGGCCACCTCCTCTAATCATTCAGAAATACTTGATCCATGAAGCTAGTAGAGAATTTGTTTTGGTTGAGATCCATGATACAACACATCAGAGAATCATGTGGATTATCTTCTATTAAGAATAATCCAACAGTATTATATGAAGACAATGTTGCATGTATTGCGCAAATCAAAGGAGGATATATTAAAGGTGATCGAACTAAGCACATTTCGCCAAAGTTCTTCTACACTCATGAACTTCAAAAGATGAGTAGGAATTGATGTGCAACAAATAAGTTCCAATGACAATCCTAGCGGATTTGTTACTAAAGCCTGCATGACATTCAGCATCGACAAGTTGGCATGCGCCAGCTTAAAGATCTTCAAATTGAAAAGTTGAAGACAATATAGTCATGTCACTACCAGGGGAGTATGAATAAATATGTTAGATACTGTACTCTTTTTCCCTTCGTCCAGGTTTTTCAAACTGGTTTCTTGACAGGTTTTAATGAGGTAGTACTATGATTTAGTGATGGTCATTCAAGGGAGAGTGTTATAAATGATTCAGCGATAGCGTGAATGACCACACATTTACCGATTGAATAAACATTATGTTAAAAATGATTCAGCATTAACTATGAATGACCCCACATTCTGGGTGAATAATTATTACGGTATTAATGACGCTATAACACTATATATATGGGTTTTTACGGAAGAATGAAAATCTGAGTTTCTTCTTGAATTATCTACTATCTCTTTCTCTCTTCTTTACCTTTCAACACATTACAACAATATATATATATATATATCCTCATATATATACCTATATATATATATATATATATATATATATATATATTAAATAATTTAGAATAAGTATCAGTAATTATATTAAAATAATATTAACACTTTAAATAAAAATTCAATAATTCAGTTTTAAGTTAACAACTTAAGTGTTTAGTAAATACTTGAATTTAAATAAAAAATTTTATTTCATTTTTTGAAAGAAACAAATTAAAATACTTGAGTTTTAAAATTAGGAAACTCTCCATAATCAATAAAATCATAAATAAGCGATAAGTTTTTTTGATAACGAATAAACGATAATTTAAATTCCAAAATTTACATGTAAAATAGTAATAATTATTAAAAACATTCTAATCCAATAAACCTATGTAGAATAAAATTCACAGAACCTAACCACTAACTATTATCTTCTCTTGAACTTCACCTAGCTGGGCTGACATCGACTTAGTTCTTCCATATCTTTCCTTCCTCATTAAGTCTTATCGGTTTTGACTTTGAGCTTTGGTATTCCACAATTATTTTCGCAACCCAAACTCCCCATGGTGCGTTTCTTTGAATATTAACATTGGACATCAATAGGATTATTGTACTTGGTGTTCTTGGTTTGAATCCACCTCGAGACAATATCTTGTTCTGAGCGTGATGATTTCGATTACTAAAACAAAATCGTATCTTTGTTTAATGCAACCCCATTTGAAAAGGATAGCTCTTAGCAACAATGTCACTTTTTTTGTCCTTGGATATAATATTTTAGTAACCTTCAGGATCCTTATCCCCAATTTGCGTATAGCATAAGCCACACAAAAATTACATTATTCATCGATAAGATGAATCATATTTATGAATATATATTGCCCAATAGAAAAAATTATAATGAGTAAATTTATTATCATTACCATCTTTGATCTGGTGCTGGTATGGATAAAGTATACCCTCCAGTATTTTGATCAATATCTAAGGCATTAGTGAATTGAAATGGGACCAGCCGATGCTATTACCGATTATTTGGCAACTCACCCATTGTAAACCTTATCAACCCATAATAAGCATCGGTGGCACAACTTAGGGTCAGTTGACTACAGATCAGCCATGGAACCTGTAAGTGGATGTCGGGTTGCAGGCACTTAATCAGGTAAGTCTCCTTTGTGCGGGAGCTCCTTGAATGGCTCACATAGAGGCATGTGGTTCAATACAAATCACAATAATTGATATGGTTAAACTTGGTTATCTTGATTGCATATAATCATCACAAAAACATACCAACTATATCGAGAACACTCTTATACATATATTAAGCTTAAGAGTTCATACGCATGCAAGCATCAACAAAGCCACGGCCTTTCTTGAAACTCAGCCTCTAGGGCCGAGCCGTCTCCTCATGCACGGCGCTCACAGTACTTTGTAAAAAGGGGGTCCCACGACGGGGGTGAGCCAATGCTCGATAGGAGAAATAAGCACTAGTGACTCACTCACCTAAGTGTGTTAATGTTTCAATTTAAGCACACATTCAAACATGTGCATGATTCTACTTGAATGTGTCTACATGACAGCTGGATAAGATCATACAGACTCCTCTACACTACGCCTAGCTCATTATGAGAATTTATTATTTTGTTTGTTTGCATTGGACAGCCTCTAGATGTGTATATATATCAATTGGGCGCTAAGCGATTGATATATTATTTGTTTATATTGGACTACCCTCCGATAATGAATATCAATTGGACACTCAGCGATTGATATTTTTAATTTGGACTACCTCAGATCAGTGATGTATTTTTTGAGCAACCCTGCAGAACCATTTTCTCTAGGCACCGTTACCATGCTAACTCCTATGGTCTAGGATGTTCGATTGCATATGGAATCACATGTATGCCATTTCCAATACGGTCTAATCACATGCAAATATGTAAACACATGTACATATTCTTTGTGTATATCAATCACACAATCATGTTACTGTTTTAAACATAAAATTAGCTCACTTAGCGGGCTTTAATAATTTGAGCAATTTAATTTAAAATCAAACATATTTTCACAAGAAATATTAGAATCGTTTGGGAATAATTTGTGAAGCCTGGTTGCTATTCACGAAAAGTAACGGTTCATAGTGAACCACGCAATTCTGACCATTCCATTATGCATACCAAGCAAGCATTTAATGCACAAATTAACTATTGCCTCATGACCCGTACCCACTTTGACGCTCCGTGTTTGTTTCAAAATTTATATCAATTCGATTGGTTTGGGACGGCGATCGGTGACCCCTCACGACCTGTTCAACTCAAGCGTGTAGAACGCTTACAAAATAGAATAAAACTCCGTAGGAGAGCCCTACACTGGAGTTTGTCAAAACTCCTGAAATCGGTACCCACCTGCGGCCTTCTCGTGAAAAAGTTCTTGCTTCTTGCCCAGAAGGCGCAGCTTGGTTGGATCCGCGTGCATTCTAGAAGAAACACGACTCTCGCTAGAAACGGATAAAAAGCTGCTGCATCTATTCCTTTTTAACTCTCACGTTTTTTGTTGGCTTTAATGGGAGAGACAACACTATTACCTATTTTTGACATTTAGTGGAGTAAACTTTCTAAAACTAGTTTATGTCCTATTCCCAGTGATAATCCAAACTATCTCGGCCGATCGGTGCATCATTTCTCTACTCATACCGCATGGCACATGAGTCGTGTTATATGTGACTTTGATCGCGTATCGTTCCTGACCACAACGCTTGATGCACCAGTAAGAAAAAGATGTAACTCCGAACTATCTCGAATTGAATGGTATTTTACGTGCTAGGCGAATTTCATGAAGGCGATTCAGCGATACAATCCGTTTCATCATCCGAGATCTAGAGAATAAGTGGATTTTGGCCGAAATAACAATTTGTCGTCAAAATTACGATTTTGTACTTGTGAGAAATTAGTTTCTGGATGCCATCGGCAATGTAAAGCTATGTTGCTTCATTAGTGCAAGACCGATTGTTCCACACATAGTTGTTCCATAACGAGGATTGACCAATCCATCACAAAAAATTTAGGAATGGTCAAGCACAATGATAAAAAACTCAATTATATTAAGTAATTTTCATATATTTTAATAGAATATAAAGTACGAGTAAGAAGGTTGAATTGAAAATTAGCAAAAATACTTCATACTTGAAGAAAGTGATGAAACTCCTTCCACCCATGAACCTTGCCATTTCAAAAAATTCTACCATAGTGTACCGATATATAAGGACCCTCACCTTTGCAATCAAGCAACACTTTCGGGCATTTACCCTAGAAGAAAAGTTTCTCATATTTCAAAGTTTGATGTAAATAACACATGTGAAGAGAGAAATTAAATAAGAAAGTATAAAGAGTTGCCAAAACTTCATAAGATGAAAGCATAAGGAGTTGTTTTTGATGGGCTTTTCTTTAAGGCTGGATGTAAAAATTTAATATTTGTGACTCTATAAATAAGGGAGAGAAGATCGAGTGATTATAAGTATAATCAAAATGTGACAACAAATAAATCTTATTCAAAGTTTACTCAAATATAAAGTGGGACTCTAATGAATATTTAAAAGAGGTTTGATTTCCACAAGGGTTTGTGTTGGGAAGGAAATAACATCACTGTATTTACTTGTCTTTATATAATGTGCACTTTATAAAGAGATATTTAAACATGTCAGAAAATAAGGAAAGAAAGTTAAGATGTTTGTTAACTACTTTTATAACTTTTACAGATAATCTTCTATCTTTTATTTGATATTATAAATGTTTTGAAATAATCTTTTTATATTACGGAAAAATAATAAAAGATAATGAGTGGGTGATTCTTTCCTTACTATCTTTTTCATGTGTTTCCAAGGCAATAAAGCAATCGATAGACATATGATCTAATTATCTGCGCTTGTATACTTCGATCGGTCTCAAATCTGTCTGAGGATGCATCTGTTTCAAGCAACTTTGATGGTGTTGTTTAACCTCTTCTTTCCATAGATCTTCTAATTATTAATATTTTTAATAATATTTACATACTTTATAATTTTTGCAATTTATATTTTACTATTTTGAGAAATAAAAACATTTAACTAAACAATCAAAATGTAAAGATAAATATAAAATTAAAATTAAAATAATAATATTTCAAATTTTTATTTTTAGTTATATGTACAAACATGTTATATATATTTTTGAATACACTCTATTTTTTATTTTTAAGATCTTTCAAAATATTTTAGGTATTTTTGTTAAGAAAGCAAATTTTTGCAACAAGAACTCCCTCTCACACATTGATAGCAACTTAATAAAAATTATTTTTTAATCAGTTCTAACCACTTAGTTTCCTATACCTAATAGGAATTATTTTTAATGAGTTAACTTACGCCTATTCCTCAAAACTTTCTTTTAAATATAATCAAATTGATAAGCTATAACATAATTTTCCATTGAAGAAATATTAAAGATTATTATATTTTAGGCTTTATTATGGTAGTGAAATTGTTATTTTGAGTATTAATTAAAATTCTAATAGAAATATTTTATTTTATCATATATTTTTTTTATTATTTTATTCATGCAAATAAAGTAAAATAAATATTTTATAAGTTCATTTGATTTACGAAGAAGAAAATAATTTTTTCTTTAACATTTTTATCATTTTACGCTGTTTTCATCCCATCACTTTCACTTTTGTATCTATATCTGGCACATTGAGGATTCAAAGCCTTGAAGCGGCGATAAATAAATAAATAAATAAAAATATTTTGGGAGTAGATCATCGCTTTCCTTTTGGGGTTTAGAGTTAGTTTTTGAGGTTCCTATAGAACAGAAATAGAGCAAGGAGAAAGAAGGCTGGATATTCTGTGACCCCAAATTTGGGATAATTCTTTATTTATTTGCTATTTTCCTTTTATTAGATTTTGATTTATTAGATTGGATTTTCTTTTTTATTATTATTTTATTTTCTTTTCTTTTTGGAAGGTAGATCATCCTTTCTTTTTGGGGTCTTAAGTTAGGTTTTTTGGGGACCATATTACAAATAAAACAGGGAGACGAAGGGGTAGATACTATGGGCCCCCCGATCGAGAAGAAAGAAAAACTGTTTTGGATGGAGATAATGACGGTAAGGCAGAGCAAAGACCGGCGAGAGAGGGAGGCGAGGCCTTAGTAGTCGGGTGAACACGGGGTTGGAGAGATCTCATAGGTCTTCCCGACCTTTATCTCAGTGTTGATTCTCATCGCTCATCATTGTTATTTGGAAACGTTCTTGGGACATCTTGGTATTACGAGAGTTGAACATTTATGGTGGTACTGATGCATAACACCGCCATCATGAATGCTTTGATTAAGCATCCAATGCGGATCGGTTGGTTGGTTTGCATGTGCGGATATTGGTTAAGGATTTTATTGATCTTTTAAAGGTCTGAGGAGCCATGGTGTTGATCTTTGGGTGTGATGCTTTTTTTTTAATTAAATTTTTCCTTCAATGAAATTGAAGTTAGTGGATGAGTTCTCATTGACGGATGTGCTGGACATGGTTTCCTTTGTTTTTTTATTCTGCATCGCAGTGGTAGCTAATTTTAGTTTCATTCCTATTAGGTTGATTTAATAATTGATTGGTGGGCTTTAGTCCTTGCAATCTCATTATACTTCGGTTCATTGCAATCATCTCTCATGTCTCATAGTTTTAAAGTTATATTCGCTTGATGCCAAAGTTTCCATTTATTTAGTCAGTTGATGCCGTCGTTGTATCAATTTTTTCATATAATTTAATTACGTGTTTTGCATCATTTTTTTTTGCCATGTGGTTCTAGGTTATGGCGGTACATTTTATCATAATTGTTCGTTTTATAATTAATTCGGGTTCGTACTTAGTTCTATTATTTTTATTACATCTACCATTGCCTTCTTGTATATATGTTTCTAATAACTGTATGGACATCTATTTGATATTTAGACTATGTTGTTTTCTAAGCAACTCTATATTCAAATGTCCCCGCTTTTCGGCCTTGGTTTTAAAAGATAAAGCAATCCACGGCTAAGTCGTGGCAATTGGTACCGGGCGAGCCGGGCGAATTAATGATTTTGGGTCAGCGCAGTAACCCGGCCCACCCTAAAAACCCGGGCGGTCGGGCCAAATAGTCTTTAAAGGCAAAAAAAATTGGTAGGCGGTAGGTCGGATATATTAGTAGGGCCAAATTTGGCCGGTTTTTCGGGCCAATAATTAATGGCCCATTCCGATAAACCAGGGTGGGCCAAGGCTAGCCCGGACGCTGATTTGCACCTCTATTTAGAATACATCCATCATTATGTTAAACTTTATCGATTTAATTTTTACAAAAATCATTTCTTAATTTAAAAAATTCAAAATAATTTTCTTTAATTTCTAAAATAAATAAATAAAATTCTTTAATTTCAAATTCAAAACTTATTCTTTTTCATATATTTTAGAAAATTCTTTAAATTCAAAAATAAAAACCGTTTTCTTTAATTCCTCAGTAAAATTTCATTTTCAGTGTATTTTCAACCTAATTTTAAAAATTCTCAAGCAAGGTTTACTTTATAATTCCAATAAAATGGAACCATGTGAAGTTGACTCTGCGTGCTTCATCTATGGGCCTTGGTCGGGGCCCGATATCTCATGTATCCCTTAATTTAAATAAGTGGCGGCTTTGTTTTATAATTTGGTTTCTATTTTAATCATATGAATGTTTCTATATTTGTTGTCGCACTAACTTGGTTTTCAATTGATAGCGCTCTTGATTCGCCGCTAAGGTACACGCTCTTACCTCATTTGACTTTGTTTTTTTTTTATTACGTTTTATGTGCTCTAGTGTTGCACATAATTGTTTGTTTCTCGGTATCGTTAGATTGATTAATCGAGTTGTATACTTGCCTTAGCAGTTATTAGAGACCCAATTTTTAGGGGCTTAAAGGGGTGCTTCCATGCGCCTTAACAGTTATTGAGGCCAATTTTTAGGGGCTTAAAGGGTTACTCTGACTTTTCACGTATACTGATAGGTAACCTGACCCCTGGACTTAGACTTAGTTTTCATAGACTTGCTTTTCCTATTATGAGTCACATTTAGAGTTTTCTTTCTTATTTTATTTTCCCTTAAAAAATAAAATAAAATAAGTTGATAATGACAATAGAAAAGCGAGGTGTCCGGTTGATAACCCGTCAACCAGCGGAATACTTTTCGTGGATGTCAGGTGGCAGGCACCTCATGAAAATCGGCAGAGTCTCCTTTATGCGGGAACTCTACCCAGGTACAAAACTGTCTGACCATTTAAAATGACCACACATGGTCCATATACAATTTAAAATGAGTAAAAATGGCCACTTGGGCCTATACATCAATACTCATAAAAAAATACATCAACTATATACCATAGTTCAAGAGTTAATAAATCACCCTTAATTCAACATATATTAAAATTACAACATTCTAATACATATTTATACAACAACATCAAAGCTACAAAATTCGGCTTTCTTCTCAAACGACCTCTAATGAGTGCCGCCTTCTCGATCTCTCCATTGCACGAAATGGTGATCCCTCGACGGAATTGAACAAAGCTTGATAGAGATAATTTCCTACATAGGTTACTCCCGCTCAGTGCACATGCATGGCAAACAATCACATTCAACAATTTCATGAACCTACTCGAATGTCTACATGCCATGAATGAGACTCGACTCACCATGCCCCATGTGCCCGAGCTCGCCCAGAAGCTCCATCCTCAATATGTCATTGAGTAATATATCGAGTCACTCACCGCATTTCGTCTCACATCACATCGCTAGTGTGACAAGCATCTTTGGTATTACGATGACCAATGCTCCGAACCCTCAGATTTGCTCCATTACTTGATGCAAGTGTCAATGGGCAACAAATCCAAGTCAATCCCGACTCCTATCACACAACCCGAAGTCTATGTGATAAACATGACCGTGTGTCTTCTTTGGGCAACATAACTTTCCGGGTGATACGCGGAGTCTCTTACCCAACTCTGAAAACTATGATATCGGGTCTCTTACACCCGTACGCCTCGAGTTCTCACTGACTCCCTCAAACATGCATTCTGCCATGAATGAAAACCATTTCCAAACAGAGGTATTTGTTTTTTAACCGTGGACAACCCTCCAATATAAATAGTGGACAAACTCAGATAATCTATTTTGTGGACAACCCTCCGATGTATATCAATTGGGCAAACTCCAGGCGATTGATATTATATGAATTGATCCTCGATGTATATCAATTGGGCCAGTCAGAGCGATTGATATTATGGACAACCCTCAGATATTTGTAGTGGACACACTCGGAAGTAAATAATATTGTTTGTCAACCGCCGAAACAATTCTCTTAAGAAACCACCTCATGCACTCATTCATATTGTTCTAGGGTGCCCCAGTGCATATGAAATCTGATAGGCCATTTGCATTTCCTTAACCCGTGCGACTCATTTTGGACGTTGTCCTATAACCGAGCCCACTAATCAACACCATACGTAGTGTTGATCCACAACCGTGTACCCATGACACACCATCGAACACCTAACACATTGTCGATCGACTATGCACTCACACCCGTATTTATGCGATGTTTTTGTGCACCTTAATGCAATTATGCCATTGCCTATTCTTACCGTACTTTACATATATATTAGGAACTATATGTGCATACATACTCGCTGCATATTCATGTAAATCACCCGGACATTCATATTAAGGTTCATACAAATTCCAAATCAAACATACTAATTCAAGCATACATGGACATCACAAGTCACTACCAC
Source organism: Tetrastigma voinierianum (assembly GCA_016808115.1). Classification (NCBI taxonomy): domain Eukaryota; kingdom Viridiplantae; phylum Streptophyta; class Magnoliopsida; order Vitales; family Vitaceae; genus Tetrastigma; species Tetrastigma voinierianum. The sequence goes on along the minus strand of JAEQBH010003238.1, from coordinate 105,812 downwards.
CCGGGTAATGACACACATAAATCCCTAGGCCTAGTGATGACACAATTTGTCCACGACCAGCCTCCAACAAGCCATGTAATGGCCTCAATCATGTACAACTATGTGTCATTTATTTGTCACACAATGACACATGAACCACTCGATCATAATGTTCACACTTCCGGAGCCAATATATGTTGAATTAAGGTGATTTATTAACTCTTGAACTATGGTGTCTCAGTTGATGTATTTTTTTATGAGTATTGATGTATGGGCCCAAGTGGCCATTTTTACTCATTTAAATTGTACTGGACCATGTGGTCCTTGTAAATGGTTGGGACAGGTTTTGTACCTTGGGTGGGAGCTCCACTGGCCTGAGGTCACGGGTCCCACTGCATGGTGGGTGTCGGGTTGCAGAGCATCCCGCAGTGTCCCTAACGGAGTTGACGGGTTATCAACGGACACCCGGTTTGTGGCATCACAAGTTGTAACTCTCAAAACCACATTTCAAATACAAACGAGTCCGCCTTTTGGAGGTGGGAAGAAACACAAAGCTTAGGGCCAAAATCGAGTGTCCACACATTGTTAAAAAAATAATTATTATATTTATCTATTTTATATAGTCATCATAATATATAAAAGTAATAATTAAAAAATAGATTGATTACAGTATTGTTTGTTTTAAAATATCTTGATTGTTCAATTAAAATATGCCCCTTGAACCTTTTTCCTTATTTCCAAAAGAATTGAACATAGAAAGAATAATATGACCCTTGAATATTTATTTTCAAAATATTTTATCCTTGTTTTACAGGAATCAAACCTAGAGAAGGAAAGTATATCTCTAGTTTTTTTCCTCAAAATTTTTTATATTTATTTCAGGAGATCTACCATAGGCAGAATGAATTTTTTTTTTTCAAAATTTTTATCCTTATTTCATAAGGGAATTGAACCAAGAAGGAAAGTATACCCCATAAATTCCATAAGTCCTAAATTTTTATCATTATTTCAAAAGAAATTGAACGAGGAAGAAAAGTATACCACCTTAAATCCTATATGATAAAATCCCCCCCTTGACTAATCGTTCAAGTCTTCAATGAAATCTCCATTAGTCCACTATAGCTTTTACTTTCTAGTTAGATAAAAAAAATCCTGGTTCCATGTCCATTCCTTTAATTTTTCTAGACTTCATATTATAGTACATTTTGAAGGCGAAGAAACGTCCATTAATGATGGGAAAGAGATCAAAGAGACACCACATTCGATATGAAAAGGCGGTGGGTTACATGGAGTTTGATTTGTATGTTTAGGCTTACGCAAATGAAGCGAAGTGGAGTAGCGTGTGAGCTTGTTTATTATTCAAACCAACCCTTATGGTATGCTATATCTAATTCCTTAGCTCGGGGCATAAAATGAAAAAAAAAAAAAGTTGGGTGTGAAGCAATCTGTGCTTGTTCTTAGATCTATTCACACCCAACTTTTGTTTGCCAAGCTAAGGAGTAGCTAACGCCATGAACATTTGAATAATAAACAAGTTTCTTACTATGACTGGCTTGACTCTTGCGCTTCCTATATTGGCTTAACCGAAAACAATCCAAACTCCACATATAACCTAACCAGCTTTTTCCATATCGAAGAGGGTGTCTAGATCTTTCCATCAACTTCATAATGTAATCTGGTCTAGAAAAGTAAAGAATGGACATGCGTCGAATTTTTGTCTAATAGAGAGTAAAAGCTACCCAGGTAATGGAGATTTCGTGGCTGCTGAAAAATTAGTCGAGGGAGGGCGTTTAGCATGTGGGATTTGGGTGGTATACTCTTTAGAAGCGAGATAAGCGGATCAGCCTAACCAATTTCAAAGCCAACCCATTCGAATTTACGGGCAAAAATGGAAGCTGGGTGTGTGGAAGCCCACGACTTCGAGAGATTAGTTTGACGTCCCTGAAGCCAGGAATTTTTCGGTGAGGCGTGGGATGTCCGGTAGTCAATCCCATTCATAGGGACTCATTTCTTTATATTTTTCTTTCAAATATACAACTTCCCATATTATTCTACAAGAGTTTGATATACAACTCTTTTACAAACCAAAATATATCAAAACAATTGTCCTAATATATTTTAAAAATATAGTGTTCAAGTCCACAACCCGACCCTCTTTATACTCACGGCCTCGAAGGAGCGTCGTCCTCTCGTGTACCTGAAAGCGTGATCCCACGACGGAGTGAGCAATGCCTAGTAGATATATCTCCTACAAGGGCTGCTCCTCACCTAAGTGCACATGCAATGCCAGTTACATAATCACACCTGAATGTTTACATGTCAATAATAAGATGCGTTGATCATGACCCGATCCAGGAGTCCTCATGATTCCCTTACACATGCATATCTTTGAGGTGTGGCTTGTCATAGGCGTTCCATCCATGACCCTTTTTCCAAAACAAAGTCTTTTTATTTTATTTTTCTATTGGACCAGTCTCGAGACGCCATTGTAGACGAGTTTCGTCGATTACTTTGGTCAACCTCACGAGAAATCTTGTGGACATTCTCCAATATGTACTTTGGTCGATCTCCAGAAATCTGTAGACCCAAATCTTCGATAAATACTTTGGTCGATCTCAGAAGTACAATGGATAGTCTCAGAAAAATCATTTGCATTCTTGATGTCATCGACCCCAAACACGGGGTTGATCATTTCCATGCACTCACACCCGTAATAATCGTGCCCCATGCATAAATGCAATGCAAGTGTCTGATGCATGTCATTTCATGCTACATGCGCTCGTGCCACATCGACATATAAATCACACATTACATGTCAAGTCATGGATAAATTATAATTATTTTCATTTTATCCCACATATATCACATAATTCACACGTTAACATATTATTCAATTTAATAATAACACACCTTAGTCATTCCCGACCATAAATCCGGCCATGCCCCGGCCTCGGAAAAAAATCTAGGCGTAGTCCGAAATTCCGACTTTATAAATATCACCTGGAATTCAACAAGAAATTTCTGCTTTCGAGGCCATACGTAACCAGGCATTTTAGATACAACTACGGTTCGAAAAGCAGTTCGAAACTAGTGGCTGTGTCACTCCTCGAAACCCACCTAAGGGCATGGCTTGTCCATTCACACCCTCAAGCCTTATTTGAAGGTTTGAAAGTAACAGCCACTAACCTTTCTTGTAATTAGTTTTGTCAATTACGAAACACTTTGTCAGAGTAAATGCACAACCTTCTAAATTCATAAATTCTACAAATTCAAAATTTTATGCCGACAAAAATTACTTCTAAATATTCAAATCTCAATTATGCATGTCATATAAAGTTCAGAATATAACAATATCTGGGATCTCCCAAATCAACTTTGTACTAATATAAGAGAATTAATGCTATCATCCAGTGACTTTCTCAATTAACTTTGAAAACCCAACATTTCTACTAAACGCCAGACTTATTAGTTCAACATGATCCATATAAAAGTTCTAATCAAATCCTAATGATGGCCAATTCCCAACTAATATACCATCCTCTCTTGAAACTAAAGTACACGAAAATATGTCAACGAATGGGATTGAGCTTAAGTTCAATAAAACTTAATACATTTTCATGGATCAAAGTTTTCAATCATATATAACAAGTAAGGAGATGTTTTCATCAAAACTTTTGATTCAAATAGATGGAACATTAACAAATACTTCTGACTTATTCTCACATCCAATTCAAATCGGTTTCATATCAAATGTGATTAAAACAATTTCATATCAAATTTCGATTCAGACACTTTCATATCAAATCCAATCAAATACATTTCAAATATATTTTTCTCTGGTCATCAAATATCAAATGGTGCCAGTTATGTGAGACTTTCAAATGGGTGGCTAGCCGCAAATTGTTTCTTTTAAGGTGGACGGAACCAAACACTACTAGTACTAGTAACCTCTAACCAAACCCTAGAGGCTGGGGTTCAAATCAATTATATTTACTTGAGAAAATGTAAGGTCAACTATTATATCCGGGTTGACATAGAGCAAATAGTGTCAAATTTATTGACCCGTTATTGATAGAACTAGCAGGGAGTCAAATGTTTCATTTAAAAGTTCAAATTACAAAACATCATATCTCTACATTTTATTTCATAAACAAAAAAATCTCAAAATTATAATCATACAAAACTACTATTTTTGATCCATGGATAATCAAATAAATAAAAAAAGTAAAACTTTTCACAAACAAGATTATATATAATTGATTAAAACAATTTTCATCCTCAAATGATAAAAACAAACAATTTTTCTTTTTTAAAAATCTTAATTAATATCCTTACCGTACATATATATAAAAATAATAATTTTTCGAAAAACATGAATCATACCTCAAGGAGTACTCAAAAAAGCTTTGAAAGGGCTAAATCAGAAGAATTTCACCTCAATAAATATTTCTCATAAAATAATAAGGGAAGAAACTACCATCATTACTTATTTATCTTTAAAACTTTTTCTAATTTAATCATTCTTAACAATTATATTATTTTTGTTCACCTCAGCATATTGACATAATTCAAATGATAACTATTTGAATTAGGTAGTTTTACAAATTTTATAAAACTCATATTCCTTTCGAATCTTATTTTAATAGCATTTATTTGTACATGCTCTTAATCAGAACTAAATCTTTTACTAGAAAATAATATTAATACTATTTTACAAATTAAATTATTACACAATACACATATAGCCTTTTACTAACAATTATCCATCATCGAGCCATGAAGTATTATTAACGGATCTTATTTCCTATAATTGCTAAATAATTATTCTAATCATATTCCTTATCAAATAAATTCTCAATCCTTAATAAAATATTTACTTGCCAAAACACATATATACATTTAAATACTTATCAAATGCATATATTTATACAAAATTTATGCCTTCAAATTTATCCTATTTGTTTATCATTATTTTCTTTCAAAAATTATCCTTAAATACTTTTTCATTCTCATACTCAAAGTAATTCAATATGACACCACCAATCCTTATTTTATTTTTATTTCTAAGAGCGAAAGTGAAATCTAAATCGGCTTCTTCGAGGTTAAATACAAGCGAAAGAAAGATTAAGAATGCACATAAAATCTAGAAAAATAAAATAAGGAAGATCTTACATAGAAATTTGTTCTTCAAACCCTATATCCGAAAGCCGTCGTCATGCACGGAATTCTACCGTCGGATGGAAATTCAAAGATGAATGAAGGATTTTCTTATCTTCTCAATTTATGCTTGAAGTATCTATTAGGAAAACTACCTTTTACCCCTCTTTCGTTAAATTAATTAATTAATTACTAATTGAATTACCATTATTATTTTCATAACGTCTAATTGAATTATAATTATTATTTTCATAACGTCTAATTGAATTATCATTATTATTTTCATAACATATGCCTATAAAATTCACAGTCATTATTATTTTCCTTTAATTTATACCTATACAAATTCACATGTTATTATTTTTCAGTAACATACCTATACAAATTCTGGGTAATTTATTTCTCTTCCTTACTAAAAGTTTAGTCCTCTAACGACTTACCTGATCTTGAAATAATTGAGGATGTTTTCTCTCATCTCTTCTTAAACTCCCAGTGGCCTCTTGGATACTGAGTCTGCTCCATTGGACTTTTACCAACTTGACAACAACACGTTGTAGAACCTTATTCATCACATCCACACTTTGAACGGGCACCTCTTCATAGGTCAAGTCCTCATAAATCTAAATAGGCTTCAACTCCACAACATGAGAAGCATCAAAAACATATTTCCTCAAGGTCGAAACATGAAACACATTATAGATCTTAGATGAGCCTGGGACCAGTACTTCTCGCCAGGTACCTACTCTCTCTAATATTTCAAACAAGCCCACAAATCGGACTGGGTTTTCCTTTTCTCAACAGATTTTCAACTTTACGTTACTCCTTAATTAGTCATTAGTCTAAGTATAAGCTACTATCAAAATTAACTTAGTACTTCGTTTTTTTTGGCGAAGTCGAATCTATAAATAAATTAAGAATTCTTATTACATACCATGAATCAATCTTTCATACATTATCAAAATCCATATGCTCACGAGAAGCTAGTCGATAGAAAAATGATTAGACTTTATCATAAACAAACCATCATAATGAAACATTGTCATCAACTAAGGTTCTTGGTAACCTATCCCACAAATCCATATTAATAAGTTCCACACTCATTTAGAAATATAAAGTAGTTGTAAAGTACTATTGGGTCTTTGATGTAAGCCTCCATATACGATCACACTAAACCCAAAGTCACAAATAATGTAATACCTTACTTCATATATGACCATCAAAATTTTGTCTTAGATATTTATACTTTTGCATCCTTTTAGGGTAGATCGTAAGCTTAATGTAATAAACCTTCTTCAAAAGTTGTCTCTTTATGTCTCCATTATTTAAGACATTAAGTCTAATCCCAATTTAAAGATCTTATTATCTTATTAATTGTTCTAAAAGTTCAACTAGTTTCAAATAATTCCTTATAAGATCTTAATTATCGAACAAATTTGGATTTACCTTTATAATGCCGACATAAGAACTCTAAAATCCAAGGTATAACATAGACTTGTAAACATCTCAAATCATATACTAATGGTTTGTGATGACCTTAAATGATTTCAAGGAATCAATTTTTTTTCTATTTAGACTTCAAATCACAATATTCTCCATTTTATTAATCTTTGAATAATGTCATCTCATAATCTCTAAATAATTGTATCAATATCTTCTATTTCTTGCTTAAAAATCATTTTAAAAGAAGACAAGACTTCAAACTCTCATAAACTATGAGTAGATCATAAATAAGAAAATTGTCTTCATATCTTAAGTACAAAAATCATTTACTAACTTCAAATCATAACAAGGTAATTTCTCTATCTTAAAATTTCAAATGTCTATAAGTATATATCAATTTTTCCATGTTATAAGAACACAACATAAATCTAATGAGAGGCATCATTATGCAAAACTAATCTTTTTGAACCCAATGAAATAATCAAAATAAGAGTTGCTACTAATTTGTTCTTCAACTCTGTGAAGCTATCATCATAGTTATAAGACCAATCAAACTTAGCACAACTCTGCCATTTGAAAATATAAGATAATCTTAGAGATCTCTTAATAATTTATTTGCTGGCTAATCAATAAATCCCAAGAAACTTCAAACTTTAATAACAATATCAGTCCTTTTAAATTTCAAATTGTTTCCTCACTCATCACATTGACTTAAAACACTTAACATCATTTCTAAGCAAATAACTACCTTGCAAGGCTTAGCTTATGAGTAACAATTTATCCACATGTTTCCCTTCAACTAAACTCAAGATAACTAAGAATATGGAAAGACAATATTTTCCCAAAACAATCAACAATTAAAAGGTAGTAAGCTCCTTAATTCATCCTCAAAATCAAACAAAAAACCTTAATGTTTAAAATTATTAAGTCAATTCAATATTCTTCTGCAATCGTCGCCAAAATAACTTCATAAACCACCATATTGTCCATAATGACATGTCCCAAAAGAAGTGACAGAATTCAAATCATAATTCATATTGATAAGTATATTCACTAAACTAACAAATCCCAAGCAAAACGAAAAGTGTAGTGAACTTTAACTAGTCACCAAGAAATCAATTATCTAATATAAATTTGTAAAGAATGCTAAGAATACACAAACGGATATGAACGATATACTAACACGTCACTCAACTATCCCCATAGACAAACTTAAACAAGTTCCCATTAAGATCATAAACCTATAGCTCTGATACCACTCTTGTCAGCGAAACCCACCTAAGGGCATAATTTGTCAGATTTCACACCCTCAAGCCTTCAGCTCGAAGGTTTGAAGTGTGAAAGCGACAATAACATTTCTTATGGCGGATTTTTGTCAATTACGAAACGCGTTGAGTAAATGCGCAACCTTCTAAATTCATTAATTCTCCAAATTCAAAATTTCATGCCAACAAAAATTACTTCTAAATATTCAAATCTCAATTATGCATGTCATATAAAGCTGTTCATGTGAAACCCCGAGAAAAATCCAATTTTCTCAAAAAGGGTAAAATAGTAATTCGGTAAATCCGAAGAAATTTTTACGAATGCCGGATGGCCAAGCGAACACTTTCGTTGAAATCGTCTTGCGAAATTTAGCTACCACGTTGAATTCGTTGGATTCCGAGGTGGTTGGGATTTCACGTTTTTCGAGGCGTGGGGTGTCGGATGACACATGGCAAGGTTTGGGGATGCCACATGGCACCATAAAAGAGTGACACTTGGCACAAAAAGGAAAGGCTCACAATTAGCATGTGTGGGAAATGGGTCCACGGCTCACATGAAGCCATGTGGTTGATGATGTCATAAAGGAAATAAGAAATAAAGAATAAAGATGGAAAATTGATGGCCACACATGAGACTTGAGGAAATGGGGAGGAAATTTCCTCCTTTTGACCGAATGAGTGGTTGCTCCAAAAAGGGAGAGAAAATGACCAAAGGAGAAGAGAAAATGAGATGAGAAATGAGAAAAAGGAAAACTCCTACAAGGGCCTCTAAAGAGCGTCGTCTGCTTTTGGCCTGTATCCGTGCACGAAGGGGATCCTGCGGGTGAGCATAGCCCGGTAAATAACTCCTCTGAGGGCTACTCTCCACCCTAGAATTGCACATGCAGTAGCCACCTGACAAACAAACATCCGGTAGAATGTCCACCAGATATCATGTCATGCATGGAAATGCTTTCGTATCATATCCGATCCTCGCCGACTCCTCACACGTGCACATGCCCGAGTGTGACAAGATCCTTTAGTAGTACCAATGACACCATATACCGTGTTGGTTGCTGAACATGTCAATCTGATTGAACATAATCTTAGCGAAATTAAAATTTCTTATCCTTAACCCACCAAGGTCACATGCGTTTCATAAAAAAATCGAAGGAAGAGTAAGTAAACACACCTCTTGTAGATCGATTAATTGGTAACTAAAGTACGTGTCTTGGTTTATTAGGATCTTCAAAATTAGCTACTTTCTAAAGAATACCCTCACAAGTGTCGGATAGACCAATATTAGACGATCTTGTTGAATGCTGGATTGGTTGATCTTCTCAAAAGCGATATTAGGGTTTTTTTTCTTTCTCTCTGTTTTGGTTGTTTTTCAAGGTAAAAAAGACAACTGCACTCTGAAAATATATATGTCTCACATATATATATCTATATAAGTCTGCTGAGGGTTTAAGTAAAGCAGAATTTTTATTATTATATATTTAAAACTCTTTTAAATAGCCAACAATTTAAGTTCAAATCCTTATCTTCGGATAAGGAAGCGAATTTATATTGTTATATATTAAACTCTTTTAAATAATAACAATTTAAATTCACATCCAAAAAAAAACAAAAACCCTTCTGATTATTTCCTTATCAATAAGAAAAATATAACAAATTAATTGGCTTTATTGTGTGATGAGCTTTAATTCACATTTGATCCTACAAGTCATAGTGGCCTCTAGCAAGACATTATGACTACGAGTTAAATAAAAGCTCATGATCAGGGAGACTGACCTTAATACTAGCTAATGACATAATCCCTTTTTGTGTCTCATGATATCTTGATAGAATACAAAGCATGGACAAAGTCCACCTTATATCGTTTTATCTTTGATTACCGAAACGAATTAGGTGACTAAACAAATGACATTGATCTCAGTAATTCATTTGAACCTTGTCATCCATTTCTGGAGTCTCCAATTGCTCGAGGGCCTCAAGAGATATCTCTCTTATATTCAAGGGGACTAAATTCCATCATAATCGCTCCATATCTACTCCATAATTCTTATTATGTTCAAGTATAACACCTTTATAGTCATTCGATTTAAAGAACCAGCGTTGTTATATAAAACACAATATTCCTTATGTTGAGAACTATACTTGATTTCAGGTCAAAGAATTTAATGACACCACTATTAGAGATAACTTATGACTTTGATCCATATTAATGCAAAGCGAGGTCTATCAATATTTGTTCTCAACAAATAGATATAAATTTGATTTGTATCTCATACACACATATTTATCCCATGAATATCAATCAAACTTTATACTAATCTTAATTCATTATTCCTGCATCGCCGATTAGGGACATTTAGAATAATTAATAATATTATTCAAGAACATTATATATAATAAACATGCAAATCATCAAAATATCATATTCTCATAAATAGTCAAAATACCATGTCCATACAATATTTTAGAGCACTATTACTAACAAAATCTCCATACGCTAGGCCCGTTCATCAATGTATCTAATACCTATGAACCTAGCATGGCTGATCATGCTTTTAGCGTAGTAGAGGCTTAGTCGATGGATCAGCTGACATTATCATATGCATTGGAATACGCATATCTTAACTTCACCTCTCTTAGAATCTTCCATGCGAGACCGTTTCGATTACTTTGTCTATCATAAGCACTTTGACTTAAACCAATCAGCCTCTTAGATCTATCTCTATAGATCTTCATCCCTAGGATACGACGGCTCGCCTAAGTCTTTCATTGGCTACTTGCAACAAGACTTGACGTGCATAGGAGTAGGGATATCTGTTCTGTGGTAAAATGTCATCTAACACTAAGACCAAAAAATACAATTGCGCTCCCGCTCAATTTTCTTATAAACACAAGGCTCATCTTCATTTTTGACAAATCCAAACCCTTTGGTGATTCATGAAATAGAAGATTCGACTCGAAGGCTGCCCGAACCATAAATGGATCTTTGAAGCTTGCATACTTTACCAGAATTCTTAGGTTGTACAAAACCCTCAAGTTGTGTCATGTACACATCCTCAAGTAAGTTTCCATTAAACGGTTTTAACATCCATTGCCAAATCTCATAATCATGATATGCGCGTGGCAATAAGAATACGATAGACTTAAGCATAGATACAGGTGAAAAAGTTTCATCATAGTCTATACCATGAGTTTGTTTGAAACCTTTTGCGGCTAACTACTTTATAGTATGCACTTTGCCATCCGTATCGGTTTTCTTTTTAAAAACCATTTGCACCCAATGGTCTTTGTACGCTGGTGGGTCGATCAAGGTCCATGCACGATTATCGTACATGGATTGAATTTAGGACTTCATGGCTCAACCATTTCGAGTCTGGATCAACATAGCCTGCGATGGGTAATTGGGTTCATTTTTGATCCACTAACAATACGTATGGTTATCAATCACAAAATCCATATCTCTCGGGCTCATGACGTATCCTATCAGATCTACGTAAATTTTATGCTATAGGAGGTGTGTCAACAATATTTTGTTGACTATGAGTATCCACAGGAAGTTCGATGTTATCTTGTGGTTCTCGAACTTCTTCGAGTTGTACCTTACTCCTACTGGTTCCTTTAGAAATAAATTCCTTTTCTAGAAAGACACCATTAATTCCGAGCAACACTTTGTTCTCTATGGGATTATAAGTAGTATCCCTTAGTCTCTTTAGGATACCCCACAGGCATTTGTCGGACTTGAGCTCATGTGAAACTGGCGATTTACGCTCAAAGCCTCACGACCCAATCTTGAAAAGAACCATGGGCCTTTTACCTGATCCCATCTCATATGGTGTCTTTTCAACCGCTTTGGATGGAACTTCGGAATTTAGTGTGAGCCTTGAGATTTGTTTCAAGTGCCCCAACCCCCCCAGGTAAATGGAAGATTTGTTGGACTCATCATAGATCGAACCATATCTAATAAAGTTCGATTCCTCATCTCAGACACACCATTCCATTGTGGTGTTCCAGGGGGAGTTAATTGTGAAATGATTCCACAAGTTCCAAGATGGTCATCAAATTCTTGGCTCAAATATTCGCCACCTCGATTAGATGGAAGTGCCTTGATTGTCTTGCCAAGTTGGTTTTGTACTTCATTTTGAAAAGATTTGAACATTTCAAATGATTCAGATTTATGTCTCATAGTAGACATAGCCATATCTTATTGAAGTCATCGATAAATGTAATGAAGTACTTGCCAACCTCCTCTAGCATCGCTTAATAGTCCGCATACATCTGCTATGTATGAGATCGATGTTCATTGGCTACCCTTTCATTGTATCGATAAAGGGATCCTTTGTCATCTTACCATAGACAATTCCATGTATCATATGATTCAAATCAAATGAATTCAAAGTCGACTTGATGGGTTTTTGAGATACGTTTCTCATTATATAGCGGCGACAATGCCAATAGGTTGAATTTAAATCATTGGACTTAAATTTCTTAGTAGTTATGTTATAGACATGAGAATTGTTGGATTTTTGAAGGTTCATAACATAAAGACCATCCTGTAAATAGGCATTTGCATAGAACATGTCTTTATGAAAAATGGAGCAATTATTATTCTTAATAATAAAAGAAAAACCATCATTATCGAACAAAGAAGCGAAATAATATTCCTACACATTGTAGGAACATAATATAATTGTCCAAAACTAACAAAAATCCCGGGCAAAAGTAAGTTCATAACTTCCTCTGACCCAAAGCGACAACTTTTTCTCCATTGCCTACTCATTAGATCAACTTCGCCCTTCTTCAGTTGTCTACTCCTTTTGAGCCCCTACACATTTGTACAAATGTGAGATCCACATCCAGTATCTAATACCTAGGAACTAGAAGGAGAAAAATTAATCTGTATAACATAAATACCTAAAGAACTGGTCTCACCAGTCTTCTTCTTCTTTAGATCCTCTAAATACAGCTTGCAGTTTCTCTTCCAATGACCAGGTTCATTGCCGAAAGAAGCGAAACACCTCAGAGTTTGCCTTGGGTTCGGGTTTGGGTTTGGGTTGAGCATTGGACTTTCCTTTGTCCTTGCCCTCGTCCTTGCCCTTATGTTCGTGAAGCCCTTTCCATTTTGAACCATCAGAACATGGCCAGGCTTGGATTTAATATTCTATCCATGGTTTTAAGCATCATTTACAGCTCGAAGATATGATTGTCATTCCATTATTATAGTTCGCCTTCGCCCAGTGCCTTCTCGGGAAGTGGTCGGGATCAAATCGATTTACTTAACTCTTGGCTCAATGGAAATCGAAGCCTATCGAGGTGCTTTCGATATAGCCTTTCATTTTTTAGAACATGAGCACTAACTAAAGCACCCTCGTGTGCTGCAAGATCTGGTGCCGCCAGTAATCTCCTCACCTTTCTTGCCTTAGCATTCTTTGGAACATTTCCTTAAGATTGAATCATATCATAAACTGCATGTTTCTAGATCAACCGGTGAACTCATGGTAGCTAGCATCGAGCATGCGACATCGATAGAGTCATTATGATGCTTCTCATAAGCATTCTTTTCGACTCTAGGAGCATTCTCCGGTTGGTTCTTTGGAAGAAGTTCATCAGGGCCTAAAGCTTCGCTTTCTTGTTTGAAACCGTTCTCAAATTTCAAAACCGATCCAGGAAGTTAGTCTCGTGAGTTTATCCTTCTCAGGGTGATCGAGTGATATAGTAGAATTGTTATTTATTAATTATTTGGCTTAAATCTATGTATTACAAGTTCGATAAGTATTTTGATTCTCTGAAAAATTCTCACAAAATTAACAACCCTCAAAGTCAATATATTAATCGTGAGCTAGATCCATATTTTACTCGACTTTAAGTCGGCTTTGGCATGACACCCAAAAATTAAGTTATTGAGTGATGCTCTTTGATTACATCTCGTGCGACTCTTAGATATTTATGGGATTTTGACATCATATATCGGCATGTTAAACCCCATCCCTAATTCCATTAGGCCCAAAAGCAGTTTTGATATAATAGTTAAACCATTTTTAAACATATAGGTAGCACCAATTATATCTTGTCTCACTAATGTAACCTAATACTTCTCACTTTGGCCTTAACCCATTAAGGTGATAAAGGTTTGAAACCAAGTGTTTAAATATGGATGGCATGTTAACTTTAAATTTTATGTGAGGATCTTGATTGATTTTAATTTTCCAATTAATAGATCTCATCATACACATCTATTCCATACTCATGTAGCATCATACACAACCTCCTAATACATGCATATAATAAACGTGTCATGATGTGGCGCAATCAGGTGAGTCTCAAGCCAATATGAAGAGCAACAGTCATTCCTAGGTAGTAATAAGCTGCTCCATGATGTCAATTTGACCACCAACTTGCGCATAGACACCTAGCTCCTCCATCATCATGGTTGGATTGCATGACTTCAAATGGCTTGCATTGTCTCTTGTTTTATTAAAACAATTAAATAAATACTACTAATAGCAAAATAAAATTACAATAAAATAAAAACGGCATGCCAGCCGTATTTAATAATTACAACCCTTGTAAAAGCTCGTAATAATAACACACTTGAAACACATTAGTCAAAAGGCCATCTTTTGTACACCATGTGAAGCAACACAACATGCAAAATATATCATGTTATCATATAGCATAAACAATTTGCATTAAAAGAAATAAATTATAATAGGCGTGTATTTAAAACCAATTAAATTCATAAGGTGCTACGTAGAGCTGTTAGGGCGATTCCATCAGAAACATTAGAGTTTTGTCTCAAAAATTAAATTTTTATTGATCTCATCAATAAAATTTTGAATAAGCCGAAAGCCATCAAAATCACTTTAAAACAACATATTATGTAATCTCATTACACATAGGGCTTATTTTCGCTACCATAAACAATCATTGATAAATCAAAATTGATATATGAATTAGGTCCATGTGTGTCGGTCAGACCGGCAAAATCACCTAGCATGCTATTAAACACTTTAATGGCAATATCCCATTCGGATTCTTAATCATATTAATGAATCCTTTTAGGTTTCGGATTCAATCAATTATGCCTGTAACAAAACCTATTAACTATTTCATACGTTCGCCTGACCATAATATCACATATATTCAAAACGTAAATCATGCGAGAATCATATACATCACATACATACGATCAAACATGGCATTATCAATTTTTATGAAAACACAAGTGGCTCTGATACCACTGTTAGGTTACGGGCAGAATATCCAATATGATTGGAACATAAATGCAGCGGAATTTAAAAATTTTTTATCCCTTAACCCACCAAGGATCACATGCGTTTCATAAAAAACCGAAGGATGTGTGACGCCCCAAAACCCGGGGGTCCTTTAACTACCCGTCAACCCGCGGAATACAAGTGGATGTCGGGTTACCTGACGCCACTTCAGAAAATCGGGTAGAGTCTCCTTTGTACGGCGAGCTCTACCCAAATACATCACTTGCATAAATCTGTCCCAATCAACAATCACATGAGTAAAAACGGCCTCTTGGGCCCATAATACAATACTCATCACAATATATCCAAACTATATCCAATAGTTTCAAGAGTTAATAAACTACTCTTATACAACATATATTAAAATGAAAAGCATTCTAATACATGTATATAATGTGACACCAAAGCCACATCAGCTTTCTTCAACGACCTCGAATGACTGTCTCCTCGCCGCGCTCCTGTACCTGTAAAAAGGGGTCCCACGTGGTGGAGCTAATGCTCGATGGGAGAATGTCGCCTAAGTGGGCTACTCACCACCTAAGTCTTTGTCTGATGTTGAAATAAGCCTTACGTTCAGCGAATCGTGATCTACTTGAATGTCTACATGACCCGGCTTCGGATCAGAGTCCTCACCGACTCCCTCACACTCGCCTAAGCCTCGTATGAGAATTATTGTTTTATTAGTGGACAACCCTCCGATGAATATATATATATCAATTGGGCCGCTCCGACGATTGATATATTATTTGTTTGTGGACTACTCTCCGATGAATATCAATTGGGCCGCTCCGACGATTGATATTTTAAATTTGGACTACCCTCCGATAATTAATGTTTTTAGACAACCCTCCGAACCGTTTTCTCTAGACTCATCTCATGCACTCACTCCTATAGTCTAGAAAGGTGTTCCGATTGCATATGGAATGCATATGCCAATCTATTACAGATGCAATCACATGCAAATATACCTATATGAATATACTCGCATAATTCGTCCACACAATCATGTTATGTAATTATACAACTCATACATCACATCAAAATTAGCTCACAAGCGATTCAATTTGAATCATATTGAAACCCATATTTCACTAAAATATATTTTCGTGTCACTATTCTAGGAGCAATTAAAACTAGGTTTACGGTTCCAAACACTGTGTTATCGGTTCACTTTGTGAACCCGCATTTCACAACCATTTCCGACCTCATCCAAATCAATCCATGATTTAAAGCATAATTTATGCTGTGAAGACCCAACCAGTCCCTCGTAGTTTACGGAATTTGCTCCTGCTGGAGTTCAATAAATCAAATCAGTCGGTCTAAGCTTTGGGGCCGTCAGAAGCGTGTCGTTGAGCCTCGATCCACTCAATACGTGATTAACACATGAATGCACCTCCGTCAACCCAAAACAGCCGTGGAAGCGATCCGCAGTGCACTCCACATTTGGTTCAAAAATTGTATAAGTCGGTCCAAGTTTGCAGGACCAATAGAACGACCTCACTGGCCTCATTCAACTCAAACATTCGTAGAACACTTAAAATGGGAATAAAACTCAAGTAGGGAGAAACCTCTACCTCTTGGAGTTTGAGGAAACTCCATAAATCTGGTACCCATGCGAAGCCCTCTCCGCGTAGAGCATGTCTCCTTCTTGTCCCGAAGACTGCTGACGGTCGAATCGCCCGTATTTCTAGAGAGAAGGAAGACTCTCTCTCACTAAAAGTTGCCATTTCGTTTACGTAGACCTCCCTATATCCGTTTCTCATCTTTTAATTTGAGAGATGAAGACTATTCACTATTTCACTCTTCTTGTGACTTAAATCAGACTTAAAAATGACCATTTTGTATCCTTTCTTTCCCGATTTGACATTGGCGCTATCTCGGCCGTCTATTTTATTATTTCTCTCATACCACTTATGGCGCATGAGTACATGTTATATGTGACTTTCGTCGCGCCCGAAAATGGATTTTACGGCACCCGAAGCGCGATGCCTCGAAAACGTGTCAACTCCGACGTCTCCAGATATTCACGAGGAAATTTACGTGCTATAGATTTTGTGAGCCGATTCCAGCAGTGAATCCATTTCATCATCCGAGATCTAGAAATTAGTATGGATTTTTAACCCGAAATTACAATTTTGTAATCGAAATTACGATTTTGCCCTTTTTCCAGAAATTGGAATTTCTCGGGTCTTACATTCTCTCCTCCTTAAAAGGAATTTCGTCCCGAAATTCAGGACAATTACAATCACTCACATGTATATACAACATGCACTCTACCACGCATGTAAATAGTCATTGAAATCTTAAACGACTAAACCACGTACCTTCATCCCTGAACAAGAAGGGATAGGTGGCCCGCATCGTGTCCTCGCGCTCCCACGTAGACTCCTCCACTCCATAGTGCAGCCCTAGCACCCTCACTAGCCTCACAGTCTTGCGTCGCAAGACCTGATCACGGCTATCAACAATGCACACTGGTTCCTCCTCGAAGGTCCCATCCGTGTCAACCTCAATCTGTCCCCAATCCACCACATGAAATTTGGATTGTATATTTGGAGCATGGAGTCGTGAAACACCTCGTGGACACGACATCTTTGGCGATAACCTTGCCGATGCCTTATTTATGCTGCCCTCTCGAGTATCTCGAAAGGTCAATGAACCTCGGCGATAGCTTCCGCTTACTTAGAGACACAGCCCTCCCTCTTATGCATAACCTTCGAAGATATGATTCCTAACCTCTCGATTTCTAAATTCGTCGTACATGCGCATAAGCTCTTACGTAAACTCACGGTAGTGAAGAGCCGTCGTATCAAGCTCGCCTTCTCGAGGTGTCTCTAATCAAATCGGGACTAGTGATGCGGAGCTCTCCCACCTCGATTCTAACTACTTGTTGATCTACAGCGGCCTCCCGCCACAATGCCTCATATGGTGCCATCCGTATGCTCGCTTGATAACTATTGTTGTAGGCGAATTCCACTAGGGGCAAATGCTCCTCTACCCTTATGACCTAGGACACATGCTCACAGCGTGTCCTCTAACACCCGTATGTAATCCATACAACACGTAACCCTACACAACCCTTGCTTGGTGTGTAAACGCTAACCTTTCAGGTCGCCAATCAGCGACAATCAATGGATAGTCAATCAGTCCATATCATGAATGACATCCATTTACGAGCCGCGGCCATTTCAATGACGCGATACAATTTCAAAGAATTATCGAACCTCGAGTCACCCTCGACTCCTATCACTTAACTCTAAGTATGCGTGATAACCATGTTCGTGTGTTTTCATCTCGGGCAACATAACTCTTCGGCTTACACTTCGAGCCTCTTTCGTTTACACAGAAATTTCGGATATCTCCACGGGTCTCTTACACCCACACAGGAATTCGAGATACCTCCCCGGGTCTCTTACACCCACACAGAAATTTGGGATATCTCTCCGGGTCTCTTACGCCCCCTGCTTGGGACCTTTCGGATACTACGTGGTCTCCTTCACCTAACTCGGGCTTCTCACCTTAGGGGATGCGGCCTTTTAGCTTTGCCAAACCCACTTTAATTACTCTTCATTCTTGAATCTAATTGTGAGTCTTCATGAAGCGTGATCCACAAGACAAACTCGACCCACACTCACCATGAGTGGTGAATGATCGTGTCGTGCACCCACTGAGCTCCGGCGCAATGTTCTGCAGATTACT
Source organism: Tetrastigma voinierianum (assembly GCA_016808115.1). Classification (NCBI taxonomy): domain Eukaryota; kingdom Viridiplantae; phylum Streptophyta; class Magnoliopsida; order Vitales; family Vitaceae; genus Tetrastigma; species Tetrastigma voinierianum. The sequence continues at coordinate 87,004 of JAEQBH010003238.1, read as the reverse complement.
GTGAGCGTAATAATGCCATCTTTGTGACACCACATCCGGATCACCATGAGGTAGAATGCGGAGATCTCTCACGCATAATCCCGACCTATCGAATTGACTTTCACCATCGGGAAGAACATGCATACAGCTATAAGGAGGCCTTAACCTCTAAGCCCCAGGAATCCAATGTCGGTAGCCGGGTACTTGACAACCCGGCCTAGGTCTCAGCTCTGCGACAACCCGGTGGTTGTCAGCTCATCCATGTCAGCTTTGACAATCAACAACCAATAAGTCTACCACCCTAAGGTCTACGCTTCATTGCATGACTCGTCTGTCCACGACTTGACCCACACTTTGGCCTCTGGCCTATACGTATTCTTTGGAAGTGCTTGTATGCTTTGGCGAACTGTTCCTCCTACTTTAGGGTGTGGAGGAATGAGCGTATACTCTCTGTCCTAAATTTACTTGGGGTACATTGTCCCAAAGTCTTGGGATCCCTTTCTCTAGGGCAATCCCGTCACTCATGCTCAATCCTGGCCCTAGTCCTGAAACTAGTGTGAAGCAAAAGTCTTTTGCCTCTTCTCCAAACTAGGAGAAAGCTGATCCTCCCTCTTTCTACCAACACCCGTATTCCGAGTGTTCCAAGTATCCTCGATTTCTCTCTCTATGGTCAGGGCCGTCCCAACCATGGAGTCCATATCCACAGCCAGCGAATCTACATCTTGAATGGACAACTTATTATTCTCGAATCTTACGCGATACCCACAGCCAATCGAAACTGCATTATCCTGAAGATTGACATTCAGTCTCTCTCAACTTATCACTGCCTCAACCTTCTCTGGGTGGTAGGCACTCCACAGTGTGACACCACGTGTCCCAATCTCCCTGTTAATTTAAAACTCGCACTTCTTGAACTTATTATCTGATTGGTGGTCTCTACCGATGGCGTAACACAATCCTCAAGTGATACTCATGCTCATATTCATTTGGGAGTAGATCGAATGTCGGCGAAGGCTACGATGGCGATCTAAATAGGGTTGGAATATCCTATGCATGAGGTCCATGAATCTTGGCGGCGCGATTCGTCGATCGAAGGGCATCACCCAGTAAACTCATGTTCACCCATAGCGCTTCCTAGCGCTGTCTTAGGAATATACGTATCCTAACCTCAGGCAGTGGTAACCGGTCACGAAGGTCTATCATGGAGTAGACTCGTGCTCCTCTCAACTGATCAAACAAATCGTCAATTCTCGGTAATGGATACCGATTTCTTGGTAATGAACCTGTTCGGTATCTGTAGTCAATGCACAGTCTCGAAGGGTCTTGTCCTTCTTCTTCATAGAAAATAGAGGCAAGAGCGCCCCATGGTGAGTACTCGGTCTAATGAACCCCTTGTCTAATAGCTCCACATGGCTTGGACTCACGAGTTCACGCAGCTCAAGCGGTGCCATCCCATCTGAGTCATAGAGATGGGTGTAGTACCGGGGAGTGTAACTTCGTCTGAAGTCTCTTACCCTCTGTGGAGGTAGTCCGGGTGCTCATCTGAAAAAACATCCATACTGCTTTTCACGAGGTAGATCTAAGTCAGGTCTCACCTCGTCCTCTAGGGTAAGGCTCGCTAGCCAACCCCGCCAGCGTCCTTGGCCTTTGGACTCATATCTTTGTGCAGGCGAAAATATCATGTTTATCCCCCTAAAATACCACGAGTGCAGATCTGCGTGTGAGGCGGTGATCCTCCTACGCTCACAATCGATGCGACCATGTAAACTATTAGCCTCGGGAATCGAATTTCTCGAATAAGGGCAAATTTGTAATTTCGATTACAAAATTGTGATTTCTGCTTAAAACTCTAATTAATTTAGATCTCGATGACAAAACGGACATATTCGTTGGAATCGTCTCGCGAAATCTAGCTAGAAAGTACCAGAATATTCGAGACAATCGAGTCAAGATCGCTTTTCGGAGCAAGATCGCTGCTTCGAGCGCCGTAAACGATTTCGGGATGCGACGAAAAGTCACATATAACAAGTACTCAAGTGTACCATAAGTGGTATTTATAAATAAATGACGAAATGGACTGTCGAGATGTCAATATCAATTCGTAAGAGGGACGAATGGTCACATGGGATTTGATTTTGTCACTAAAGGACAAAAGTCAGACAGTGCTTCTTCTCCTTCATAGTCCAAGGCAAAAACGTGGAATGCATTTTGAAGATCCAAGAGCTATTTTGAGCTCTTGCAGAGAAACTTCTCTAAATAAATACGACAAATCCGACCGCCCATAGCCTTCGGACAAGAAGGAGAATCGCTCTACGCTAGGCTTCTCAAGGTGGTACGGATTTAGAAGTTTCTTCAAACCCTAGAGGTAGGGGTTTCTCCCTACTTGAGTTTTATTCCCTCTTTAAATACTTTGCAAATGCTCGAGTCGAACGAGGCCGCGAGGGCCAAGCTGATCGTTCCAAACCTCGAATCGAAATGTTTCGATTTCCAGATCTGACTTAATGTCCGTGACTCGCTCTACTGACCGCTTCGTTGAATGTGTGATTAATGGTTCCATAAATTGGCGTATCGGGCCGATTGAGGTCTCAATCACAAAGACGGCCCCAAACCTCGGGGACTAATCGATATTAATCTTTGAAATCCAAATGTAGCAACCGGATCGCCAAGGCCGATTCGTGGTCGAATGTCGTGTTTTCGCGGATAAACTCAAGGATTGATTTGGCCAGGCTCTGAAATTCCTCAAGAACTCCTGTTCACTAAGTGAACCGATGAATGGCTGTGTGTGTTCGAACCGTGAAACCTTAGGTTTTTATCGCTCATAGAATGGTGACACAAAAAATATATTTTTTGCGGTGAATATGTACTCGCCGAGTGATTTAAATTAAATTGCTCGTGCTCACCATTAGCCCGCAGCCACTCTGATGTATGAGTTGTAAAATTACATAACATGATCAGGTGGATTTGAATTGCGTTAGTATATTCATGTTTATATATTCAGATGTGATTGGGGATCGTATTTGAACCGGTATACATGCATTCCATATGCAATCGAACACCCTAGGATTATAGGAGTGGAGTGCATGAGATGAGCTCCAGAGAAACGGCTCTGGGAGGGTCGCTCTAAAAACATTAATTATCTGGAGGGTAGACTGAATTTAAAATATCAACTGCCTGAGCTACTCTAATCGATATTCATCTGAGGGTAGTCCATTAAACAACAATATATCAATCGTCTGAGAGCGCCCCAATTGATATATATATACACTCTGAGGGTCATTCCACTAATAAAACAATACCTCATACAAGGCTTAGGCGAAAAGTAGAGTCGATGAGGACTCGATCCGAAGTCAGTCATGTAGACATTCAAGCAGATCACGCAATCGCAATGTGTGTTTATTTCTGGGAACATCAGACGCACTTGTGGTGAGTAGCCCACTTAGTGGAGATTCTACACGAGCATTACTCACCCCCGTCGTAAAATTCCCTTTACGTACAGGAGCGCATGAGTCCGTTTGTCCTCGAGGTCGCTTTTAAGAAAGCCGGATGTGGCTTTCGTGTCACATCAGATACATGTGTTAATGCTTTTCATTTTAATATATATGCTGTATAAGAGTAGTTTATTAACTCTTGAAACTATCGGATATAGTTTCATATATCAGGACGAGTATCAGATACAGCCCACAGCCATTTTACCTTATGTCAGGATTATATCGACTCCGTTTCGATATACGCAGATCGTATTCGGGGGTAGAGCTCTCCGTACAAAGGAGACTCGCCTCGATCTTCAAGTGGCGTCTAAAATCCTGACATCCACTCAGACATTCCGGGCAGTGTCGACGGTAGTCAACCTGACCGGATCGGCCAAGATCATGAATGACATCCATATACCGAGTCCTTGTCGACTCAACCACAAACAATGCAATTTCCAATGGGTATCCAAATCTCGAGTCACCCTAATTCTAATACTTAACTTAAGTCTACGTGATAACCGACAAAGGTGTTTTCATCTCGATTACACAACTCTTCTGGGCTACACTTCGGTTTCGCATTCACACACGTAGGGCCCGGATATCTCCCTGAAACTTACACCCTAACTCCAGATTTTCTCACCTAGGATTATCCACCCCGAGATTGCCAACAATACTTTAATTATTCTTCATCATATCGGTCGGGTTCATGGTCTTCATCGACGCAGCTCTAAAGACAACCAACTCCTCACACTCACTACGAGTAAAGGAATGACCATACCGGCGCACCTCCACACCGACCGGATGCGCGATGTTACCGCGCACGCCAATCGCATTGCCGCCATATCGCGACACCCAATCCTGTGGTTCACCACCATGAGCGTAGACTGAGAGATCTTCACATATCCTCGGTTTATCAAAGCCAACCCTCACCCTAAAGATCCCAGTGGAAGAACACGATACTCGGGTTCTAGCGCCTTAATCTCTAAGCCCGGGGTCCACCGCAGCCGTGCGACAATCCGGCCCCAAAGTTCACCACGACAACCCGATGGTGTCGTAGTCCTCATCCATGTCAAGCTCGATAATCAACACCAACAGCCCACACCCTTAAGGCCCCAACCACACGCTCCGCCTCAACTCCGATATGTCCCCGACTTCGACCCACACTCGCCCTCCGCCTATCTCGTGTCACCGAAGTGCTCGTGATAGCACCCCCGAACCGAAACCCGGTTCCTCTAACCTCACTGAAGTTCAGGAATGCGCTCTGAACGAATCACGATACTCTCCTGCTCTACATCTAACTGACTCCGTGCTATCCCAAAGTCTCGGGATCCCGCCTCGAGGGGCAACCTGGCCTCACATGCCCAGTCAGCTTCAAGCAGAATAACATATCACCCGTCCCGCCTCGATTAATCGGGCTTCATCCTGTGCCCCGCCCCAACCCCCCACGTGAGCAGCCGCCTTTCTTCCCCGAACCAAGAAGGTCGTCCTTCTCCGCGCCAACACCCGCATCCCGAATGCCCGAGCATCCTCGATCTCTCTATGGTCGTGGACGTTCAACCACGGAGTCCATGTCCCGTGAGGCGAAGTTCCTATGATCTCAGCCGCCGAACGACACATCTCTCTCAGCCCCATTCCTCGGTCTCCTCATAATACCATCCAATCCCAAGAAACACGCAGCCCGAAGACTGACACCCGGCTCCTCCCCAACCACCCCTCAACCTTTCCTAGTCGATCGACACTTGATGCCGACACCACGCGTGTCCCGTGGCCTCCGCAGTCAAAACCTCCACTTCACTCGAACCGCGCAGCTAGCCGACGGTCTCTCAACAATCGTAAAACGAGGTCTCAGTGATACCATGCTCACCTTCGATCGGTGAGCAAGATCAGTCAGTCACTTACTACACCACCCACAAAACCATTCCAGATAGGGTCGAAGGACTTGCGATGAGATCCATGAATGCCGCCGGTGCATTCTTCTCAATTCAAAGGCACATTACAACCCAAAGTGCCGACGCGCTCCCAAACGCCGCTGCCCAGTGATAATCGTATTTCCTAACTCCTCACCGATGGTAATCATCGGCTGCCCATCTGAGACCACGCTCCTCCTCTCAACCGACAAACAAATCATCAACCCTAGGTAATGCAATTTCATTCTCGATCGTAACCCTGCCTCAATGCTCTGCACAACGCACAATGGGCGGTCTCGTCTTTCTGTTTCATAGAAGTGCTCGCATCTAATGAACCCCGTCTACATCAGCTTCCTGCAGACTTCAAAGCCTCGCAACCACGAAGGCCATCCCATACGTGAGTCATAGAACGGGTGAGTAATGCGATGTCGGTTCACTACCTCCGCGAGGCAAAGCCCTGTGCAGCCACCGAAAAACATCCACATAGCCGTAAGATATTACTCTGTGCAGATCTAAGTCGTCTTCCTCGTTCTAGGTGAGCCATGTACCTGGTCTCCACTAATCCCAGTTCCCTCGACACCTGTAATTTGTCTTCATTCTGGGCAAATAGGTCAGCAGTGCCATTCCCCTCGAACATCAACACGAGTACTGCCTTCGCGCATAGCATCTTTCTTCTACGCCACAATCGAGTGAATTGTCTCCCAGAGTGCCATTGTACTGTCTATCCCTGGGATGACATCGGGTCTCCTGAAAGATAACCACAGACGCCAAACCATCGGTGAGCAGAGTCTCGAGATGCACTTCAGACCTCGACCTATCACCCTGCACGCCTAATCCCTAGAGGAGAAATCCCAAATAAGCAATGGCCCTCTGGCGGTCTCTGTAGAGGTCCTCGCCCCACCTTACCATACTGGGCCTCGCCTTAGTCGGACAGCCTACCTGGTCTCGGTAGTGTCGGGGAGGTAATCTTCCATAGCCCTCTAACACCTTCGAGTCTTATGAACCACACACCATCGGACGCTCTCTTTCCCCTCGTGAATGCCTGAGGATGACGCGCTTAAACCTCCTGAGGTTACCAGTGACTCTGACCACCGCCATACCGCCCCGCGCTATACTATCGCAGCGAACACCACGTGCCCCCACAGCCCGATCAAACACCGGTGGTCGGTCAAATGCTCCAAGGGTGCCGACTGCCCGCGGACGCCGCTTCTACGCCCTTCGCTTACTAGCCATCTACAGGCATGTCAAATGGCAATAAGATTCATGTATATTCGTTTAATTATCGCACATACAATCACTATTAGATTGACAAATCATGAATCGAGATTGCTTCATTTTTGCTACGCAACTTCCAACCACCACCCATTTATTCCGATAAAATTCTAAGCTTTCCGCTCACTCTTATTATCCAACCCTAAGGTCATAAATTAATCCAGTATCTACCCTTCCTATACGCATTACACCATGCATATAATTCTCCTACGCAACTACCGCGAATCACGATTTCAAATGGTAGTTAAATACAATACAAGATTCTATAAAACACAAATTTTAGACACTATTCATACACATAACTCAAGCAGATACATCAGTTCCTGCATTTACAAGTAATGCAAGACAATTAATTATACATTTAAAACATTTTATCAACAAAATTTCATTTTTGAAAATTTCATTTTTTTCGAAATTTTGTCTCATTTTATTAAATTTTATTTTATTTTATTTTTCAAAAAAAATTTTCAAAATTTACCTGCTCACATTTGACCAATAACATTAATCGCTCACGGATATCATTGGCCACAATACAAAAAATCAGACAGAACACATTTCAAAGAACTCCCTTTGTCATTTCGCAATACAATTTCACTCGCAATACAATTCCTCCCCTTAAGCCCTCCAATTGCAATACACTCTCATGTTGCAATACAATCTAACCCCTTCCTCTAAGTCACAATACAATATAGTATCAAGAATACAAACTTAGCCCTGTTTTTCTTCGTAATATAATTTTGGCAGGAAATGTTAATGCCTCTATAACCTCATTCTTCATGTCACAATACAAACGCTCTTTCTCAGAATACATACTCACTACCATTTTTCCAGCCCTCTCTCTTGCAATACAATTGCAAGGCTTGCAATACAATTTTTTTTTCTTCACAATACAACCGATTCTGCAGCAAATTTATTTTATTTTTTTTCAAAATTTTTTTTTCATTATAGTTTTTTTCCAGTTATTCCCACTGGAGACACAAAAATTTATATACATTTTTTTTTCTCCAATACATCCAATAAATTTATAAAAATTTATTTTCACTCATTTTTCTTCAACTTTACACACTGTAAAACTTTGAGAAAAATATTTCTTCTTATAAATTTTTTTTTTTTTCATTTCCAGCCACTGGAAAACACTAAAAAAAATTTTATGCCTATTTTTTTTCATTTTCCATAATACTCAAATAAATTTATAAAAATTTATTTTACTCCATTTTCTTCAATTTTACAACTTGTAAAACTTTAGAAATTTATTTTCTTCCCCTCATAACCAAATAAATTTATCAAATTTATTTTCTTTGCTTTTAAAATTTCTTCTCATTTTCCAACAACCCAAATAAATTTAGTAAAATTTATTTTATTTAATTTTCTTCAATTTCTTACACTCGAAACCTTAAAATTAAATTTCTTCACTTAAACCAAATAAATTTTATTCCAATTTATTTTATTTCTTCATTTTGTTCCAGCTACCACCGGTGAAATCCTCACCATTTTCTAACACATCCATGTGCTAAGTACTAAGCACACAACATTTCACAACTCACATACAATATGGCATACACACTATCCTACACATTATCAAATCACACAAAACACATCAACACATGCATGTAGTGTCCTAGCTTTGTTTCGTGATTTCCTTGTAATCTTCATACCTAAATCAACATCGAATCCACACCTACAGGATGCTCTCACTCAACTATGGCCTAAACCCAACCAATCTATGTGTTTCCATATACCTATACTCTACATCAAACCACCCTAGTGGTGATGGATACCCAAACCCGAGCCCTGTACCAGATACCTGCTATGATACCAAGTCGTGACGCCCCAAAACCCGGGGTCCGTTTGACTACCCGTCAACCCAGCAAAATACTGTGGAATGCTCCGGTGACCTCGACACTTTCACGAAAATCGCGTAGTCCCTTTCAGATGGGGGAGCTTTACCCAAATACAAAACCCGTGACATCCTCATCCCAAACTCCGTGTAATATAATCCAATATATCCAATCACATGAGTAATAATGACCACTGGGCTCATAAACAATACCAATATTCATACCAACTATATACCCAATAGTTCCAAGAGCTTAATATGTTTCTACTCTTATACAACATATATCAAACTTATGTAGTTCTAATACATGTTTAAATCAGAACTAAAGCCACAACTCGCTTCTAATCCTTCGCCCTAGGACGAGCCGTCCCCGCACGCTCCCGTACCAGAAATAATATCCTCGACAGAAATGGAAATTAACGCCGCAGCTGGACCTTGCTGGCTACTCACCACCTAAATGTAAGACCCGAGAAATTCCAATTTCAATGCAAGAAAATCGCACTGGACACAAATCAGAATTTCCAAGAAAATCCATAATTTATTCTTTAGATCCTCGATGCTCAAATGCATTATACCGTTGAATCGCCTCGCGAAATCTAGTGCTAGCAAGTAAAATTTCGTGAAAATTCGAGACGGAGTTGACACGCTTCGATAAGATCGCTGCTCGGTGTCGCTAAACGATTCTCGAGGCGACAAAGTCACATATAACACGCGACTCATGTACCATAAGTGGTATGAGTAGAGGAACGATGGAAACGGACAAAATTAAATAGAGCCGAATATCAAACCGTAAAACGGCGGACATAATAAAAGATTTCTGATTTTGATTTTGTCAAGGCAAGATGACAAAATAGCAAATGCGCCAATCTTCTTCATTAAATCAAGAGCAAACGTGAATTGGGGGATTTATTGTTGAGTTACAAACAGCCGCTTTGAGAGAAATTTGTATATATAGCACTTCTCTTAAATACACGCGATCCAACCGGCCGCTGCCTTTAGACAAGAAGGAGAACCGGGGCTTGCGAGAGGGCTTCAAGGTGTTCTGGATGGTGGAGTTTTCTCAAACTCCGAGAGGTAGGGGTTTCTCCCTACTTTGCTTTATTCTCTTTTAAATACTTGCAACAAGCCAGCCGAATTTGAGGCCGAGAGTGTCATTTCTGGACGGCCCCAAACCTCGCGATCGAATCGATATTAATTTTTGAAATCCAAATGGAAGTAATTGGATCACATGGCTGATCTGGGGTGGTCGAATGTTGTATTTTTGTGAAAATCATGGATTGATTTGACGAGGCCTGAATGGCCGTGAAATGCGTTTACAGCTAACCGAAGGAATGGAGCCGTGTGTTCAACCAAACCCAGGTTACCGCTCATAGAATAAGTGACACAAAAATATATTTTTGTGTGAAATGTGCTTTGGTCGAAAGGATTCAAGTAAATCGCTGCGGTTTGATCATTAGCCCAAGTGAAAGCTAATTTTGATGTGATGAAATGTATAATTACATAACATGATCGTGGATTCGATTATGCGAGTATATCCATGTTTATATATTTGCATGTGATTAGATCAGACTAACCGGCATACATGCATTCCATATGCACTGAACACCCTAGGACTATAGGAGAGTGCATGAGGATGAGTCTAGAGAAAACTGGCTCAAGTGGTCAGTTTTAAAATATTAATTATCTGGAGGGTAGTCCAAATTCTCTTAAAATATCATACGAGGCTTAAAGTGAAAGTGTGACTTGAGCAGTGACTCCTGATCCGAGTTGGTCATGCATTCAAGCAGGATCACGCATTTGCTTGAATGTGTGTTTAAATTCGAACATCGCACATCACTTAAATGGTGAGTAGCCCACTTAGGGCGATTCTCCCATCGAGCATTAGCTCATCCTGGCCGTGGGACCCCTTTATTTTGCAGTACAGTGGAGCGTATGGGACTGGCCATCCTAGAGACTGAGATTGTAAAGAAAAGCCGATTGTGGCTTTCAAGCTACGATATTTACATGTATTAGAATTCCGAGTATTTTAATATATGTCAGAGGAGAGTAAAACATTTAATCCTCAGGAATCACTGGGTATATAGCCTGATTCATAGTCGTATGTATATCAGTATCATATGGGCCCAAGTGACCGATATCATGTGATCGGGATATATCGGATTATATCGTGACCGCTTCGGGATGTGATACGCAGTATTGTATTTGCAGAGCCCTCGCATGGTGCTGAGACGTCTATTTTCTCAAGTGGTGTCGATAACCCGACATCCACTTCAGACCCGCGGGTCGACGGTAGTCAACCCACCCCCGCAGATCTGGGGCGTCACAAATTTGCATCGTGAGCCAGTATACGTAATACCTAAAGGGAGCTCCTGGGTTGGGTATCCATCATCACTAGTGAATTATCGCGTTCGTGTGCATGACATGCTCATGTGTTGAGATTTTTATGTGTGCTTGGTGATTAGCACATGGGTGTGTTAGAAAATATTTTAGAAAATATTTTGAGTGGTACAGTGTACAAAACTGGAGGAAGAATATAAAAGAAATAGATTTTTATAAATTTATTTGGTTTATTGGATAATGAATTCAAATTCTAATAAATTTGAGTGTTGAAATACCTGTGGTTAGTGTGTTGTATAAAGAGACTTTAGGAGATTGACCATTCCAATTAAATGAAAAAAATAATAATAATACTCTCTGAGTTTTACAGCGGTAAAACTGAAAAATAATTAAGGGAAAATAAATTTTATAAATTTATTTGGTTTAGAGGGAGAAATTTAATTTTTAAGGTTTTACAAAGGTAAAACTAAGAAAATTAAATAAAATAAATTTTACTAAATTTATTCGGGGTTGTTGGAAAATGAGAAGAAATTTTATAGCAAGGAAAATAAATTTCATAAATTTATTTGGTTAAGAGGAGGAGAAAATACTTATTCCATAAGGTGAAACAAGAAAATGGAGAAAAATAAATTTTTATAAATTTATTTGAGTATTATGGAAAATGGGAAAAAAAAATAAGTATATATATATATTTTTTTCCAGTGGCTGGAAATGAAAAAAAAAATGATTTTTAGTGATTTTTCCAATTGCTGGAAATAAATGAAAATTTTTTTTGGTGCAGAACCGTTTTTGGGCTACTGCCCAATTTATATTGTGAAAAAATTGTATTGCAAGATAATGCAAATGTATCAGAATGCAGAGGTGGTCAAGCTGGGAGGAAGGTGTATCGTAATACACCTCACAGTTAGAAATCAGACGCAAGACAAAGCTCAGGACAAGAATGTAGAAGGAAGGTCGGTCGAGTAGTGCAAGGTGTCACGATACAATTTTGTATCGTGACTCGAGGCACCGGGCTAGGCTCGAATTAGACAGAATACAAAATTGTATCATGATCGAAGGACAAGGTACCGGGCACGCTGGCGCAAAGAGCGAGCCGCAGGGGTGCCAAGGCCTACAGAGGTGCGCAGACGGCACAAGGTGGCAAGATGGACGCGCAGCAAAGTGCAAAGTGACGGCACAAAGGCGGCAAGGCGGCACGCAAAGTGGGCTCGCGCGCTGCAGCGCCAAGAAGATGGTGGGAGCGCAGGGCGAGCGAGCATCAGAAAATCAAGGGAGCACGGCAGCCTTAGGGCCTGCGATACGGCTGACCTTGGTTGCTACACGGCCGGCTGGGCGGGCCACGATACGGCTTACTGTGCTCGCTCTGGGCGCGGCCTAGCGCACAGGCCGGGCTGGGCCGGGTGCTCGTGGCATCCCATTCGTTTTCAACCCGTTTTTCGATTAATTCTAGATTTTTCCCGAGTCACTAAATGAACACTGCTCATCAGAAATAAATTTTGAAAAAATATTTTAAATTTAATTAAAATAAAATAAAATAAAATAAAATTTATAAAATTTTCGAAAAATAAAATTTTCAAAAATAAAATTTAAAATAAATTTTGTTGGAAACAATGTTTAATAAACACGTTTCACACCCGCAAATGAAGATAAGATCTGAATACTAAAAGATTATGTTTCTACCAGCCAGCCCAGAGAGCATTGCATTATCAATCGTCATCAGAATTGTGACGCGCTGCGTAGGGAAACTACAAGTAGTGCTGAACGTTGCGATAGAGAGGCACAACGCATGTTAAAACTGAAGACTAGGATCTGATACCAAACAACAAGAGAGGTCCAACTACGAAACAATAAATGAAAGGTTAATCAACACTTAGAAACAACTGCTCTGCTGCTACTGGTCTTGCATTAGTAACACTGTACCTGCATCACAGTTACTGGTATTTGAAAATTAATGAGAGGCCTTACTCTCCTTATTTAGTCATTTATGAGCTGTACCAGAACAGTGACTAGTGTGTGTCTGTACATGTGCAGAAAATGTCACATCAAGATTGATATGTTCTGTCAGTTTGAGAGAAAGGCAATGCTATCACACAGCTGTGGTATATGGTATAAGATCCACAATCTGAGGTCAAAGATCACCTCCCATAGATTTCACAGGAAATAGACCCCATATACATCATCAACAAGGCGATCAACAGAAAGCATGAGCATGAGATTCACTTAACCCATTACTACTGATTCAGCCAGAGGCTTCCATAACAAAAAAGGCTCTTGATGTATTTCCCATGATTAGTACAGAATAACAGATAGTCAATATGAGTTAAGATCTCTTGACTTAATTACAGCAGATATGAGATCAATGACATACAACAAACTGATCAACCCAGAGATGACCCAAGTCATAGTCATAAGTCTTCTGGTCTCATATAAGAGATCACTCTGCACATCTTATCATATTTCGTGACAATGATATTTCCTCGCCTTTATACAGATACTTGCAGCCCCGTGAAAATGTGATGCTACTGTCGGCAGCTGAGTTTCCACCTGATAGATTGAGAGTAGAGAATCAAAACTCATGATATTCCATTCTCTCATGAAAATATGATGTTTTCCATAGCTGTTCCACTGTCTCCACTGAGGTACGAGACTTCCGGTATTTGAGTTACACCTATATAGCCAATCATCTCATGAATCCAGCAGACGCATCTTTTTGCACTGATTGCAGAACTCGCAGTCCACTCCGATGTCGCAACGACGATCCAGCACCCACTCCACGTTTCAAGTCTGAGTTTCATGGGTTATATCCTTCGATCGCATCGACTATAGCAAATGAATGTGGTTACCATCCGTGACCTGCGACCCATTACCAAGGATCGATGATTTATTCGACCATTGAGAGGAGCGCGAGTCTACTTCAAGATGTAATCTTCGCACCTGCTACTATCAACCGAGGGTTAGGAGACAAATATCCCCTAAGACTGCTTAGTGACGCTGCGCATGGGCACTTCGAGCTTTACGGTGATGTCTCTTTTGATCATGAATGCGCCAAATGACACTACGGACCTCATGCATAGGGTGTTCCAACCTTATCTAGACAATATCGTAGCCTCCTCATGATGACATTTCGATCTACTCCTGCCAGAGGGAGCATGAGTATCACTTCTGAGATCAGGTTACAAAGCATCGAGAGACCATCGCCTATACACCAAGTCTCGCAGGCGCGAGTTTTAGCTTAATGCAGGGGAGATTGGGACACGCGGTGTCGCACTGGGAGTGTCACGACCGAGAGAAGGCTGAGGCAAAGGATAAGTCAGGAGAAACCGAATGTCAATCTTCGAGATTTTTAGTTTCGATCAGCCGGGTATTACAGAGATTCGAGAATATCAAGTCATTCATTCAGTATGTGATCGGTAGGATTTTGCCTACGGATACGGACTCCATGGCTGACTCCGCCCGACCATGTAGAGATATCAGGGATGTTCTAACACTGCGGATACTGGTGTTGGCAGCAAAGAGGGAGGATCCGCTTCTTCTGGGCCTCTCGTGCAAAGAGGCGTAAGACTTCTGACTTCACACTAGCTCGTGGACTGTAATGGATCGAGCATGAGTGACCTGATCGTCCTGCAGACAGGATCCCAAGACTAGGGACAATGCAAATCCCAAGCAATTGCAGGACAGAGAAAGATACAGCCTATCTTCCTCCACACCCCTAGTACGGGGTCGAGGAACTAGCTTTCGCTTCGAGGTGCTATACAAGCACCTCATCAGCCACGTATCGCTTTCAAAGGGGCCGAAAGGGTCAAAGTCGTGACAGATCGTAGCTGCGCACGGCACGGTGGACTTTGTGGTAGTAGACCTATCAGTCAGGATGTCAGTCGACATGGATGAAAGCCGATGCCCATCGGTCAAGCCGGGTGACCGAGACCTACCGTTGTCATACTCGACACTCAGCAATGGATTCGGGCTCAGAGGTTAAGGCCTCAGAGAAGCCAGATATATGTTCTCCCTAGGATAGGGTGAGAGTCGACCGATAGGCTCGGGATTATGAGCGAGAGATCTACTAGATTCCGCTTTCGGAGGACCCGGATGTGTGTCACAAGATGGCATTATCAGGTGCGTGTACGATAACATCGCTGTCGACCCAAAGGTGGTGCACTGTGATAACATTCACCACTCTTCAGGAGCTGTGGTCAGTTTGTCTTGTGGACTAAGTCCAATGAAGACTCATAGTTCAAATCGTAAAACGAAGAGAAATTAAAGTGTGTCATAAACCGGTGTGGGTCGTTAATCCCTAAGGCGAGGAGCCCGGAGTTGTGTGGAAGGAGACCCGTGGTAGTATCCGAAAAGGTCCTTGTAGTGTATGAGACCTCGAGATATCCCAAATTCCCCAGCGTAGCAGAATTCCGCAGATATCCGAAATTTCGTGTAAACGAAGGAGGCCTCAAGTGTGTCGAAGAGTTATGTCACGAGAGATGAAAACACCTAACATGGTTGTCACGCACTTCAGAGTTTAGTGATGTGGAGTCAGAGAGACTCGAGATGAAAACACACGAACATGGTTATCACACACAATTAGAGTTGAGTGATAGGAATCGAGGGTGACTCGAGGTTGGATACCCTTCGGAAATTGTATCGCGTTGCCGAAATGGGTGCGGCTCAGATACGGATGTCATTCAATACATGGACCGTTGGACAAATTCATTGGATTATCATGATCGCGACTGGGAAGGTCAGGGCGTTTACACACCAAGCAAGGGTCTTATTACACGCAAAGTGATTATATACATGTGTTAGAGGACACGCCGTGGAGCATGTGTCCTCGGGTCATAAGGGCAGTATGGAGCACTGCCCTTAGTGGAATTCGCCTACAACAACAGCTTACAGCGAGTATACGATGGCACCTCAGACGAGGCATCAGGATGGGAGGCCATGTAGATCACCGGCTCATTGACCGAGGCGGAGAGGAGCTCCATCACTCCGGTCCCGGACCGATCGAGACACCTCCGAGAAGGTGAACTTCGATACGATAATGCCTTCACGCCCCAGCCTGGCCAGCAGCTATGCTAATGTGCGACGCCGACCCTTAGAGTTCGGAGAGGTTGATCGCGCTTTCATGAAGGTGACGCCCCAAGCAGGAGGTCACCCTGGGGCGGGAAGTCACAAGGTTCACTGACCCTTCGAGATACCTCTAGAGGTAGGCACAAGCCATGCACGGCTAGCGCTACCGCCCCAACATGTCGTGTCCATTTCCAGGTGTTTCACGCCTCCATGCTCCAACATACTCCAGATCCAACCTACGGGTGGATCGGGATGATAGAGGTCATACCGATGAGACCTTCTCGAGATGATCCATCGAGCATCAGGGATAAATGCGGATCGTGCTCTTACAACGCGAAACCGTGAGGCCAGTGTTGGTACCTATGAGGCAATTCATATGGAGTGGAGTGAGCCCACGTGTGTTTTTCAAAGATCACCGACGCGCCACTTATCCCTTCTTATTTAGGACGAATGCATTTAGTCGAGTAGTTTAAAATTTAAATCAATGTTTACATGCATGTTAGAAAGGCTAGAAGGCGCATGTATGCTATTTGTGATTTGTCCCGAATTTCGGATCTAAATTCCTTTTGGCTGGGAGGGGGAAGAATGTAAGACCCAGAGAAATTTCAATTTCGAATAAGGGCAAAATCGTAATTTCGATTACAAAATTGTAATTTCTAGTTAAAAATACGTGAATTTATTCTCTAGATCTCTGGATGACAAACTATTACATCATAGAACGCCTCGAAATCTAGCTAGTACATAAAATTTCTCGCAAAATTCCGAGACAAATGAGCTGACACGTTTTCGAGGCATCGCGGCCAGGCTATAAAACGACTTCGAGGTGAGACGTAAAGTCATGAGTATAATTATCGCACTCATGTACCATATGGCAATGAGCAGAGAACGATGGAAAGATTCATCAAAATAGAGCTTCAATATCAAAACTGTAAATGAAGTGGACATAATAATAGCATTTCGATTTTGATTTTAAGTCACAAGATGACGTGAGCAAACAAAGGCTAATCTTCTTCTTATTAAATCAAGAGCAAAACGTGAATTTGGGGGATTTCGATGCTGAGCTGCAAAGGTGCCGTTTGAGAAATTTAGAGAGAGAGCACTTCTCTAGAAATACACGCGATCCAACCGCGGCCTTAGACAAGAAGTGAGAACTCGTCGACGCGAGAGGGCTTCTCAAGCAGTACGTGATTTGTGAGTTTTCAAACTCCGAGATGGTGGGGGTTTCTCCCTACTTGGCTTTATTCCCTCTTTAAATACTTTACAAATGTTTGAGCCGAACGAGGCCGCGAGGTCAGTTTGATCTGGCCCCAAACTGGGACCGAATCATACACTTTGAAATCCAAATGTAGCAAACGTGGATCGCTACGGCTGATTCAGTGGTCAATGTTGTATTTTGCGATAAATCATGGATTGATTTGGACGAGGCTTTTAAATGGCCGTGAAATGCGGTTTACAAAGTGAACCGGTTGTAGGTTCACAACCGTGAAACCTAGGTTTTTACCGTTCATAGAATAAGGACACAAAAATATATTTCTTGTGTGAAAATGTGTCGGGTCGAAAGAGATTCAAGTAATTGTCGTGGTTTGATCATTAGGCCCAAGTGAGCTAATTTTGATGTGATGAAATGTATAATTACATAAATATGATTGTGTATTTGGATTATGCGGTATATCCATATTTATATATTCGCATGTGATTAATTATTTGAACTGGCATACATGCATTCCATATGCACCGGAACACCCTAGGACTATGTAGAATGAGTGCATGAGATGAGTCTAGAGAAAACTGCCTGAGGGTCATTTAAAAATAGAGCCACTTATGTGGAGGGTAGGGTCCAAATTTAAAATATCAATCGTCTGGAGCAATCAACTGATATTCATCGAAGGGCAACCACAAACAAATAATATATCATCTGCCTGAGTTTACTAATTGATATATATATATATAATATATATATATATACATTCCGGGAGGTTGTCCACAAACAAACAAAATAATAACTTTCATACGAGGCTTAAAGAAAGCATTGAAAGGTGGAGGACTCCTGATCCAGCCGGGTCAAGTGCATCTGCGTAGGATCATGCATTTTGCCAATGTGTGTTTAAATCGAACATCGCACAACAACACTTAGTGGTGAGTGTACCCCACTCTAGGCGATTCTCCTATCGAGCATTACTTCTCCCGTCGCTGGGACCCCCTTTATTTTTAAGGTATAGAGGCCATAGGACGGCCTCGTCCTGTAGACCGAGATTGTGGCTATTGAAAGCCTGATTGTGGCTTTCAAGCTGACTTACATTTACATGTATTAGAATTTGAGTATTTTAATATAAGGTTGTGATGAGAGTAAAACATCTAACCTTATAACTATCAAAGATATAGTCGGGATTCATAGTTGTATGTATATCGAGTATCATGCATGGGCCCAAGTGGTCAGATACTCATGTGATTGGATATATCGATTATATCAAGACCGGTCAGATAGGATATGCAGTATATATCTGGGGTAGAGCCCCGCACAAAGTTGAGACTCTACTCCGATTTTCTCATGGTGTTCTGCAACCCTGAAGATCCACTCAGATTCCGCGGTCGTAGTCAATCTGACCCCCGGATCGAGGCGCCGCAAGCCAAAGGCAATGTTCCAATGAAAACACACATTCAAGCAAATGTAATGATCCCTCCTTGGAATGTCTACATGACTAACTCCAGATCCCGGTCCTCATCGACTTCACACTCGCCTGCCTCGTATGAGAATATTGCGTTTTATTTGTTCGTGGACAACCTCCGCGTATATCAATCGGGCCGCCCTCGACGATTGATATTATTTCGGTTTGCGGACTACCCTCCGATGAATATCACCGGGCCGCTCCGACGCATTGATATACATTATTCGTTTGCGGACTACCTCCGTCACGAATATCAATTGGCCGTCCGACGTATCGAGTATTTTATTTGCTCAGGACTACCCTCCGATGAATATCAATTGGGTCGCCCGACGATTGATATTTTTAATTTGACTACCCTCCGATAATTAACATTTTTGTACAACCTCTCGAATCCATTTTCTGGGACTCATCTCATGCACTCACTCCTATAGTCCTGTGGTGCTCCAGCGGCATATGGAATGCATGTATGCCATCTCCAATACAGCCTAATCACATGCAAATATGTAAACATGCACATATCCACATATTAATATCCAATCACACAATCATGTCATGTGTTTGACCTCACTACCAAAATTCAGCTCACTGGGCTTAATGATCAAACACGAGCAATCTGACTAATCACTCGACCAAGACATTTTAACACAAAATATATTTTGTCACTATTCCTATGAACAAGAAACCCAGGTTTTACTGGCTCAAACACACATCCATCCGTCTGGCTCACTTCTTGCGGACCTGGAGATTTCACTACCATTTCCTACTTCATTCCAATCAATCCATGATTTATCACAAAATGGAACATTCAACCACCCAATCAGCCATATACTACTACCGCAAGAGACGGATTTCAAAATTTGAGAATAATCTCTGGTCCCAAGGTTCGGGGGACCGACCAAACTACTCACGAATTTCATATCTCGACCAAAACATTCAGAAACACCCCAAATGAGAATAAAACTCAAGTAGGAGAAACCCCTACCGCCGGAGTTCGGTCGAACTCACAAAACCGAGTCCACGCTGCAGCCCGCTCAAGGCAGAACGCCTTCCTACCAAGACCGACCGTCTGACGCCCGTATTTAGAAGACTCTCTCACACACCAAAAAACGCCATTGCTTATCGTATCTCATTTCTTTCCCATTCCCACTTTTGCCTTTTTCTATTTGGAGAAGAAAAACACTATTTAGTGTTTTGTCTTATTATCATTTAAATTAAACTCCAAAAACTAATTTATTATGTCCCTCATTCTCGCTTTGACATTCTATACCATCACTAACCATTTTCATCATTTCTACCATATCAATTTATGGCACATGAGTATATGCTATACGTGATTCTCACGATCGAAAATCGCTTACGACACCCCAACCGCGACATGCCCCTCGAAAAACGGTCAACCCGACTATCCTCTCAGACTCCTTACCAAATTTTTCAAGCAAATAGACGCGAGATCATTCCAATCTGGCAATCCATTCATAACTGATCAGAGAATAAATTTTGATTTAACCAATTACAATTTCAGAATCGAAATTAACATTCTTGCCCTTTTTCCATAAATTGAATTTCTCTAGCCTTACAATATAATGCACTTAACAATTAAAAAAATTATAATGAGTAAATTTATTATACATACCATCTTTGGAATACGTAGCTGTATCGCAAAGTATACCACTACATTCATCAATATCTAAGGCAAGTATTGGAAGGAATTGATACTGACTCCTTCGCATTAATTCACAATTGCTCGCAACTCCACCATTGCGCCTAACAACCATCAACCCATAATAAGCATTAGCGATGTAAAACTCGCGATGTTGCTTCATTGGAATTTAAGACCCAATCTGCCTTCCACATAATCGTCTACAGCGTGATCGACTCAATCCATCACAAAATTTGTGAACTTAGTCAAGCACAATGATAAAAAAACCTAATTATATTAAGTAATTTTCATATATTTTAATAGAATATAAAAAGTACAATTATAAAGAAGGTTGAATTGAAAATTAACTAAAAAAATATTTCATACTTGAAAGGCGGTGATGGAAAACTCCTTCCACTCCACGATCGAACCCCGCCATTTCAAAATTCTATCATATGACGCATCAAAGATAAGGACCTCACCTTTGCAATCAAAAGCAACACTTTCAGGGCATGACACCCCGAAAGGAAGTTTAAGTTTCTCATATTTCAAAGTTTGATGTAAAATAACACATGTGAAGAGAGAAATTAAAATAAAAGAGAATATAAAGAGTTGCCAAACTTCACGGGGCCGAGAAATACAAAAATTCTTCTCTTTTAAAATTTGGATGTAAAAATTTAATATTTGTGGACTCTATATATAATGAGAGAAGATCAAGTGTTATAAGTATAATCAAAATGTGATAATAAATAAAATCTTATTCCAAAGTTTATAAATATAAAAATTAGGACTCTAATGAATATTTAAAAGATTGATTTCCAATAAGGGTTTGTATTCGGGGAAGGAAAGAATATCAATTGTGATTTACTTGTCTTTATATAATGTACTTTATAAGATATTTAAACATATCCGAAAATGAAAGAAAGTTAAGATATTTAATTCTAACTACTTTTATAACTCTGTATAATCTTCTATCTTTTATTTGATATTACAAATGTTTTGAGAAACAAATATTTTTTATATTCCTGGAAAAAATAATAAAAGATAATGTGAGGGTGACTAATATAAGTGATTTAGTTTCCTTTCCTATCTTTTCTTTCATGTGTTTTCCTAAGGCAACCAAACAAGTAAAATCGATACATTATATGTGGATCTAATTATCTCAAACACATTCCACTTTCGACGGCCTCCAAATCTAATGCAGATGCATGCTCAAACACGTATTGATGGTGTGTTGTTTTTAACCCTTCTCTCCCATATGATCTTCTAAATTATTAATATTTTAATATTTTATACTTTATAATTTTTACGAATTTATATTTTTAATATTTTGAAATAAAACATTTAAACTAAATCAACAAGATAAATATAAAATTAAAATTAAAATAATAGTAATTTCAAATTTTTATATTTTTTTTAGTTATATGTACAAACATGTTATATATATTTTTTGGAATGACACTCATTTTTATTTCGAATCTTTCAAAATATTTTAGGTATTTTGGTCGTTAAAAATAAAATTTTTGCAACAAGAACTCCTCTCACATCGATAAAGAACTTAATAAAAATTATTTTTAAATAAGTTAACTTAGTTTCCTATACCTAATAGGAATTATTTTTTAATGAGTTAATCTTACGCCTATCCTCATAAACTTTTTTTTATATATATGCATCGATAAAATTATAACATAATTTTCCATCAAGAACATAAAGATTCTATTATATATTTTACGCTTATTATGGTAATTGAAATTGCGATTTTACCATAATTAAAAATTCTAATAAGTATTTTTATTTTATCATATATTTTTTAAATTATTTTATTCATACAAATAAAATAAAAATAAATATTATTTTATGGTATATTTGATTCCCGAAAGAAGAAAATAATTTTCTTTAACATTTTTATCCTTTACATATTTCTAAATCCATCACTTTCACTTTTTGTATCTATATCTAACATTGAGATCTAAAGCCTTGAAATCATAAGAAATAAATAAATAAATAAAATATTTTCGGGGAGGTAGATCATCCTTTCCTTTATTGCAGAGTTAGGTTTCAAGAGTTCCATACATTAGAAATAAGAGCAAGGAGAGAAGGGGAGCCGGATATTACGGGAGTGTGTAATTCTAAATCAGGATAATTTTTTTTTATTTATTTACTTTATTTTTATTTTATTAGATTTTGATTTTATTTGATTGGATTTTCTTTTTTTTTTTATTATTATTTTATTTTATTTTTCTTTTTGGAAGGTAGATCATCCTTTCTTTTTTGGGGTCTTAGAGTTAGGTTTTTGGGGAGTTCCTATCTATTACAAATAAGAGCAAGGAGAGACGTATGGGGAGAGTAGATACTATGGACGATCGTATAAGAAATTTGTTTTCGATGGAGGATGACAGACAATATAGGAGCCACTTAAGAGAGACCCCGGGCAAGAGAAGAGAGTGACGAGGGTCATTCGAGTAGCCGAACATGGGTCAAGGATCTCCCATAGCACTACAACCTTCATCTCCGAGGTATTTGATTTTTACCATCACTCTCATCATCAAGGCCTGGGACGCGACCTAATGCCGGTATTACGGAAGTCGAAATATTTGGCGACGAAGTACTAGTTGTAGCACACATATCATGGATGCTTTGATTCGCATCCAACTGGATCTACTGCTGGTTTGCACCACATGTCATGGATATCGAAAGTTAAGGATTTTATCGATCTTTAAAGGTACAGAGACCATGAGGCTGATTCAAGTGTGATGCTTTTTTAATTAATTTTCCAATGAAATCAGTTAGTGGATGAGTCTCATCGGGATGGATGCGCTGACATGGTTTCCTTATTTTTTTTTTATTCAAATGTTTGCATGGTAATTTAAGCCTAATTTTAGTTTACTAAATTCCTATTAGGTTGATTTAATAATCGATCGTCGACTTTAGTCCTCGTAACTTCATTATACTCTCAGCCATCAGAATCATCTCATGTCATAGTTTTTAAAGTTATATTCAAATCTTCAATGATTAATGTTTCTATTTTATTTTAATGTTGATCTCGTGTTTGTATCAATTTTTTCCATATAATTTGGGCCTGTGGTTCAGATCAATTTTTTTTGCCATGTAGTTTGTGTTACGGGGCGTACATTTATCATGGTATTTGTTTTTATAATTAATTCGTTCATTACTTGCTCTATTATTTTTATTATCCATCAATTGCCTTTTATACTTGGATATGTTTCTAATATGCTATTATGGACATTCATTTGATATTTAGACTATGATGTTTTCTAAAACAAATATATATTTCAAGAACTCATCTTTTCTAAATGTTTAAAGATAAATCCACTACTAGAATAGAGCTTCTGCAATCAAGGCACTGTCAAGAACCGGCCAGCCAAAATCGGGTCTTGCTTTTCGGTCAAACTTTAGTAGTTTCTCCACCACTAAACCGGGTCGGTTTCCGGCCAAATAGTCTTTAGCGCAAAACGCCGGCCGGCCACATCAGCCTGCCATATCAATCGGCCACCAGTCTTGCTTCTCAAGACACTGAATGGCCCAGCCCTGGCCTCTAATTCGGTGGATTCCAATAGCCCACGGCCAGCCAATTTTACAATTCTAAATTAGAATACATCCATCATTCTCAAACTTTATCGCTTTATCGCTTTAATTTTACAAAAATCATTGTTCTTAATTTCAAAATTCCAAACAATTTTTAATTTCTAAAATAAATAAATAAAATTCTTTAATTTCAAAAAATTAAAACTTATTTTTTCATATATTTAGAAAATTCTTTAGAATTAAAAAGAAAACTTCTGCTTTTCTTTAATTCTCAAGTCACCCTCATTTTTCAAAATTGTACTAACCTAATTTAAAATTCTCAAAGGTTTACTTTATATTTCCACAAATGGAACCATGTGAAGTCGACTCGTGCTAAATAACGGGTCTCTTGCTCAGTCCGACATTCATGTATCCTCTTCATTAAATAATTCTACGCTGTTTATAATTTGGTTTCTATTTTAATCATGAATGTTTCAGATTTGTTATCGCACTAACTTGGTTTCAATCGATAAATACTTTGATTCGCCGCCTAAGGTACACGCTCTACCTCATTTGACTTTGTTTTTTTATTACACGCTTTACGGCTATAGTGTTATAATTGTTGTTCGCTTCTAAGATCGCTGGGGATTGATTAATCAATGACATACTGCTTTAACTTGATTATTGTGAGACCCAATTTCTGGGCTTATGTAACACCCCAATTCCGAGAGTGGATGTGACATGATACCGTAGGGCTGTACAAAAGTACTAAGTGTCATATCAGAGTATTTCGAGACTAAAGCAGGAAATGAAAGTTTATGGAACCCTAATTTGCATTAAACCAAGGCACAATGAATATTAGTTAAATGGATATGGAAATTAGAAACAAATTAGAGATGGGCCATAGTAGAAATTAAATAAGTTACAATTCTCAATATTAAAGAGATGAGGGCCAATTTCACCTCAAGGGCAAAATATGAGACCAAATGTGGAGACAAACAAAATACTCCATATTTTGTCTCAAATCACAGCTCCACAGCTTTGAGAAGAAGAGAGCCAAGAGGAAGAGAAGGAAGAAGAAGGAGGAGGAGAAGTCCAAGTGATTAAGGTATGTTTGTCTTGAATCAAATGTCTTTTTGATGTCTAGTGGCTTTTAGTGTGAATTTCTATGAGATCGTTCTCCTTCGCTTCCAGTTTTGTGTAAAGGTCACACAAACCTTGATTTGTCATTATGAGAGTAAAACCCCACTGATAAAAAGAGAAACTTGAATCATCAAATTACATGATGTGTAGAAGAAATTGTGGACCTTAGGTAGTGTGTTCTCGATTTTTCACCTAAGGTTTTGTGTTTCGAGGTTCCAAAGCAACGCAATTCAAATGTCAGAGTTGTTTTTAGATGATTTCCAAGTATTTTTGAGGTATTATGAATTATAGAAGTTGTAGAGTGAATCGCATCAAAAGTGGGAGAAATAACAAAATCTGGGCAAATATGTTGTACGCTGTGGCTAAAATTGTACCTAGATGATGTTCAAGTTTCGCATCTAAGATAAATCTGCATGCTTTTCCTGCTTTCACCAGTTTTCGATTCACCATAACCCCCATTTCTTATCCGATTTGAGTGATTCAAGTGGCTACGTAAATAGACTCAAGGAGAACAACAACAAAAACTTAAAAAAGTAGGAATCATCAGTCTGATCCAAGTGGCCTAACAATTAACTCAAAGTGGGGCCATGCAAGAAAATTTGCAATCTTTGGACATAGAGAAGTCCGGCTGCTTGACGAATCCTCGAGTTTCTGCTCGAATTGGGTGATTTCAGTTGGAAAAGAACCTTTAGCACCTAGCTTTAAAAGAGTATAAAAGTGTCTAAGTCTAGGAAGTACGTTAAGTTATGCGATTGAATTTGTTGTCATATTCGTTTGAGGTTAAAAAGTAAAGGCGGGATAAGTGTGGAACGGTGCTCAAGTTAAGCAAGCAAAGAGGTGAGTGTTCTAAACTCATTTTCCAAATACTAGTGTATTATTATTATTATTATTACAAATTGCTTTACACTGGTATTTCATGGTTTTGAGTTCAAACCATTTTCAAGAAGCAAGCAATGAATTAGAAAGCAAGCAAATGGTTTTGAGTTAAACCATTTTTGAAAAGAAAGCATTGGTTTTAAATTGTAAAACCATAATTAAGCAAGTAAGCAAGTAAGTAAATGGTTTTGAATAATTAAACCATTTTTCAAGCAAGCAAGCAAGAAAATGGTTTCAAAGTGTAAAACCATTTTACAAAAAGCAAGCAAGCAAAAAGAAAGTTTGAGAAAACAAGGCCTTCCCTAGTTTTAAGCAAGCAAACCGGAGCGAATTATTAAAATGCGTGCGGTGGTGTTAGGATTTCATACATGCATTGTAGTTTTGCCTGATGCATGAAGCTTGGGACATACATTATGCATTTAAAGGAGACCGTGGCACGTCTGGGAGTATATGAGTTATGAGCTCTAACTAAGTATGGTGATGGCGACACGAGGTCAATTCCACCATATTCACCGGAAAAAGGTGACGTGGACAAAGGTCCTTCCACCGGCACGGTTGAGCACAGGTTCTCGTGTTCACTAGGGTATAGCAAGCAAAAATAGGCCTCCAGTGGTTGATGTTTTATAAGCATGATATCAGTTTTGAAAAATCAACCATTGGTTCCCGATCGCCAGGCTTAGGAGAGTTTTAAAAATAAGCGGTTGAGCTCGGGCTCGTTTAGATTTCAAACTTGATCGGTTGAACCATCCGATGGAGTTTTATTTTCAAAGCATGTGGTTGGCTGGCTCGTTTTATGAAAAGTTTGAGAAACTTTTTAAACGAGGTTTGTGAAGGTTTTAAGAAACTTTTCAAAACGAATAAAGCAGCGAAGAAAATTTTGAAGTTTTATAAACTTCCAAGCAAGCAACTGATAAGAATTTTACAAGCTTTTTAAAGAAAAGCGAAACAAAACAACCAATCTGCAACAAGCAAACAAAGAAAAGTTTTAAAAACTTTTTAAAACAAGTAAAAGCAAGTAAAGTTTCTGGAAAATATGTGTAAAAGAGAGTTTTACATTTTTGAAATGTTTTCGAGAAAAACAAAGCGTGTATAAAGTATACCTCCAGCGAGCTCGTTTAGCTCGTGTTTTTATAATTTAAACTATTTTCCAGTCTGAGATATGAGCTATTTTGGAACAGTGGGTTGTAGGAGCATTGTACAAGTCTTTAGTGTAAATTAAGAACATTATGTGAAATATACTTTGAATATGTATAATGGGAACGTATGTATGTACGTAGTTAGTTGTGAGAATATGTAATTATTGTGCTGGTTGCCATGGTTGGATATAGTATAAATTGGATGTATACAGGAGATTTGGAATTGGAGCTATGTGCGGCCGTCATCTTTGCTTAGAAGTTTTTCATTGCTAAGATTTTACCAAATCCTAAGCTAGATAAATAAAGAAAAAAGAAATTTTATAGGAGGTTTTAAGCAAGCAATACGGCAGCTGAGTTTCTGGTGTTAAGTGGCGACTGAGGATTTCTGTGGGTGGCGACACGCCGCCCGGCCGGTGAGGGTGGGGGGTGTGTCAAACTCAATAAAGGGTGCTGACTTTTCCAGATATCTTCAAATAGGTAACGACAACCATGGACTTAGACTTAGTTTTCATAGACTTGCTTTTCCTGTTATGATCACATTTAGTTTTCTTTCTTATTTTATTTTTCCTTAAAAATAAAATAAAATAAGTTCATGTGCTCAAAGCACGGGGTGTCCATTGATAACCCAGTCAGCCACGTGAATACTAAGTGGATGTCCAGGTGGCTTGACACCACTCATGAAAATCGGCCGAAGTCTCCTTTGTCTGGGAACTCTGGTACAAAACTTGTCCCAACCATTCAAAATGACCACACATGGTCTATATACAATAAAAATGAGTAAAAATGGCTACTTGGGCCCAAATATCAATACTCATAAAATGCATCAACTATATACCATGATTTCAAAGTTAATAAATCATCTTAATTGACATATATTAAAATTAACAGTTCTAATACGTGTTTATCTGACAACATCAAAGCTCTGATCGATATTCGAGCGTTGCCGGACAGTTCGATCTCTCTGATGGGATCCTCGTTGAGATGAATAACCAGTGGGACCATGGATTACTCCGTTCAGTGTAATGTGTGACAAATCGTTCAAAGTCAATTCATGAATACTACCGATGTCAAGTAGGACTCGATACCATACCCCATGTACGAGCTCGCCCGGCTCCATTACTCAATATGTCATTGAGTAATATATCCCGAGTCACTCATCGACTCGTCTCACATCACATCATGCTTGTGACAAGCGTCACTGGTATTACGATGACCTTGATATCGACCCTCACCGGCTCCATTACCCGATGCAAGTATCAATGGGCAACAAATCCCGAGTCAATCGACTCTATCACACAACCGAAGTCTATGTGATAAACATGGCGGGTGTGTCTTCTTTAGACAACTTATAATAACTTTTGGGTGATACGCGGTCTCTTACACCCATACGAGAACTATGATATCGCGTGGTCTCTTTTATCGCCTCGAGTTCTCACTGACTCCTCAAACATGCACATTCTGCCATGAATGAAAACCATTTCCAAACAAAGGTATTTGTTTTTAACCGTGGACAACCCTCAAATATAAATAGTGGACAGACTGTCAATCTGTTTGTGGACAGCCTCAGTGTATATCGGTGGAAGCGGAGACTCAGGCGATTGATATTATGTAGACTGACCCTCAATTATATATCCACAATTAGATGGGGCTCCTACTGGCCCAGTATTATATGGACAGCCCTCCGATCATGGTGGACACACTTTCCAGATAAACAATGTTGTTTGTCAACCCTTGACAAATTCTCTTAAGAAACCACCTCGTACACTCCGCTCATATTGTTATAAGATTGCCGATTGCATATGAAATCGCGATGAGCCATTTCCATTTTCCTTAACGTGCGACTCATTTGGGCGTTGTCCTATTAACCGAGCCCACTAATAATCAATACCATGCGCGGTGTTGATCACAACCGTGTACTCACGACACACCATCGAACACCTAACACAATGTCGATCTCAACTATGCACTCACACCCATGTTATGCGATGTTTTTGTGCATGTATAATGCAATTATGCCATTGCCTATTCATACCATGCTACATATATAATGAGAACTATATGTGCATACAATTTTGTGTGTTATTGTTGGAAAGTGAATAATATGATCGAGTATGTATGCACATATAGTTCTCATTATATATGTAGCATGAGCGCAGACCAAACGTAGCATAGTAGTATACATGAGCAAAAAACATCGCATAACATGAGTGAGTGCATGGTAGAGATCGACATTGTGTTAGGTGTTCGATGGTGTGTCGCTCAGAGCCAATGAATGCCTTGCGCTATATTGATGAATGAGCTCGTTAGCATAGGGTGCCGTCTATAGTAAATGCGGAGGTAGAAAACAAATGGCTCATTGCATTTCTACAGCAACAACAGAGAGTGAGAGTGCATGGTCGAGGCTCTTAGAGAAATTATTCGAAAGGATGGCTCAGCTGCTGTATTGCTCGAGTGTAATCCACTGAAGGTTATCCTCTGCTATCAATAAATCGGAAATGTCCAGTGACCTTACATCGGAGAGTGCCTCCCTTATGTATCAATGGGTTGGATTTGCCCGGTGATGCATCGGAAAGGATATCTCACAAAATAGATTATCGAGAAGTACACTCATCATGGGAGGGTTGGAATTAAGCTAGCTGCCTTTTGTTTGAAATGATTTCATTCATGGCTGAAGAATACCACATGTTTGATCGTGAAGCTTCGGCATATGTGTACAGAAGACCGCGTGTCTGTTTACGCTGTGGAGTTATGCGAGCTAACGTATCCTGTTGTACAAGAAAACACTGCGATCATGTTATCACATAGACTCCGGGCGGCAATGACAAGAGTGCGAGAGATTGGCACGAGACTGTTGCCGTAATCTGCGTAGGTAATGAAACACGATGGCAATACAAGTCATTAGTAATACGTGGCGATTATCACGGAACGCCGCTGGCGGTGGTGAAATGACTTTCGGGATGCTACTCAATGACATATTGATGACAGATCGGCGGAAGCTTCTGCATGGCATGATCGTCGCCATGGCATGTGCGTGACCGGTAAGATTTGGTGTGTTGTTTGCATGCGCAGGTGAGGGTAACTGCTGTAATATATTATACTCTGCTGGGCGCGCTGATCTCTGTCGGATTGACCCTGAAGATATCGAAGAAAGATTATTGCACAAGAGGCGTTTGAAAGAAAGTCGGCTGTGGCACGTGTTGTTAGCGCAACATGTATTCGTAGCAACACAGCCTTATGTTGGAGGTAAGTGAGTAATAACTCTTGAACTATGGCGCCTGCCAATTGATGTATTTTTTATGGTATTGATGTATGAGCCCCAAGTGGCCATTTACTCATTTTTAAGGCCAGTATATGTATGTTGTGAACTGCAAATGGTTGGGGCATTTATGCCTTGATGACTTTCCCTGTCTGCAAGGGTCTGCACTCATTTTCATGAAGTGTCAATAGGAATTACCCGGCCTGATCACGAGGGGCCAACTGCGGAGTTGACCGAGGTTATCCTTTAGGTTTTGGAGCATCACAAGTTGTAACTCCAAAGCCGTTTTTCAAAAATACAACGAGTCTACGCCTTTTTAGTGGAAAACTATAAGCTTAGGCCAAAATGCGGTGTCCACACATTGTTACAAAAACAGTATTATATTTATCTATTTTATATAATTAAAATAATATATAAAATTAATAATTTAAAAAAATGAATTTATTACAATTGTTTGTTTTTTAAAATATCTTGATTGTTCGATTAAAATATGCCTCTTGAACCTTTTTCCTTATTTCCGAAAGGAATTGAACATAGAAAGATGTATGACCCTTGAATATTTTATTTTCCAAAATATTTTATCTTTGTTTCTAGGAATCAAACCTAGAAGGAAAGTATGCTCTCTAGTTTTTTTCCTCAAAATTTTTATATTTATTTTCAAGGAGAATCTACATAGGCGAGAATGAATTTTTCAAAATGTTTTATCCTTTCATAAGAAGTTGAACAAGGAAGGGAAAGTATACCCATAGTTCATGATCTAAAATTACATCATTATTTCTCGAGAATTGAACGAGGAAGAAAAGTTTACATGTAATCCATAACCAATTCAAAATCCTTATTCTTCGACATTTATTTTTGTGAAATTTCTTCCCACCTTTTACCATTGCATTCTTTACCCATCCACCCGCATTTTGTTTGCATTTTGAAGCTGAAGAACAATCCATTAATGATGGGAAAGAGATCACGAGAGACACCACGTTCCGATATGAAAAAGGCCGGTCGGGTTGCACATGAGTTTGGTTGTATGTTTTGGGAGGCTTACGCGAAATAGGGAGAGAGGAGGAGAGGGGGGCTTGCAGTGGGTAAGCTGTCGACAGAAGCTTGTTTACTATTCAAACAAACCATGTATGGTAATACCATCTAATTCCTTAGCTCGGGAGCGCGAATGAAAAAAGTTGGGTGTGAAGCAATGCATTGCTTGTTCTTGAATCTATTCACACCCGACTTTTATTTTACTTAAGCTAAGGAATTAGCTAATGACAGTTTGTTTGAATAATAAACAAGTTTCTTACCTGCAGCCTGCCGACTCTTGCGCTTCTGTCGATAAACCTTGGCTTTCTGTCGAACTCCACTAATATAACTAGCCTTTTCATGTCGAAAAATAGATCTCTTTCCATCGATAATGGATTGTTCTAACAAGACCGAAATTCAATTTCTGGAAAAAGGGAAAAATCGTAATTTTGGTTAAAAATCCAGAATTTATTCTCTAGATCTCGGATGACAAAATGGATTTCATCGTTGGAATCGTCTTGCGAAATCTAGCTAGCACGTAAAATTTCGTAAAATTTCGAGACAATCGGAGTTGGCACGTTTTACTAGACATCGCATTTTGGGAAGTCACCATAACACGTACTCATGCCTTGACAGATGACATAAGGATTGAGAAATGATGAAAATGGGCCAGCGAATAGAGAGTCTTGAATATCAATAAGAATGAAGGACATAACTGTGTTTTGGATTGTTTAAGTCAGCAGAGACAACTAATAGTGTCATCTCACATATGAAAAAGGAAGAGAAAAACGTGAGGGGGAAGGAAAAATCTGACAGGAAGTTTTGGATCTCATTTTTAGAGAGAGAGAGTGTCTTCCTTCTCTTTCTCAGTTTTCTATGATCGTGGGTTAGCGGTCTTCGAGGAACAGAAGGAAAATTGCTCTTCGCGAAGGAGGCTTCGGCGTGGGTACCCGGATTGGGAGTTTAGGCAAACTCCTTGAGGTAGGGACTCTCTACTTGGTTTATTCTTTGTTTAGAACTATCATTGATGCGAGTTGGTTGAGGCTGTGAGGGCCATTTTGATCGATCCCAATTTTGGGACGGGTGTTGCCAGTTTTAGAGCTATTTTGAGTTCACGGGCCCCGGTGTCAAGTGGAGCGTAATGAGCTGTTGTGTCCCACGGTTTCGTATTAAACCATGTTGTGATGTGTGTGGGGCCGGATCGGTGAAAATCTGGGTTGCAAGTGGCTTAGATGATTTAATTTGATAGGAACGATGCGAGGGTTTCTCTTGTTCCAGCGATAATTTCCAAATATAATTTATTGAAAATATGGGTTTGATCAAGTAATTCAAATCAATTGCTTTGTGTTTTGATTATTAGCCAAAGTGACTAATTTTGATGTTTGAGATCATAATTCTACATAACATGATTGTAATGATTTAATTTTATATGAATATATTTATGTTTATATATTTGCATGTGAATTAGGCTTTGTATTGGAATTGACATACATGCATTCCATATGCCTTTGGAACACCACAAACCCATAGGGTGAGTGTATGAAATGAGTCTAGAGCGTTCGGAGGGTTGTCCACAAAAATAATAATTATCGGAGGGTAGTCCAAACTAAAATATCAATCGTCGGACGGCTGATGATATTCATCGGAGGTGGTCTAAGCGATAATATATCCCGATCGTCGGGCGTGATTGATATATACATGGAGGACATCCGCTAACAAATAATAATTCTCGCCATGAGGCTTAGGCGAGTGTGAGAAGTCATGAGGACTCGAGGATGCGGGA
The DNA here is from genome assembly GCA_016808115.1 of Tetrastigma voinierianum. NCBI lineage: Eukaryota > Viridiplantae > Streptophyta > Magnoliopsida > Vitales > Vitaceae > Tetrastigma > Tetrastigma voinierianum. The sequence continues at coordinate 54,109 of JAEQBH010003238.1, read as the reverse complement.
TTGGTCATGGCTGGGGTATGGAAAATCCATGTTTTTCGAAGGTTAAAATGGTAATTTAAGTGAAAATCCGAGATTTTCTAGATCTCGGATGACGAAGCGGACTTTACGTCAGAGTCGTCTGTGAGAAATCTAGCTACCATTGAATTTCGGTAAGTTACCGATAGTTGGAATTTCACGTTTTTTGAGGCATGAGTGCGGGACACTGGCACTTTATGAGTGGCCAGAGGTGCCACGTGTCCGGTGCGAGATGCAGTGTCAGCTGCTGACTCAGTGGGGCTCACTTGTGACATATGGCATGATGCCATTAGAGGGAAATCTCGAGGTAGATGGATAGGATAAGGTGTAATCTACTGACTATTGGAAGCAGCCTTGTGGCATTGAGAGGACTTTCTCTTGACTGACCTTGATGATACGGTTTGGGAGGGAAAGAGAGAGGAGAGACCAGCCGAAAGGGAGAGTGGGGAAGAGAGGTTTTGAGAAACCACCTTCTCTCACAAATTCGGCCGATCGGACCATCGGTTCCGTGAGACATGAGAACAAAGCAGAAGTTCTCTCCACGGCAAGGACTACACGTGGGTTCCAGTCTTAGGGAGTTTCGACAAACTCCGGAGAAAGGTAGGGGTTTTCTCCTGCCCTTTGCCTGTTACCTAGGGTTATCATAATGGATAGGAATTTGTTGAGGCACGGATGGCCAGTGGTTTGATTCTACTTTGGGCCAGAGTTAAATCCACTAGAGTGTTTTGGACGATCCATGATTTGTTTGTGTTATTAACTTGAATCGATGTGGTGTGTTATTGCCATGAGACAATAACATGTTTTGTGTGATGGCGTGGGCGGTTCCAAGAGCCAAACATGGTTATGCTAGCCCATATGAGCTAAGTTTTATATTTATGATATAAGCGAATAACATATAGTATGAGATTTAAATTATTAATATATGCATGAGTGATATATTAGCATGTGTTGTATGTTTGGTGTGCCATTGCATTTCTTAGGTGGGAGTAACCCAGTAGAAATTCCACTCTTTGGGCTTGCTCACCGTCACGTGGGACTTATTTTTAGATGCAGAAGTGGCCCAGAGGATGAGATGTAATGGGACAAGAGTTGAAGAAATGGCCAAAGCGGCACAACTTATATTTTGTAAAATTAAGGCAAGAGACCAGTTTTATATAATTATGATTATGAATACAATTGTAAATAAATCAATTTGTATAAAACCTGCATTTTTGTATGATGTGTAGACTGGTAGCAAATTTACGTGTCACGGTCTCATGACATGAAGACTTTTGTAGTTTCAGCGGTTGTGAGATTGGTAAGCGGACATCCCGGGTTTTGGGCGTCACTGACGTGGTATCGAAACTGGAGTAAGCGGATTTACATAGGGACTCAGTGAGTGTAGAGTTAGATATACCAATATACCTAGGACTTTGTGAGCTACGGGATAGATCATACATCGGTGTGCATTTTGGTGAATTGAATGTGATGTGTGATGAGTGTATATATGTTTGTTATAGATGTGTGAATTGCATGCTTGGTAGTAGCACTGGAAAGAGTGTTGAACACTAAGATGAGAAAAATCTAACCTTAGATGTTAGAAAATTTCAAACAGCGGATCAAAAATAGCGAAAAAAAAAAAAAAAAAAAAGAGTGGGCGGTACTCAGAGTTTTGAACATGAACAGAATGAGTTTTGTGGAATTCTGGAAAATTATTCCAGTTGTTGCACAAGGGAAAGAATTGTAATTAAAATTCTAGAAATTTTGAAGTGGATAAAGAAGCGATTATTGCAAAGCTCACGCATCTTTGGGAGATGGGGAAATTTCTTGGAGGAGTTGGAAAAAAAAGAAATGCAAGCGGCGGAATGGCTGCCGTTTCGCGCACTAGATCATGAGCACGGTTTGGGGTCGTGTGGAGGTGACTGGGGTCTTGCTTGAGGGGCCGAGTAATTTGTGCTGGCTTGGCTCGTGCCCACGAGCATAGACAGTGTGAGCTGGCGGGCAGTGAGGTCGCGGCCAGCGTCGGTTGATGTCGACTGTTGGAAAGGAAAGGATGTGATATCCAGAAGTGGTCAGCGACATGTGGTGGCGGCAGGAAGGTGTGACATCAGTCGTGATATGTGGCGGGGGCTATGCAGGCTTGATGTAGTGACATCAGTGGACGTCGCGACATGGGCAGCGGCGTGGGCAGCAGAAACGGTGTCGCGACATGAACTTGATCTTCACCGTGCGGTGACCGGCGATGGCTAGATTTGGAAGCGATGTCGCGACATGGTTGACGTCGCGGCAGCAGACATCGATGGCGAGGTACGCGGCAGGAAGTGCGGTAGCGGGCCCGGCGTGACCCAACTGTAGAGCCGATGCATCGTGACATGAACTTGATGTCGCGACGCGGGTTGATCGCTCCGGTAGCGACATGAGGTGATCGTCGACATAGGGTGCGTACGGCGGCGAAGCGGGAGAGCGGTGTCGCGACAACGTTGATCGCGACGGTCTGCGGCTGCACTTGATGTCGCGACATCGAAGTGGCGTAGCGACACGGGCGTTCAGGCTGACGGCGGGGAGAGTCGCGACATCGCGACCTTAAGGCTATGCGCGACTCGCGCATCTTTGGCGCGCGACATGCGCTAATTTGTCGTCGACATCATGGCGACCGAAGGCCCAGCGCGCGCGGCGGCGCCAGCGACACGGAAACGCTGCCCAGCGCGATGTCGCGTATGACGCAAACGCGGTGTCGCGCGTACGCGGCCCGGTTTGTGATAGTGCTGTTTGATCCTTTGTTTGGATCTTGTTCGCCAGGCCGCTGTTCGCCAGGCACTCTTCACCGGTAAAAAAAAAAAAATCTGAAATTTTTAAAAAATTTCTTGTGAATGATTTAATATATGGCTCATTCTCTTGCAATTATTATAAATGCATCGACGGTATGTGAAATTTTCTTTGTGAATAGTGTCTCGAGTTGCATTTTTCACGCAGAGACACGTTATTGAAATTAATTGCTGACTAGTTGTATGAAAAAAAAAATAAAAATTTGGGTGTATGAATATTATCTGAGTGTGTTTGAGCCTTAGGATCTGCATTTGAATTATTTGCCAGTGACTTGTGTAGATGGCTAGTAGAGGGCGAGGACGTAGAGGACGTCCATGGGGCACTGGTCAGACACCACCGACATTTGACCAGCCGCCGTATTCGGCATGCCTTTGTTTTTGCTGGAGGCCGTAGGCAGCCATGGGCGGCCGCTTATCGCCCGTACGCGTGAGTGAGGTGAGGCTGGGGAGGTCCTAGTAACCTCCAAAGGGTTTAGAGCGCACCATCCCTCCGGGACGTTCACGTGGGGAGAGGAGACCGATGGCGGCGCACCATTGGTTTATGCAGACGAGAACATATTGAGGCTATGGAGATCACCTCCGATAATGCATCAGATCAAAGTTAGCCGTATCTCCAAATGTAGGCGAGCCCGGTATGGTGGAGATGGTTAGACTTCTGTAGACTCCTGAGGTTATGACACGGGCGCAGTTTCGTGAGTCGTTTCACGGGTAAGTAATTTTAGATCGCGAGACATGCGAAGGCTCAAGAGTTCCTAGAGCCGGGCAGGGGGCGAAGGATCATGATGGACTATGTGGCTAGGTTCATGGAGCAGACCATTATGATGATTATGTGGCCACGTACATGGCTAAGGTTAGAGATTCGAGAATGGGTCGGTTGTCCATTCAAGTGTGGATCGCAGATTCCCGCCTACGGACATGGACTCCATGGTTGGGACAGCTCCCGACTATAGAGAGAGAGATCGAGATGCTCGGAGCATGGATGCGGCGCAGGCGCAGGGAGGATCGGCCTTCTTTCTACTGGGAAAGAAAGTGCGTAAGACTTCGTCACACGAAGTTTCGTACGTGGCCAAGACGGGCTAAGCAGAAGGCAAAGCAGGTGATATGTTATTTCTGGCCGACAAATTGGCATGTGAGACGGATTGCCCTGCAGACGTGGGATTCCAGATTTTACGCAATCCCAGTTAGCTGTAGAACACGAGAGCGTACAGTTCATTCCTCCACACCCTAGTACAGGACAGAGGAACCAGTTTCAGTTTCGGTGTTTACGAGCACCCGACACATTGTATGGGCCAAAGGGGCCAGTGTAATAAGGTCAGCATGTGACTACGTGCTAGGACTTCTAGTCGTGCAGTATGCATTCATATGTTATTTCTATCGACAAAATGGGCATATGAGGCGAGATTGTCCTGGGAGGTAGATTCATGGTGCAGGTCGAGCATATGAGTACCGATATGTGGGTAATGCTTTCTACTCGCAAGACTTGCTGACTTAGATAGTGTTTAAATTGGATGCACTATCCATTCATTGTTGCATCTTGTGGATAGACTTGGGCTTAGAGGTCAAGACCTTTAGAAGCTCGACGTGGATATTCTTCCCTAGGAGTAGGCGAGAGTCAACGGATAGCCTGATCGCGCTCATGTAATACCTGACATCACGTCGACGTCGCGGGGCACCCAGATGGTCGTCCACCACTCTTGGTGAGTGCGGGTTGAGTTTGTCTTTGGGACTATGTCCAAGGAAGACTCATAGTTCGAATCAGGAAATGAAGAGAAAGTAATGTGTGTTGGGCAAAGCAAGAAGGGAGCCGTTAATTCCATTAGGTGAAAGATCCTAAGTGGGTGAAGGAGACCCGCAGTAGTATCCGAAAGATTCTGTATGGGTAAGAGGTAACTTATTTGATCTCGAATTTCGTGGAGGGTAAGGAGATCCGGGAGATGTCCCAAATTTCTATGTGGGTGTAAGAGACTCGGGGAGATGTCCGACTTCAGATGGGTAAGAGACCAGGAGCGATCCCGACTTCGTGAGGGTGCAGAGACCCGGAGATGTCCTCACTTTCACGGTGGGTGTAAGAGACCCGAGACGCCCCAAATTTCTCGTGAGGGTGTAAGAGACCCGGTATATCCGAAACATTCAGGGTGTAAGAGACCCGTGGCATATCCAATTTCTCAAAGTGGTGTAAGAGACCCGTGTGGGAGACATTCAAATTTCTCGTGGTGGGTGGGGTGAGACTCGAGGAGAAATCCGAAAATTTCTGTGTGGGTGTAAGAGAACCGTGGAGATGTCCTGAATTTCTGTGTGGGTGTAAGAGACCCGGGGAGTGATCCTGAATTTCTGTGAGGGTGTAAGAGACCCGAGGAGCGATCCCGAATTTCTGTATGAGTGTAAGAGACCCGTGGAGAGATCTAAAATTTCTGTATGGATGGAAGAGGCTCGAAGTGTAAGCCGAAAAGTTATGTTGCCCGAGAGATGAAAACATACAAACATGGTTATCACTCAGACTTAGAGTTGAGTGATAGGAGTCGGGAGTGACTCGAGATGAAAACAAATGGATACGGGTTATCAAGATGCACTTCAGAGTCGAGGATGTGAGTCGAGAGGACTCGAGATTCGATACCCAAAGGGAAATTTTATTGCGATGGTGAACCGGCAGCGGCTCTGGGTGGATGGATGTCATTCAAGACATGGATTAGGTTGACTGGCCCATTGATTAAGTCAATGATCGTGGACTCGGGAAGACGTGTTTGCACACCAAGCAAGCGAGTGTAGTGGTTGGCATGGCGTAAGTATTTGATGCAGATAGGTGTGTGGAATTTCGAGACGAAATTCTTTTAAGGGGGAGAGAATGTGAGACCCTGGAAAATCCATGTTTTCTAAGAAGATTAAAATGGTAATTTCGGCCGAACCGTGAATTTTCTAGATCTCGACGCACGAAACGGACTTCACCGCGGAATCGTCTTCCGCTGAAATCTAGCTACCACGCCGAATTTCGCCGGTCTTGTGATAGTTGGAATTTCACGTTTTTCGAGGCACGTAGAGGAGTGCGGGACACTTGGCACTTTATGAGTGGCCAAGAGGTGCCACGTGTCCAGTGCAGATGCAGTCAAACATGAGCTCAAGTGGGGCTCACTTGTGACACATGGCATGATGCCATTAGAGGGAAATCTCAAGGTAGATGGATAAGGATAAGGGTGTAATCCCATGAGCCAATGGAAGCTTGACATGTGGCATTGAGAGGACTTTCTCTTGACCAACCTTGACCCAAATCAGTTTGGGAGAGGGAAAGAGAGAGGGAGAGACCAACCGAGAAAGGAGAGCGAGGGAAGAGAGGTTTTTGGCAGAGAGCTCCACCTTCTCACTCCCAATGACTTAACGACTGGTTTCCCATATATGACAAAGCTTTCCACCGCATGACCATGGGTTCCGGCCTTAGGAGTTTCACAAACTCCGAGAAAGTTAGGTTTTTCTCCTACTTGCTTTACTTCTCAGGCCTAAGGGCTATGTACGGATGTGGATTTGTCGAGGCCTGCCGTGGCTCTGCCCAAAAGCTTTGGACCGAGTTAAGAAATCCCTAGAGTGTTTTGGACAGTCCACGGACTGTTTGTGTTATTTGCTTGAATCGTGTGGTGTTGTGTTATTGCCATGAGACAATAACATGTTTGTGTGATGACGTGGGCGGTTCCAAGACGAACCGCCGGATTATGCCTTAGCCCATGTGAGCTAAGTTTATGTTATGATTATAAACTGAATAACATGATATATGGGATTTAAATTGTTAATATATGCATGAGTGATATATTAGCATGTGTTGTATGTTTGGTGTGCCATTGCATTTCACTTAGGTGGGGAGTAACCCAAGTAGGAAATTCCACTACTGGGCTTTGCTCACCCCGTCGTGGGACTATTTTTTAGGTACCGAAGACGCGCTTGGGGATGGGACGCAACCGGGACCTTAGAGTTGAAGAAATGGCCAAACTGGCCTGCTCTTGTATTTTTTTGTAAAATTCTGGGCAAGAGACCCAGTTTTGTATAAATTGTAATTGAATACAATTGTAAATAACCACCTTGCATAAAATATACATTTTTTTGTATGATGTGTAGGCCCAAGTGGCAAATTTTGCACCTGTACGAGTCTCATGACATGAGACTTGTAGCTTTCCGCGGGTTGACGGGTAGTCAACGGACACCCCGGGTTTTGGGGCGTCACATAGACATTCAAGTAGGATCATGCATTTGCTTGAATGTGTGTTTAATTTGGAGCATTGCATATGCACTTAGGTGGAGAGTAACCCATTTAGGGTGATTCCACTACTGAGCGATAGCTCACCTGTCAGGGGAATTTATTATTTCAAAAATAGAGCGCACTGGGAGACGGCTTGTCATAGAGCCGCGAGGTGCCAAAGACGAAGTCAGGGCTTTGGTCTGCGGATGCACCATATGTATTAGAATTCTTTAGATTTTTAATATATGTTGTACAATATAAAAACTTCTAACCTTTGTAACCACGGATATAGTTGTTGTATTATGATGAGTATTGTTATCAGCCCAAGGGTCGTTTTACTCATGTTGTAATTACATCGACTGACAGACAGTTTCATGCAGTAGATGTAATCGGGTAGAGCTCCTCAAAAGGAGACTCATTCCGATTTTCTCGGGCGGCATCGATTAACCCGACGTAACCACTTGTATTCATGGATTGACGACGGTCAACGGACCTCGGATTCGGGGGCGTCACAAACAGACGAGCCTGTGCATACCATTACCTGTGTACTCAAGGATTTGGGCTTAGGCCATAGTCTTTGAGGTGTAAGAACATCACCACTAGGTTGTGGTTCGATGTTGAGGTTAGGTATGAGATTACCTAGGAAATCGGCAAAACTAGGACACCGCATGCATGTGTTTGGTGTGTTTTGTGTGATTTGAGGAATTATTGTATGATGGTGTGTATGCCATGTTGTATGTGTGATTGTATGCATATATGCTTGGTTAATAGCATAGGATGAAGTGTGGAAAGTTTTGGAATTTTTACAGTGTATAAAACTTGAACAAAGAGAAGAAATGAAAATAAATTTCATAAATTTATTTGGTTTAGGGGTGAAGGAAATAATTTTCTAAGGTTTTACAAATTGTAAAATTGAAGAAAAGTGAATAAAATAGATTTTATAAATTTAATCAAGTGTCTGAAATGAAAAAATAGTATATATTTTTTCGGGGTATTTTCCGCAAGAGTGATATGAAAAAAAAAATATTGGTGCAACCGGATGGCCACGTTTAAATTATATTGTGAGAGGGAAAATAGCAATGGAAGTTAGGCTATTGCATCCTAGGAGTATGTGAAAGCTAATGAGGTTTTTAAAAAAAAAAAATATATATATATATATATATATATATAAGAGAAGAGAGCATATATATGGTATATATGGTATATATATATATAGAGAGGAGAAGATATATATATATATGTATATATATATATTTGTGCAAGCGCGTAAAATCGGATCGAGGAGTTGGTGTTGCGACTGGCTGAGGTTAGGACTGAAGGGTCCTAGGTCGCGACATGAAATTCATGTGGTGACCTGGGCAAAACGATTTGAGATCGCGACATGACTTGAGGTCGCGACATGGTCGCGAGGTCGCGACAGCGTCGGACGCCACCGTGGATTGGCGACAGAGAGTTTGGTGTCGCTAATTTCGCTTTTGAGGTCAGCGACCGAGTGTTCAGGTGGTGTCGCCGACATTCGATTTGACGTCGATACGTTTCTAGTTATTCGGCGTCGCTGACATTCATTTGATGTCGCTACATGATTCTCGTCAGCGCCTGATGTCACGACATCAGCGGAGGTCGCGACTCGGGGGCGCCGCCGGGCGTACGCGACAGTGCACGCCGCGCGCCATACCGCTACCGGGCCGCGGTGCGCCATATATCACCCCGCTGTCGTAGGCTGCAGCGTCACTTCACGATGGCACCGAGCGCCAGCGGTGCACACTTGCCGGGTGTGCGCATTGCACCCAACTCAGCTAGACAAAGGCAATCGTTTAGGGTCACCGTTTGGACACTGCTCAAGGTTAATCGTTTACTATTCATAGGGTAAAAAGAGCAAAATCTAAAAATTTTATGGGGCGATGTAATATATGAGATATTCATATTGCATTACTATAAAAATGTATCACCGTGAAATTTTTTTTTTATTTTCCGGTGTGTGAATAGTATCTCGAGGTTGTGTTATGTCTCAGAGATACTTCATTAAGTTTTAAACTTGTAATTAGATGAAATTTTCAAAAATGAAATTTTCGAAAATAAATTTTTGTTGAAAAACAATAATTTATGCACTGATTACCAGACACCGAAAAATGCAAGGACAATGTGTATACACCGGATGCATATGTATGATTAGTGTCTCTGGGCCGATGGCGCTCTTAGAGATACGGTATTGAGATTTAACTCTATGTTAATTGTGTAGATGACTATAGAGGACGAGGACGTAGAGTGACGCCCACGCAGACCGGGTCGTGCACCACCGACATTCGACCACCCACCAGATTTGACACAGGCCCTTTGTAGAGGCCGTAGGTCGCGCCGCTATCGCACGGGCTAGTGTGGCAGATAGTCAGGGAGGTCCTAGTAACCTCCAGAGATTTAGAGCGCACTCACCCCGACGATTCACAGGAGGAGACCCGATGGTAAGGTGACCATTGGTTTATGCAGACGAGAACGCATCGGGAGGCATGGAGATCACCTCCGATACCGACTCAGGATCAGCACGCATTCACGAGGGAAGAGGCCCGCATGGTGGAGATTGGTTAGGACCCCGAGACCTAGAAGGTGACATGGGCGCAGCTCTCGTGAGTCAGCTCATGGGTAAGTATTTTCCAGAGACTATGAGGCATGACAAAGCTCAGGAGTTCCAGAGTCATAAAGTGCATGACGACCGTGATGGACTACGTGGCTAGATTCACAGAAAGTTAGCTCGACGGTCGATGATTATGTGGCCACCGACCTGGCCAAGGTGAGGAGATTCGCAATGGATCGGTTGTCCATTCGGGCCAGATTGCAGGACTTCGCTATTGTGGATATGGACTCTATGGTCGGGATGTACCACCATGAAAGCAGATAGAGGATGCTCTGAGCACTCTGATGCAAGAAATATGGCAAGAGGAAGGACACAAGCCTTCCCTCCGCCGGGAAGAGGCAAAGAGCCTCTAGTTCGCGAGATCTCGTAGAGTCACTACCATCAGCTGTGGACAGATGAGGGTTGTCGGTCAGCAAATATTTGTATGAGAGTCGATGGGTCGCGGGACAGATGGTGTGTTACCATCGGTCACAGCTCGACACATGAGACGGATTGCCCCTGCAGACGTGGATCTCAGGTTTTGGGACATCACGGGCCCCAGCTAGTGGCGCACTGCTAGAGATACAAAGACGCTCCTCCACGCACAAGCATGTGCTGTAGAGCCAAATATGGCTCTCGTGGAGCTACACGGCACCCCACCTTTCACAGGTAGGCCCGAGAGGCCAGAGTATGGGTAGAGGCAGAGGACGAGGCCCAAAGGCAGGGAGATCAGGGGTCCAGGGGCGTGTCTACGCCGTCACACCGCAGGCTGAGTTAGCACACGCCCTGCTATACGTAGCAATGCTACTTATCTCGCCTACGCGGGCTAGAGTGTTATTTGATTCCGTGCTTCGTGATTCATTCATTGTCGTGACCGCTTGTGATCGAGTTGGGCTTAGAGGTTGAGACCTTAGAGGAGCCTTTGTATGTGAGTTCTCCCCTAGGGATTAGGGCGAGAATAGGAATGATATGTCGAGGTTGCGAGCTAGAGATCTCGGGGGCTCTACTTATAGTGGACTTGAGGATCACGGATACGTCAGTTCCTCGATAGTCATCCCGATGGATTGGCCGACGCCATAAGGTCGCGACGATTGTGAGCGTAGGAGGGTTACCGCCTACACGCAGGATGGTACTCGTGTGGTATTTCAGGGGGACAAACATGATGTTTTACCCTGCATGCATAATGACGTCCAAGTGTCGTGGCGCTGAAGGTGTCGGGCCGCGCCTTACCCTGAGGGATCAGGAGAGACTGCACTTGGATCTACTGAGTAGTGTGCGAGTATGGATGTTTTTCCATGAGCTACCGGGATCGCCTCCAGCCAGGAGGTGCAGACTTCGGCATCGAGTTACAACCTGATACTTCACCCATCTCTATGACTCAAGACAGATGGCATCGCCTCGAAGTCATAGAACCTCGAGTCCAACACGTGAGCTACCGGACAAGGGCCCATTAGACCGAGCACTTCACCATGGGGCGCTCCCGGCTCTATTTGTAAAGAAGAATGACAAGACCGACCGTGCATTGCTTAGCTTCGCCAACGTGGTCAAGCATCAAGAATCTGGTGACTCCATTACCGGTGATTGACGATTTGTTGATCACTGAGAGGAGCGAGTCTACCCAAGATAGACCTTCACACTAGTTACCATCACTGAGGGTTAGGGGACGATATCCCTACATAGCGTTTTAGGACGTTGCTATGGGCACTTTGAGTTTACTGGCCATGCCTGATTGAGGAATGCGCTACCGCATTCATAGATCTCACATAGGATATTCCAACCCTATTTAGATCAATTTAGTCAGAAGTCTTCAGAGATGACATTTTGATCTACTCCCGCCGAGTGGGAGCATGAGTACCACTGAGGATTGTTTACGCTTGCCGAGAGTAATTCATCACCACGCCAAGTCTATTAAGTGCGAAGTTATGGCCATCGAGGTAAGATTTTTTGGGACACGTGGTGTCAAAGATCGGGAGGCGTTAGCCCACCTGCAGAAGGCCGAGGCGTTGATGAGTTGGAGAGGGGCCGAAGTCGGCCGAGATACGTAGTTTCTGGGATTACCGGGCATACAGAGATTCATTGATATTTCAGACATGCCACCTATGACTAGTTGACCCTATGAGGTCAAGTTTGATCGGGATGATCGGATGCCGAGGAGTGATTCCAGAGCTGAAAAGGACTTACTCGCCTCCTATCTTGATAGTCCCTGACGTGGACAAAGTACACAAAGTATTGCGGATGCCTCGAGTCGGATTGGGATGTGTTTGATGCAAAATCGAGTGGGTAGTAGCTATGGTTCTCGCTTAAAGTATCACGAAAGCACTACCCACACATGACATGGAGTCATGGTCGTAGTCTTTGCCTTTCAAGATTTGTGCGACCACTACTATATGGTGAGGAGTTCAAGTGTACCAAACCATATCTCGCGTTTTCATGCAAATGGGACCTCAATATGATAAGAACGCTGCATGGATGGAGTTCCTAGAGGATTATGACTTCACTTTGCATTACCATCCCGGTAAGGCAAATGTGGTGGCTGATGCACTTAGTCGGAAGTCACGAGGAGCGTTGGCTAGTATAGCTTCTCGGGAGTGGCGGATGCTCGAGACTGTGGGACAGTTTGGGCTACAAGATAAATGAGCAAAAGTACGGGGTACATCGGGAGTTTAGTGGCTACACCGCCTCTATTGCGCAGAAAGTGATCGAAGTCCTGTGGGCAGAAGCGCAGATAGTGTCCATCGAGGACCGGTACGCTTAGTACTGTGTGACGAGGGCTGACCATCCACACAGCGTAGTCTTCAGAGCAGAGGATCTCGGTAGTGGTTCCCCATTTGACCGACGGAGAGTAAGAGATTCTCGAGTTTCACCGGCTTCGATTTGCCGTGCATCCGTGTGGCACGAAGATGTACTCAAGATCTTCGCCGCCGCATTATCGGAATGTGGGATGAAGAGACACGTAGAGACTTTGCTCACATGTCTCACATGTCAATGTGTTAAGGTCAACACCAGGCTGGGCAGGCTACTTCAAATATCGAGGTGGCTGACCGCAGCAGAGCATGTCACGATGGACTTTGTAACCCACTTGCCACGGACACCGCAAAAGCATGACGCAATATGGGTGATAGTGGATCGACTCACGAAGTCGGCACATTTTCTAGCCGTGCGGATGACCTTCTCATTGGAGAGATTCTCACGGCGATACATCTGAGAGATAGTCCCAGCCACATGAGTACCAAGATCCATAGGCACTGATAATCAGATTTATTTTGACACCTTTAGAAGAGTTTCAAAAGGCTACGGGCACACGGCTAACGATGATACATTGTCGCACCGTGACGCATGGTCACCAAGAGGACTATACGGTGGTTGGAGGACATGCTACTTAGCACGCGGTCTCGATCATAAGGGTACCGGGAGGAGCATTTCGCTTCTAGTGGAGTTCGCTTTGCCAACAACAAAGCACAAAGGTGCATACGTATGGCACCGTATGAGGTGCATTGTAAGGGGAGGCCGCCAGATCACCGATATGTTGGACCGATGTGGGAGAGAGCTCCATCAACGGGTCCCCGACTGATCAGAGACACCTCCGAGAAGGTGAGTTTTCGATATGACGCCTTCTCATGGCTCGGGAGCTTCAAGCAGAAGAGCTGGCGCGCGGATGTACACGCCACTTTAGAGCTCGAGGTCAGATCACGCCTTCTGAAGGTGATGCCTAAGAGGGAGTGGTCGTTCCCAGCGTAGCTATCGCAGAGGTTCATTGGACCTTCGAGATACCGAGGGTAGGCAATCGCGCGCACGGCTAGCACATTACCGCCAAAGATGTCATGTGTCCACGAGGTGTTTCACGTCTCCATGTTCTGAATATACCCGTGATCCAAATTTCATGTGGTGGATTGGGGACGATTGGAGGTTGGACGGATGGGACCTTCGGTGAAGGACCAATGCGCATTGTTGATAAGTCGGTGGACGTTTTGGCGACGCAAACCGTGAGGCTAGTGTTGGCAATTATGGAGGCACCACGGAGCCGAGGAGTCCACGTGGGAGCGAGGACACGAGCGCGGGCCACCTATCCCTTCTGTTTAGGATGAAGGTACGTGGTTTAGTTGTTTAACATTTAAATGACTGCTTACATGCATAGTAGAGTGCACGTTGCATATGCATGTGAGTGATTATAATTGTCCAGAATTTCGGGACAAAACTCCTTTTAAGGAGGGGAGAATGTAAGACCCAAGAAATTCCAATTTCTGGAAAAATGGCAAAATCGTAATTTTGGTTACGAAATTGTAATTTTGGTTAAAAATCGGTAATTTATTCTCTAGATCTCGGATGATGAAACAGATTGCACCGTTGGAACGCTCAAATCTAGCTAGCACGTAAAATTTAGTAAAATTCCGAGACAATCGGAGTTGGCACGTTTTACGAGACATCACATTTTGGGTGCTGTAAAACGATTTTCGATGCGACGAAAGTCACATATAACACGCATCATGTCGCGAGCAGGCGAGTAGAGAAATGATGAAAATGGACGGGGCCGAGATAGTGCCGAATATCAACTGGGAAACGGCTGTGACATAATAGCCATTTTGGGATTTGTTTAAATCACTAGAGGACAAAACACAAATAGTGTCATCTCCTACATATGAAAAAGAGAAATTCTATTTACACCCCATTATTTTCTCTATACACCCCATATCACACACACTCTATGTTTACATTCCATCTCTCTAATGGGTGTAAAGAGAAATGAATGGGGTGTAAATAGAATTGCTTTATGAAAAAGGAAGAGAAAAACGTGAGGAGGAAGGAAAACTGACATGTTTTGGATCTCATTTTTTAGAGAGAGAGTGTCTTCACTCTAAGTTTCTCAGCGCGATTCGACCGCTGGCGGCCCGGGCAAGAAGGAAAGTCATTTACACTAAAGGCTTTGCGGGTACTGATGAAGGAGTTTAGACAAACTCCTCGAGGCGGTTTCTCCCTACTGGTTTATTCTTTGTTTAAGAACTATGTTGATGCTTGAGTTAGTTGAGGTCGCAGGGCCGCTTTGATCAGTCCCCCCAAATCTTAGGACCGAATTGTTATGGATTTGAGTGCTATTTTTACAATTCACGATACAGTGATCAGGTGGGTCACGTGTCATGGTTTACGTATTAAACCATATTGTGATGCGTGAGGCCTCGATCGCCGTAAATACGTTCACAAAGTGAACCGATGATTTGTGTGCTTGATAGAACAAGAACTTGTGGTTTTATCACTGGAACAAGAATTTCAAAATATAATTTGTGAAAATACGGGTTTGATCAAGTAATTCAAATCTAATTGTTTCAGGTTTTCTGATTATTAGCCCAAGTGAACTAATTTTGATGTTTGAGATGATAATTACATAACATGATTGTATTTCCTAATTTTTATGTGAAATATTCATGAAGTTTATATATTTGCATGTGAATTAGATCAGATGGAATTGGCATACATGCATTCCATATGCACTGAACACCCTAGACTATAGGAGTGAGGCATGAGATGAGTCTAGAGAAAACGGTTCGAGGGTTGCTCCAAAAATAATAATTATCGGAGGGTGTAAACCAAAATATCAACGCCGAGCGCCCAATTGATATTCATCGAATGGTAGTCCACAAACAAATAATATATCAATCGCCTGAGCGCCCAATTACAGAGGATAAGATCGGAGGGTTGTCCACTAACAAAATAGCAATTCTCATACGAGGCTTAGGCGAGTGTGAGAGAGTCGTGAGGACTCGGGATCCGAAGTTATCATGTAGACATTCAAGTAGGATCATGCATTTGCTTGAATGTGTGTTTAATTTGGAGCATTGCATATGCACTTAGGTGGAGAGTAACCCATTTAGGGTGATTCCACTACTGAGCGATAGCTCACCCCGTCATGGGAATTTATTATTTCAGGTACAGGGAGCGCACGGGGAGACGGCTCATCATAGAGGCCGCTTTAGAAGAAAGCCGAGTTGTGGCTTTGGTTTGTGATGCACTACATGTATTAGAATTTTAGATTTTAATATATGCTGTATACAGTAAAACTAACTCTCAGAACCATCGGATATAGTCGTCAGGGACATGATATATTGTTATCAGCCCATGGCCGTTTTATCATGTTGTAATTATATCGGAATCGCTTGGGATGTGTTTCATGTGATAACGGTAGAGCTCCCCGCGCAAAGAAGACTCATCGATTAAGTGGCATCGGGTAACCCGACAACCACTCAGATTCCGCTGGTCGGGACGATGGTCAACGGACCCTTGGATTTGGGGCGTCACATCTTTAGCTTCATAATAATGTATTAGAATACTAAGTCTGTGAAAAATTAAAGGAATGCATGCAAATAGATTTTTACATCTGAATGGAAAGTGCAAAAAGCTACTATGGAGTAATGGAGATTTAATAAGACCAAAATTACCAAGGAGGCATTTAACATATGGGATTTAAGGTGGTATACTTTTCTTTAGAGCAGGTAAACGGATCAGCCTAACCAATTTCAAGCCAACCCATTCAGGCTACGGGCTAAAATGGGCTGGGTGTGAAGCCCCAACTCGGGGGTCCGATTGACAACCCCTCAACCCGAGGAATTTTCGTGGGCGTCGGATGTCCACGCTGGTCAATCCCATTCATAGGGACTCATTTCTTTATATTTTTCTTGCAAATATACAACTTCCCATATTATTATACAAGAGTTTTGAGATATAACTTTACAAACCAAAATATATCAAAACAGATTGTCCTAATATATTTTAAAAACATAGTGTTCAAGTCCACAACCCGACCATCTTTATACTCATGGCCTCGAAGGAGCGGCCGTCTCCCTCGTACCAAAGCGTGATCCCACGACGGAAAGTGAGCAATGCCTAGTAGATATATTCCTACAAGGGCTACCTCACCTAAGTGCACATGCAATGCCACTACATAATCACACCCGAATGTTTACGTCAATAATAAGATGCGACTAATCATGACCCAATCTCGAGTCCTCGCTGATTCCCTTACACATGCATATGCTAAGTGTGAAAAACCGGCCATAGAGTTCCATCCATGGCCCTTTTCCAAAAAACAAAGTCTTTTGTTTTATTTTTCTATTGACAAGCCTTCGAGATATAGTAGACTTGCTTCCGATCAAGATTTATCAACCTTCCGAGCAAGACTGCGGGATTATTCTCCAATATGTACTTTGGTCGCGTCCGAGAAGTAATGACACCTTTCGATAAGTACTGGGTCGGGCCGAAGTACTGTGGATAGTCTCCGAAAAATCATTTGCATTCTTGATGTACCATCAAACCCCAAACACAGGGTTGATCATTTCCATGCACTCACACCCATGTCATGCGATGCCCCATGCATAAATGCAATGCAAGTGTTACAGATGTCATCATGCCGTGATGTACGCTACGTGCCACACGCAACATATAAATCACACATTACATGTCAAGTGTCATGATAAATCTTATAATTATTTTCTTATTTTTATCCCACATATATCACATAATTTCACATGTTAACATATTATTCAATTCTACAATAATAACACACCTTAGTCATTCGACCATAAATCCGCCATACTCGCCTCTAAAAATCTAGACATAGTCCGTAAATTCCACTTTATAACATCACACAAATTCAACAAGAAATCCCTCGCTCAGGCCATACTTAACTCGAGCATTTTAGATACAACTCTGCCCCGAAACAGGTTCCGTAAACTAACTCGACCGTGTCACGCCCGAAACCCACCCTATAATCGCCAATTCACACCTCAAGCCTTCACCGGTTTGAAGTGAAACGACACTAACCTTTCTTGTAATTGGATTTTTGTCCAATTACCAAACACTTTTTCAGAGTAAATGCGCAACCTTCTAAATTCATAAATTCTACAAATTCAAAATTTTATGCCAACAAAAATTACTTCTAAATATTCAAATCTCAATTATGCATGTCATATAAAGTTGTTCAGAATATAACAATATCTGGGATCTCCCAAATCCAACTTTGTACTAATATAAAAATTAATGCTATCATCCTAGTGACTTTCTCAATTAACTTTGAAAACCCAACATTTCACATAAACATGAACTTATTAGTTCAACATGATCCAGCATAAAGTTCTAATCAAATCCTAATGATGATGAATCCCCAACCTAGCCATCACTGCTCGTGGAAACTAAAAGTACCTGAAAATATGTCAACGAATGGGAGTGAGCTTAAAGTTCAATAAGAAACACTAATACATTTTCATGGATCAAAAAGTTTTCAATCATATAACAAATAGGAGATGTTTTTCATCAAAACTTTTGATTCAAAAATAAGATGGAACATTAACAAAATATACTTCAAAAAAAACATTTTCACATCCAATTCAAATCGGTTTCATATCAAATGTGATCCAAACAATTTCATATCAAATTTCCGATTCGTGACACTTTCATATCAAATCCAAAATCAAATACATTTCAAATATATTTTCTCCTCGGGTCATCAAATATCACCATGTCACTATGTGGGACTTTTCAATGGGTGGCTAGTCGCAAATTGCTTCTTTTAAAGTGGATCTGAACCAAACACTACTAGTACTAGTAACCTCTTCTAACCAACCCCTAGAGGTAAGGGTTCAAATCAATTATATTCCCCCACCAAGAAAATGTAAAGGTCAACTATTATATCCCGTTGACATAAATAGTGTCAACTATTATTCCTCAAGGACGTAGTTTAATCAACTGTAGTCAATATTTCATTTAAAAGTTCAAATTACAAACATCATATCTCCACATTTTATTGCATAAACAAAACAAATCTCAAAAGTATAATCATACAAAACTACTATTTTGATCCATGGATAATCAAATAAATAAAAAAAAGTAAAACTTTTCACAAACCAAGATTATATATAATTCAAGAAACAAACATCCTCAAACGGCGTAAAAACAAACAATTTTCTTTTTAAAAATCTTAATTAATATCCCTTACACGTACATATATATAAAAATAATAATATTTCTCAAAAGCTTCAGATAGAACTCCTTACCTCAAAGGAGTACTCAAAGCTGGAAAGAGCTAACCGAAGAATTTCACCTCAACGAATATTTCTCCTAAAATAATAAGGAAGAAACTATCATCATTACTTATTTATCTTTAAAAAAAAACTTTTCTAATTTGATATTCTTAACAATTATATTATTTTTGTTCACCTCAAACATATTGACAACTGTTCAAATGATAACTATTTGAATTAGGTAGTTTTAAAAATTTTATAAAACTCATATTCCTTTCGGATCTTATTTTAATAATTTATTTATTTTTATGCTCTTAATCCGAACTAAATCTTTACTAGAAAAAAGAAATAATATTAATACTATTTTACAAATTATATTATTACACAATACACATATAGCCTTTTTACCTAACAATTATCATATCTGACAACAAGTATTATTAACGGATCTTATTTCCTATAATTGCTAAATAATTATTCTAATCATATTCCTTATCAAATAAATTCTCAATCCTTAATAAAATATTTACTTGTCAAAACACATATATACATTTAAATACTTATCAAATGCATATATTTATACAAAATTCAAATTTTTCAAATTTATCCTATTTGCTTATCATTATTTTCTTAAAAAATTATCCTAAAACTTTTTCATTCTCATACTAAAGTAATCTAATATGATACCACCAATCCTTATTTTATTTTATTTCTAAAGAACGAAAGTGAAATCTAAATCTGACTTCTTCAGGGTTCATCTAAACTGAAAGAAAATTAAAGAATCTATGTAACACCGAGGAATTTGTATAGGTATAAGTTAGAGAAAATAATAATAACAGGAATTTGTATAGGTATAAGTTACAGAAAATAATAAATTTACAGAATTCAGATAGATATAAGTTACGGAAAATAATAACGGGCAGTGAATGTTTATAGCATACGTTATGAAAAATAATAATGATACTGGAATTAGACGTTATGGAAATAATGATAACTAATTAGACGTTATGAAAATAATAATGGTATTCAAATAGTAATAATTAATTACTTTAATGAAAAGACGCTATGAAAATAATAATGGTAATTCAATTAGTAATTAATTAATTAATTTAATGAAAGAGGGTAAAAATATAATTTTCCTAATAGATACCCCTAGTATAAATTAATTAAGAAGGAATCTTTCATTTTCTTGAGTTTCTTCTCTGGTCGAAGAATTCCAGATGACGTACTTACTGTATCTAGGGTTCAAAGAACAAATTTCTCTAGAGAAATATTTCTATCGAGGTGAAATTTTCTGATTAGCTCTTTCAAAGCTTTTGAGTACTCCTTTAAGGTAAAAGATTCTAATACAATTAAAAATTATTTTTATATGTATGTACGTAAGGGATTCTAATACACTTTTTAAAAATTATTATTTTTATATGCATGTACGTATTCTAATACAACTTTTCGAAAAATTATTATTTTTAGTATATATGTAATGTAAGGATGATAATGTGCAGATTTTTAAAAAAAAATATTGTTTGTTTTTAGCCATTTGAGATGAGAACTGCTTTAACCGAATTATATATAATCTTGGTTTATGAAAAGTTTTACTTGTTTTATCTCGATTATCCATGGATCAAAATTAGTTTGTATGATTGTACTTTTTGAGATTTGTTTGTTTTTACGAAAAGAAAATGTGGAGATATGATGTTTTGTAATGAACTTTGAATGAAATATTTGACTTCCTCGGTTAATTCGGCCCTCAATCCGAATAATAGTTAACACTATTTACCCTTTGGCTAACAGATATGAGGCTACACTATTCGCCCTTTGCCAAACGGGATATGGGCGAGCTGACTTTTACATTTTCTCGTGGGGAATGTAATTGATTTGAACTCCAAATTTCTAGGGGTTTCAAGCTGGGAGGTTACTAGTACTAGTAGTGTTTGGTTCCATTCAATCTTAAAGGAACACTCACATTAGCCACCCATTTGAAAGTCCCACATAATTGGGCACCATTTGATATTTGATGACCAGAGAAAAATATATTTGAAATGTATTTGATTTTGGATTTGATATGGAAGTAACTGGGCACCATTTGATATTTGATGACCAGAGAAAAATATATTTGAAATGTATTTGATTTTGGATTTGATATGAAAGTTTTTGAATCGAAATTTGATATGAAATTGTTTGGATCACATTTGATATGAAACCGATTTGAAATGGATGTGAGAATATTTTGAAGAATATTTTGTTAATGTTTCAACTTATTTTTGAATCGAAAGTTTTGATGAAAAACATCTCCTATTTGTTATATGATTGAAAACTTTTTGATCCATTTAAACTGTATTAAGATTTTTTATCGAGCTTTTTAGCTCACTCCCATTCGTTGGATATCTTTTCGTGCACTTTTATTTCCTCGAGAAGTGATGGCTAGGCAGAGGAACGGTCGGCTAATAATTCTGACTTGTGATTTTATATTGAATTTTTGTTTAACTGGTAGTTGTATTTATTTGGATATTCTGGTATTGAGAAGTTACTTGGATATTGATCCTTCAAATTCTATGTTAGATCAAAGTTGAGTTTGAGATTTCGAAATTTGTTCTAAGCATTCGAATTGTTTAAGCTTAAATATTGACAATGGATTTTGGATAGTGGATGTTTTAGTTTTGGATATTTAGAAGTAATTTTTATCGGCATGAAATTTTGAATTTGGAGAATTTAAGAATCTAGAAGAAGCAGGCCATCAATATGTGTTTGGTAATTGGACAAAAATCCAAGCATAAGAAAGGTTAGTAAATGCTTCACACTTCAAAACCTTCAGTCGAAGGCTTGAAGGTGTGAATTGACAGTCATGCCCCTAAGGTGGGTTTCGGGGCGTGACAATCTACATCAAAGAAATCTAGAAAAATAAAATAAGGAAGATCTTACATAGAGAAATTTGTTCTTCACCCTAGATCCGAAAGTCGTACGTCCCTCTCGGGAATTCCCACCGTTGTGGAGGGAACTAAAGATGAATAGAAATGATTTTCTTATCTTACTCCAATTTATTCCTCGGGTATCTATTAGAAAATTACCTTTACCTCTTTCATTAAAATTAATTAATTAATTACTAATTGAATTACCATTATTATTTTCATAACGCTCTAATTGAATTATCATTATTATTTTCATAACGCTTCAATTGAATTATCATTATTATTTTCATAACATATGCCTATAAAAATTCTTGTCATTATTTTCTAATTTATACTCATACAAATTCCTGGTCATTATTATTTTCCCGTAACTTATACCTATACAAATTCCTAGGTACATTTTCCTTCCTTTATAAAAGTTTAGTCCTCTAAACTTTACTTACCGTGAGTCTTGAAAATAATTGAGGATGTTTTTCTCATCTCTTCTTCTAACTCCCAAGTGGCCTCTCGATACTATTATGATTGCTCCATCGACTTTACTCAACTGACAACAACACGTCATAGAACCTTATTCATCACATCCACACTTTGAACGGGCACCTCTTCATAGGTCAAGTCCTCATAAATCTAAATAGGCTCCAACTCCACAACATGAGAAGCATCAAAAACATATTTCCTCAAGGTCGAAACATGAAACACATTATGAATCTTAGATAGGCCTCGGGACAAGGCTACTTTATACGCCAAGGTACCTACTCTCTCTAATATTTCAAACAAGCCCACAAATCGAGGACTGAGTTTTCCTTTTCTCAACAGATTTTCAACTTACGATTACTTTCCTTAATTAGTCATTAGTCTAAGTATGAAAGGTACTATCAAATTAACTTATTGTTTTAATGGTCAAAATCTATAAGTAAATTAAGCAATTCCTTATTACATACCATAGAATCAAATATTTCATACATTATCAAAATCTCCTAATATCGAGAAGCTAGTCCGATAGAAAATGATTAGACTTATCCATAAACAAACCATCATAATGAAACATTGTCATCAACTAAGGTTCTTGGTAACCCTATCACAAAATCCATGGTAATAAGTTTCCACACTCATTTAGAAATATAAAGTAGTTGTAAAGTACTATTAGGTCTTTGATGTAAACCTCCATATACGATCACACTGAACCCAAAGTCACAAATAATGTAATACCTTATTTCATATATGACCATCAAAATTCTGTCTTAGATATTTATACTTTTGCATCCTTTTGGGTAGATCTTGAAGCTTAATGTACAAACCTCCCTCAAAGTCGTTTATGTCTGAATATTTGCAAAGCAGGTTATCTAATCCCAAATTTCAAGATCTTATTATCTTATTAATTGTTCTAAAAGTTCAACTAGTTTCAAATAATTCCTTATAAGATCTTAATTATCCAAACAAATTTTGTAAGACCCGAGAAATTCCAATTTTTAGAATAAGGGCAAAAATCGTAAATTCGATTACAAAATTGTTATTTCGGGCCAAAAATCTAGAATTTATTCTCCGATCTCGGATGACAAAAACGCATTTCACCGTTGAATCTCGAGAAACCTAACTAGCACGTAAAATTTCGTAAATCTCCAGATAGCTCCGAGCTGATACGCTTCAAGGCATCGTAGCCGTGTCAGAACGATTTTCATGCGACGAAAGTCACATATAACACGCATCATGTGCCATAAGGTATGAGTAGAGAAACGATGAAAATGGACGACGAGGTAGTGCCACATCAATTCTCGTAAAAGAGGGACATAATGGTCGGCTTGGGATTTTTTGATTTTAAAGTCACAAGACAAAATAGTGTATGCTGCATCTTCTCCTTCATAAACAGTGCCAAAAAAAAAACGTGAGAGGGAGATTTTTTTTTCTTGGCAAGAGCTATTTTTGAGAGATTTTCCTAGAGAGAAACTTATCTTGAATAATGCATATCCAACCATGATGGTCTGACAAGAAGCAAGAACTGCTTAATGAGAGGTCACTGGTAATGGATTCGTGAGTTTTGACAAACCCAAAGAGGTGTGAAGTTTCTACTTCATGCTTATTCCCTTTAAATACTTTGCAAATGTTTGAGTTGAATGAGGCCGTGAGCGAAGAAAGGATCGGTCCCAAACCTTGGGACCGAATTGATATGAATTTGAGTACCATCGAGCACGTGGATCGCTACTACCGATCGGGTTGTCAAATCTAGCGATTTATTAAATCATGTATTGTTTGGAAAAAGGCCTAGAATGGCCGTTGAAATGCGGTTCACAAAGTGAACCGATGATTTGTTGAGTGTTAAACCTGTGAACCCTGTGGTTTTACTGTCTTGTGAATAGTGACACTTTAAAATATATTTTAAATTCAGGTTTCGGTCGAGTGATTTGCTTAAAGATTCTGTTTCGACGGCTAGCCCAAGTGAGCTAATTTTGATGTTTGAAATGATAATTACATGACATGATTGCGTGATTGATATTATGTGAATATGTGTGCATGCTATATATTCAGACAAGGACAGACTGTGACAACTAAGATACATTATTCCATATGCACTGAAACATCCTAGGACTATAGGAGTTAGTGCATGAGATGAGTCTAGAGGAAATGGTTCGGAGGGTTGTCTAAAAACACTAATTATCGGAGGGTAGTCCAAATTTAAAATATCAATCGTCGGAGCGGCCCAATTGATATTCATCGGAGGGTAGTCCACAACCAAATAATATATCAATCGCCTGAATCTACCAATTGATATATATATACACACGGAGGGTTGTCCACAATCAAACAAAACAATAATTTCATACGAGGCTTAGGCGAGTGAGAGAGTCAGAGGACTCCTGATCCGAGTTGGCCTCAGACATTCAAGTAGGATCATGCATTTGCTTGAATATTGTTTAAATTGGAACATTGCACGCATTTAGTGGTGAGTAGCCCATTTAGTGGCGATTCTCCCATCGTATATTAGCTCACTCGCCGTGGACCCCCTTTTACGTACGAGAGCGCAGGAGACGGCTCGCCCTAGAGGCCGAGTTATAGAAGGCTTCTGAATGTGGCTTAAGTGGTTTTGGCACGTATTAGAACTCTTAAGCTTAATATATGTATTGCTAAGAGTGAAAATATTGTAACTCTTTGTAACTATAGGATATATAGTTGATCTATAGTTGGTATGCATATTGAGTAATGTTTATGGGCCCAAGTGGTCGATTACTATGTGATTGGATATATTGGATTATATTGCAATCATTGACAGGATATGCAAAGTTTTGTATTCGCTGGGGTATTCCCCCGTACAGCCGAGACTCTTCTCGAATTTCTAAAAAGCGGCCGTGTAACCCGAATTTCCACTTGTATTCGCTACGACGTAGGTCAACGGACTCCCCGGGTTCGGGTGTCACAAGCCTTGCATCGTGAGCTTAGGCACTTAATACCAGGTGAGCTCCCAAGTCAGGGCATCCATCACCACCAGTGGTCATGTGAGCATAGGTATATGGAAACCTAGAGAATGAGGGCTCGGGCTTAGCCATGGCTCAGCAAGAACATCACCACTGTAGGGGTGTGGCCCGATGCTGAGTTTAGGTATGAGATTACTCAAATCACTGATTAAAATTCAGACACCACGCACGTGTGTTGATGTGTTTTGTGTGATTTGGTGAATTATCAAAGCCTGGGTGTGTACTTGCATGTTTCATGTGTTGAGATTTTTACGTGCTTGGTGATTAGCACATGGATGTTAGGAAATATTTTTAGAAAATATTTGAGTGGTACAGCAAAAATACAAAATTAAAAGCAAGCAACATAAAAGAAATAGATTTTTATAAATTTAATTGGTTTATTGGATAATGAATTCAAATTCTAATAATTTGAGGTTGAACACTAGTTGTTGTATAAAGAGGAAAGCTTTTCAGAGATTCGACCATTTTCCGCACTAAATGAATAATAACACACACACACTTCGAGTTTACTGTAAAACTGAAAAAGAAATTAAGGAAAAATAAATTTTATAATTATTTGGTCATTTAGGAGAAAATAATTTTCTAAGGTTTTATATGGTGTGAAACTCAAGAAAACTTAAATAAAATAAATTTTACCAAATTTATTTCAAGTTGTTGAAAATGAGAAGAAATTTTGTACAAAGAAAATAGATTTTTATAAATTTATTTGGTTACGAGGAGAGAAAATACTTTCTAAGATTTACAAGTAGTAAAATCAAGAAATGAGTAAAATAAAATTTTTACAAATTTATTGAGTGTTCAAGAAAATGAAAAAAAAAAAAATAGGTATATATAATTTTTCATGATTTTTCCAACTGCTGGAAATAACTGGAAAGAAGGGAGAAAGAATAATGAGAAAAAAAATGTCATAGGCAGAC
This sequence comes from Tetrastigma voinierianum, assembly GCA_016808115.1. NCBI lineage: Eukaryota > Viridiplantae > Streptophyta > Magnoliopsida > Vitales > Vitaceae > Tetrastigma > Tetrastigma voinierianum. The sequence continues at coordinate 28,168 of JAEQBH010003238.1, read as the reverse complement.
CTATTACACGCTAATTGTATTGCAAAAGGGAAGGATGTGCTGTAAATACACATCAGACAAGGTAGATTTAGGCTGGTAGGCTTAGGAACTGTATTGCAATACACCAAGGTGTATTGCAAGTCAAGGTGGCTTGTGTGGGTCAAGGTATTGCAAATACACCAAGTGTATTGTGACCGGAAGGAGTCGAGGAAAGGTAGCTTGTATCAAGAATACATGCTTGTACAGACTCCAAGAAAGGTCGCAGGACGACGCAATACACCATGGTGTATTGTGACAAGAAGGAGGGTCAATACGTGGCCGTATTGCGAATTTCCAGCCACGACACGGCCAGCGCAAGACAACACACGCCCACGATGACACACGGAGGCTCGCGACACGCGCATCACATCACTGCCAGGCATGGGGCAGGCGCGCGTGGGCGCGGCACGGCGCGTGGCATGGCGCGCAGGGGCGCATGCATGAGCGCGGCGACACGGCGGCTTGGGCTGCGATACGGCAGGGGGCCTCGGCCACGACACGGCCAGGCCTGCCCACGATACGGCCAGGCGTGCCCGTGCGCGCCTCGGGTGCCTACCGGGCCGCCTTGGGTGTTTTATGCACTCGACTCGCTTGACCCGGCTTGACTCGCATCGTTCTCGAGTCACTAAATGAACACTGCTTATAAAAATTACGCCTTTAGAGATATTGGTATTGTATTTAACTACCATTCAAATCGCGGATCGCGCTTGGTGAGCTGCAGAGGGAACCATATATGCATGGTGTAATGTATAGGAAAAAGGGGTGAAATGGGATAAGGCTAGGAACCATGACCTGGTGGATTCGATATTGAAATGAACGAGAAAGCTAGAATTTTATTGAAATAAGACCCAGTGGTTGGAATTCTAGCTACACTTAGAAAATGAACTGGTCGGGCTCATGGTTGGGTCAAGTCTATTAGGCAATTAGCATCCGCATTACTAGTTAGATCAAAATGAAAAATTGTACGATTTCTGTTGCCATGTTAATTGTGTAAATGGCTAGTAGAGGACGTCCACAGGGCACTGGTCAGGCACCACCGACAATTGACCAGTCACAAAGATGGATCGGGCCGGGCCTTTGTAGAGGCCGAGGTGTGCTGCAGAGGTCGCTATTGCAATGTGCTAGCATAAACAGTAGTCGTGGAGATTCTAGTAACCCCCAGAGGTTTAGGACACATCATCCCCCAACATTCACAGGGGGAGGAGATCCGATGGTGGCCGACCATTGGTTTATGCAGATCGAGAAGGTGTTAGAGGCCATGGAGATTACCTCTGACACGACCAGGATTAGACTAGTCACAAGTTCTAGCTAGAGAATGAGGCCCAACATGGTGGAAATGGGGCAAGGACCTCAGAGACCTAGAGAGGAGCCACAGACGGAGTCTCCCCTGTGGATTGGGTAAGGGAGAATAGGATGATATGTCGAGGTTGCAGCTTGAGATCTCGGGACTCTACTTACAAGGACTCCGAGGATCATGGACATGTCCGAAAGTTCGATGTCATCCTGGGGTGGATGGACCGGGCCGACAATCTTACAAGATCAGCATTCCATCGTGAGCTGCAGGAGTGGCTACCGCCTCATGCGGTGACTCCAGAATCGTATGGTATTTCAGGGGGACAAGCATGACATTTTGCCCCAGACAGTATACGAGTCCAAGTGTCTGGGACAGTTAGCGGGTTGGCTCGCGAGCCTTACCCTAGAGGACGAGGGGAGATCAGACTTGGATCTACCTCAAGTAGTGTGCAAATATGTGGATGTTTTTCCAGATGAGCTACCTGGACTACCTCCACCCGAGGGCAAGAGACTTCGCATCGAGTTATACCCCGGGTATTCTCCCATCTCTATGACTGCATAGATGGCACCCCGCTGAGTTGCAGGAACTCGCAGTCCGCTTAAAGGAGCCATCGACAAAATTCATTAGACCGAGCACTTCACCATAGGCGCCCATCTCTATTTACTTAAAAAGAAGACAAGACCCTTTCTCGATCGGGTGGAAGACTATCGACATGAATATGGTTGGTTTATCAAGAATCGCACCATTAATGGTGATCACCATTTGTTTGATCATCAATTGAGAGGAGCCAGCTCACTTCCAAGATAGACTTCACGGTTACCATCAACCGAGGGTCGGGAGACGGGATATCCCTAAGACAAATAAGACGCAAGTACGGGCACTTTTAGTTTACTAAGGATGCCCTTTCGATCGATCGACGCACAAGAACATGGACCTCATGCATAGGGTATCCCAACCCTATTTAGACACGCCAGAAATCTTCGATGACATTCTACCACTCCCAAATGCAGGAGCATGAGTATCACTCTGAGGATCGCTTACAAATGCATTGAAATAACTATCAATATACGCTGTGATCAAGAAGTAGTTTTAGCCTTATCGAGGGAGATTTTTAGGACACGTAGCCGCATCGAGTGTCACCAACCTAGAGAAGGTCGAAAAGATGAGTTGGGAGAGACCGAATGTCAATCTTCTGAGATACGTAGAGTTTCTCAGGATTGGCCGGCATTACCGTAGACACGAGAATGGGTCAAGTTGTCCATTCGATGTGATCATAGACTTCGCCACGGTGATTACTGACCTACGGTCGGACTCGACCATAGAGAGAGAGATTGAGGATACTTGAACACTGATACGTGTTGGCAATAAGAGGAGGATCGCTTCTCCTAGTTCGGGAAGAGGCGTAAGACTTCGTCACACTAGTTTTAGGACTAGGGCCGATTGAGCATGAGGGCGACGGATTCGCCTGCAGACGTGGATCCTAAGATTGGGACAATGCGCCCGTTAGCCATAGGACAGGAGAGTATACAGCCCATTCCTCCACACCCTAGAATGGGTCAGAGGAACCGGTTTTAGTTCGGGTGTTATGCTGCCACTCCCAATGCCACGTATAGGCCAGAAAGCCGCAGTGTGGGTCGGTCACGACAGATCGTGAGTCGAAAGCAAATGGCGCAGGCACCTGTGTAGCGGCAGACATATCGGGTTGCTTGATGTCAGGCTTGACATGGATGAGTTGACAACCATCGAGTTGTCAGTAATTGAGACCTTAGCCGGGTTGTCATACCCGACACGGCATTGGATTTGGGATTAGAGGTTAAGGCCTTTAGAGAAGCCAGGTATAGATGTTCTTCCCTAGAATGTAGGGTGAGAGTTGACCTGATAGGTCGAGATTATGAGTGAGAGATCTCCGAGATTATGCTCATGGTGGAACCGGGATTGGTTGTCACAGTATAGCATCGTTGCGTTCATGTGCACGGTAACATCGCGTTGAGTCGGGTGTGGGTGCACGGTACGGTCATTCACCACTCTTGGTGAGTGTGGGTTGAGTTGTCTTTGGAACTACGTTCAATGAAGACTCTTAGTTCGAATCAGAAAGTGAAGAGTAATTAAAACGTATTGGGCAAAGCAAAAAGGGGGCCCGTAAATCCCCTAAGGTGAGAAGCCTAGAGTTAGGGTGTAAGAGACCCGGGGAAATACCCGACCTCTCTTGCGGTGGGTGTAAGAGACCGAGGAGACATCCCAAATTTCCTCTGTAGAACGTATCAACAGCTCAAAGTGTAGTTCTAAGAGTTATGTTGCCCGACATATGAAAATTAGACAATACAGCTTAAATTATCACATAATTTAGAGTTGAGTGATGGGAGTCGGGAGTGACTCGAGATGAAAACACACGGACAAAGCTATCATGTAGACTTAAAGTTGAATGATAGAGTTCGAATGACTCGAGATTTAGATACCTATTGGAAATCACGTCAAGTGTTGCTGAAATGGGCAAGGGCTAGGTAAATGGATGTCATTCATGACATGGACAGATCGACGTCCATTGGATTGCTGATTGTTACCTTAGAGAGGTTAGCGTTACACGCAAGCAAGGGCTAGTATGGTTACGTGTCAGATGATTACATATTTTATGTTGCAGGACATGCCGCAAGCATTCGGCCCCGATCATAAGGGTAGAGGGATTAATTGCCCTTAGGGGAATTCGCCTACAACAATGATTATCAGGCGAGTGTACGAATGGCACCATACGAGGCATTGTACGGGAGGCCATGTAGATCACCGTTATGTTGGACCGAGGCGGGAGAGAGCTCCATCACTGTCCCGATTCGATTAGAGTATTAATCTCCGAGAAGGTGAGTTGATACGATAGCGCTGCCTTTCTGTTTCTTGCAAGAGCAAGCACAAACAATCTTTAGAGTTCGAGGTTAGTGATCGCGCTGAATGATGCCTAAGAGAGAGTGATCGTCGGCAGAATACGGAAGTTATCGCTGAGTTTATCGCCTTTCGAGATAATGAGAGGATAGGCAATCAAGGCGCACGGCTACTTTACCGCCCAAACATGTCGTGATGTCCACGAGGTGTTTCACGCCCATGCTCCTAAGTATACCCGTATCCAAACATGTGGTGGATCGGGGACAGATCGAGGCTGACACCGACGGACCTTTCTCGAGGAGGGACCAAAGGTGCATTGTTGATAAGCCAGGATCAGGTTTTGCGACGCAAAACCGCGAGGCTACCAAGGTACTATGGAGGCACTCCATGGGAGTAGAGGAGTCCACGGGAGCGAGGACACGATGCGCCACTTATCCCTTCTTGTTTAGGGGATGAAGGTACGCATCAGTCGCTTAATTTAAATGACTGCTTACGTATGGTAGAGTGCGTTATATATGCATATGTGCGTGATTAGGATTGTCCCGAACTTCGGGACGAAATTCTTTTATGATGGGAGAATGTAAGACCCGAGAAATTCCAATTTCTAGAATATACAAAATCGTGAAATTCGATTACAAAATTGTTATTTCGCTTAAAATATGGAATTTATTCTTCCTGATCTCGGATGACGAAACGGATTTCACCGCTGGAATCGCTTCGCGAAATCCCAATCAGTACGTGAAAATTTCGTAAATTTTCGATAGTTCCGGAGTTGACACGCTGGCGGCACGCGTTCGTCGAATCATCTCGGCGAGACGTCGCATGGTACATCACATGCAGGTGTGCAGCAGAGAAATATTAAATGGACACCAGAGCAGCATCGGTTATCACCTGAGTAAAAGAGGACATAATGGTCATTTTGGATTTTGATTTTAAGTCACAAGGTGACAAAATGTTGTATAGTGCATCTTTCTCCTTCATAAAACCAAAGCAAAACATGAGAGGGAGATTTTTTTTCTTACAGTAGCCATTTTTGAGAGATTTTCCTTAGAGAGAGAAACTTCTCTCTAGAAATACACGCGATCCAATCGTTGGCGGTCTCCGGGACAAGAAGAAGAACTCCACGCTGAGAGAGGGCTTTATGGTATCGGATTTGTGAGTTTTTGACAACCTAAGAGAAGCTTTTCCTTACTTCATGCTTTTATTCTTTAAATACTTGCAAATGTTTGAGTCAATGAGGCCGCGTGAGAGGTCGCTTGATCGGTTCCAAACCTCGGGATCGACCTCGATATGAATTTCAGTACTTCATTGAGCAATTTGCGGATCGCCACCACCGGACGGGTTGTCAAATTGGGTGATTTGGCATTAAATCATGTATTGCTCGAAAGGCCTTCGGAATGGTCAGAGATGCTGGTTCACAAAGTGAACCGATGACTTGTTGAGTGTTGGAACCGCGAAACTGTGGTTTTACCGCTCCTAGAATAGGACACGAAAATATATTTTTTGCGGAAAATCGGTTTAGTCGAGTGATTTAAATTAAATTGCTCGTGTTTGATCATTATCCCAAGTGAGCTAATTTTGATATTTGAAATTATAATTACATGACATGATTGCGGTGATTGATATTATGAATATGTGCATGTTTACATATTTGATCGGTGGATTGGGATCGTATTGGAAATGGCATACATAGATTCCATACGACCAAACATCCTAGGACTATAGGAGTTAGTGCATGAGATGAGTCTAGAGGAAATGGTTCGGAGGGTTGTCTAAAAACACTAATTATCCCAAATTTAAAATATCAATCGTCGGAGCGGCCCAATTGATATTCATCGGAGGGTAGTCCATTAAATCAAATTAATATATCAATCGCTCTGAGCGGCCCAATTGATATATATATACACACTCCGAGGGTTGTCCACAAAATCAAACAAAAACACACTCTCATAATGAGGCCATGAAGGGAGAGAGTCAGAACTAGACTGAAGTTACTCATGGTAGACATTCAAGCAGATCATGACTATGCTGAATATGTGTTTAAATTGAACATTGTAATCGCAGATTAGTAGTGAGTAGCCCACTTGGGGTGGCGATTCTCCCATCGAGTATTAGCTCACCCCGTCGGACCCCCTTACAGTACGTGGAGCGTGCGAGGAGACGGCTCGCCCTAGAGGTCGAAGTTCTAGAAGAAAGCCTAATGTGGCTTTGTGGTTTTACATGTATTAGAACTCTTTAAGTTTAATATATGTATTGCTAAGAGGAAAATATCGTAACTCTTGTAACTATAGACACAGTTGATTCATAGTCAGGTATGCATATCAGTATTGTTTATAGCCCAAGTGGCCGTATTACTCATGTGATTGGATATATTGCAATGTTTGGGACAGGTATATGCAGATTTTGTATTTGGGTAGAGCTCCCGTACAAAGGAGACTCCCGCCCGACTTCTAAAAAGTGGCGGTCGGGTAACCCGACCTCCACTTGTATTCCGCTGCCGACGGCAATAACCACCCCTGCCCGAGTAAGGCCAAATTTAGCTGCACCATAATGCTCAACATAAGAACTCTTAAAATCCAAAGGTATAACATGACTTGTAAACATCTCAAATCATATACTAATCAAGTTTAGACTGAACGCAAACAGATTTCCATGAATCAATTTTTTTTCTATTTAAGGCATAAATCACAAGATTCTCATTTTTTTTATTAGTACTAAATAATGTCATCATAATCTCTAAGTAATTGTATCAATATCTTCTTTTTCTTGCTTAAAAATCATTTTAAGAAGACAAAGACTTCAAACTCTCATAAACTATGAGTAGATCATAAATAAGACAAATGTCTTCATATCTTAAGTGCAAAAATCATTTTACTCAACTTCAAATCATAATAAGGTAATTTTCTCTATCTTAAAAATTTCAAATGTCTATATATATCAATTTTTTTCCATGTTGCATAAGAACACAACATAAATCCTAATGAAAGGCATCATTATGCAAAACTAATCTTTTTGAACCCAATGAAATAATCAAAATAAGAGTTGCTACTAATTTGCTCTTCAACCTGCGGAAGTTATCATCATAGTTATAAGACCAATCAAACTTAACTTCTTTCTATGTCACCTGAAATATAAGATAATCTTTTTAGAGATCTCTTAATAATTTATTTGTAAGAATCAATAAATCCCAAGAAACTTCAAACTTTAATAACAATATCATATCCTTTTAAATTTCAAATTGTTTTCATCACTTATCACATTGACTTAAAACACTTAACAACACTTCTAAGCAAATAACTACCTTGCAAGGCTTAGCTTATGAGTAACAATTTATCCACATGTTTCTCTCAACTAAAACTCAAGATAACTAAGAATATGGAAAGACAATATTTTCAAAACTATCAACAATTAAAAGGTAGTAAGCTCCTTAATTCATCCTCAAAATCAAACAAAAACCTTAATGTTTAATGAGTATTAAGTCAATTCAATATTCTTCTTACCAATCGTCATAAAATAACTTCAAACCACCATATTGTCCATAATGACATGTCCCAAAGAAGTGACAAATTCAAATCATAATTCATATTGATAAAAGTATATTCACTAAACCAACAAACTAAACAAAGACAAAAGAGTGTAGTGAACTTTAACTAGTCACCAAGAAATCAATTATCTAATATACATTTGTAAAGAATGCTAAGAATACACAAACGGATATGAACTATCAACTAACACGTCACTATATATCGACATAGACAAACTTAAACAAGTTCCCATTAAGATCATAAACCTATAGCTCGATACCACTCGTCACGCCGTAAACCCACCTCAGGGGCATGATCGCTTACCACACCTCAAGCCATCTTGAAGGTTTGAAGTGGAACGACGCTAACCTTTCTTAATCGGATTTTTGTCCAATTACCAAACACTTGTCTCGTGAGTAAATGCACAACCTTATAAATTCATTAATTCTCTAAATTCAAAATTTCATGCCAACAAAATTACTTCTCTAAATATTCAAATTCAATTATGCATGTCATATAAAATGCTCATTTGAAACCCCGAGAAAATCCAATTTTCTGAAAAGGGTAAAATAGTAATTTCGCACAAATCAAATTTTTCTGTATCTCTACGACGAACGGACTTTTTCGCTGAAATTGTCTCTCGAATTTAGCTACCACGGTTCTCGCTGATTCCGAGGTGGCTCGATTTCACGTTGGCATACGCAAGCGCCTGGATGACACATGCATATATCGGGATGCCACATGGCACCATAAAAGAGTGACACTTGGCACAAAAATAAAGGCTCACAATTAGCATGTGTGGGAATGAATCCCACGGCTCACATGAAGCCATGGCTGATGATGTCATAAAAGGAAATAAAAGAATAGCGAATAAAGACGAAAATCGACACACACGAGACTTGAGGAAATGGGGAGGAAATTTCCTCCTTTTGACCGAATGAGTGGTTGCTCCAAAAAGCGCAGAACACCCCCCCCCTCTCCAAAGGAGTAAGAGAAATGAGAAAAGGAAAACTCCTGCAAGAGCCTCTAAAGACAGCTGTCATCAGACATGTCCCGCATCAGTGCTGATCCTACACCCAGCGAGCATAGTCCAAGAGAGAAATGACTCTACAAGGGCTACTCCCCACCTAAGCGCACATGCACGGTTAACATGAAACAAACAAACATCCAAGTAAAATGTCCACATGAATGTCATATGTCATGCATGAAATGCTTTACGCTCATATCCCGAGTCACTCGCCGACTCCTTCACACATGCCTATGCCAAGTGTGACAACCGTCACTGGTAGTACCAATGACACCATATACCGATGTTAGTTGATGGCACAATATCCAATCTGATTGGAACATAAATGCAGCGGATTTTAAAATTTTTTATCTCTTAACCCACTAAGGATCACATGCGTTTACAAAAACCGGGCCAAGGGTAAACGAACTTTACCTCTTGTAGATCGACTACAAGCCTTCAAAGTCCAAGGCCTTGGTTTATTCGATCTTCAAAGGTGCCGCTTTATGAAAAGCTTAACACCCTCTACAAGTATCTAATATCACCTAACAAATAATGAACGATCTTGTTGAATGCTAGTTCAGGTTCCGTCTTCTCAAAACGAAATTAGGGTTTTATTTTTCTTTTCTCTCGTTTTGGTTGTTCTTATAAAAGACAACTACTACAAAATATATATGTCTCACATATATATATCTATATAAGTCTGCTAGGGTTTAAGTCAAAAACGAATTTTTTATTATTATATATTTAAAACTCTTTTAAATAATAACAATTTAAATTCAAATCCTTATCAGATAAGGAATCGAATTTATAAAACTCTTTTAAATAATAACAATTTAAATTCAAATCCTTATCAGATAAGGAAACAAATTTATATTATTATATATTAAAACTCTTTAAATAATAACAATTTAAATTCACATCAAAAAACAAAAACCCTTTACGTATTATTTCCTTATCCAATAAGAAAATATAACAAATTGTTTGTTATAATAGCTTCACGAACATTACAAAGAGGCCTAAACTGGCATTTTGATCCTACAGTCATAAGTGGCCTCTAGCAAGACATTATGACTACCTAAGTTAAATGAAAAGCTCATGATCCGAGACAACTCTTAATATAGCTAATGAAACTTTGCCTCATGATATCTTTTGATAGAATATAAGGCATGGACAAAGTCCACCTTATATCGTTTCTATCTTTGATTACCGGAACCCTGGGATTAAACAAATGATATTGATCTCCATCAATTCATTTGAGCACCCACTCATGCATTTCGCCCCAATTGTCGAGGGACTCTAGAGATATCTCTCTTATAATAAGAGGGACAAATTTGCATCTTAATCGCCATATCTCACTACATAATTTTATTATGTTCAAGTATAACCTTATAGTCATTCGACAGACAACGTTTACTTATAATAAAACACAATATTCTTATGTTGAGAACTATAACGATTTCGTGTCAAAGGATTTAATGACAATAAACTATTAGAGATTAATCCTATGACTTTGATCCATGTATTAATCTCAAGATCTGGGTCTATCCAATATTTGTTCTCAACAAAATAGATATAAATTTGATCTAGACTTCATACACATATTCATCCCATGAATATCAATCAAACTTTATACTAATCTTAATTCATTGTTATTCCTATAACAATAACCGATTAGGGACATTTTAGAAGTCAATTAATACTATTCAAGGACATTATATATAATAAACATGCAAATCATCAAAATAATAAATTACAATAGTCAAAATACCATGTCCATACACAAAGCCTAGAGCACTATTAACACCCCACTTACGCTAGGCCCATTCATCAATGTATCTAATAACATGAACCTAACACATGACGTATCATGCTTTTGTTTCAGGTAGGGTGCTTAAATGGATCAAAGAACATTATCATATGTTGGAACTCGTATATCTTAACTTCACCTCTCTTTGGAATCTTCCATATCAACCGTTTTCAGCATTTTTATCTATGAAGCACTTTGACTTAAACCAATCAGCCCCTTAGATCTATCTCTATAGATCTTTATCCCTAGGGATAGGCAGCCGCTTAAGTCTTTCATTGAGAAACACTTCCTAACCAAGACTTGACATTCCGCAAGGTGTGGATACCATCCCCAATGAATAAAATGTCATCAACATATAAGACCAAAAATACAATTATGCTCCCACTAATTTTCTTATAAACACAAGGCTCATCTTCATTTTTGACAAATCCAAACCCTTTGACTGATTCATCAAAATGAAGATTCCAACTCCGAGAGGCCTGCTTCAAACCATAAATGGATCTTTAGTTTCAAGATATTTCACGTAATTCTTAGTGTTGTAATAAAACCCTCAAGTCAGTGTTATGTACACATCCTCAAGTAAGTCTACAGAAACGTTAGCTTAACATCCATTTGCCAAATCTCATAATCATGATATGCAAAGAATGGTAATAAGAATTTGGATAGACTTAAGCATAACTACAAAGAAAAGTTTCATCATACCATACCATGAGTTTGTTTGAAACCTTTTGCAATCACCGCTGTATATGCACTTTGCCATCCATGTCGCTTCTTTTAAAAACCCATTTGCACCCAATGGTCTTTGTACCTTCAAAAATAACACAATGTCCACACCGATTATCAGCATGGATTGAATTCCCTCGTACTTCACGGGCCAACCATTCTCGTAGTCCTGATCCAACATACTTTGATAGGCAGGGTTCATTTTGATCCACCAACAATACATCATGGTTATCAATCGCAAGAAATCCATATCTCGGCTCATGACGTATCCCCATCGTGACTACGAAATTTTATGCTATAGAGGTCCACAACAATATTTTGTTAACTATGAGCAGTTCTGTGCCACGTCCGGTGTGGCGCGTTCTCGTGTGTGGGCTTCAGTCGTACTTTACTCCCACCGGTTCCTTTAGAAATAAATTTCTAGAAAGACACCATTTCGAGCAAACACTTGTTCTCTATGGATTGTAAAGTAGTATCCTTAGTCTCTTTAGGATACCCCACAAAGACATTTATCGATTGGCTCCAAATATTTGAAACTCGACGCTTGCATAAGTTTCACAAACCCCAAATCTACAGCACAAACCGGGCCTTACTCCACATCTCATATGGTGTCTTTTCAACCGCTTCTTGATGGAACTCGATTTAGTGTGAACTAAATTGCTTCGGGCATAACTCAAAAGGTAAATGAAAGATTTGGTTGACTCATCATAGATCGAACCATATCTAATAAAGTTTGATTCCTCATCTCAGACACACCATTCCACTGTATGCTCCGTGGAGCACTGTAAATGATTCCACAAGTTCCAAGATGGTCATCAAATTCTCGTTTAAATATTCGCCACCGATCAGATCGTAAGTGCCTTGATCGTCTTGCCAAGTTGGTTTTCAGACTTCATTTTGAAAGATTTGAACATTTCAAATGATCTCGAGATTTATGTCTCATCAAGTAGACATAACCATATCCGCTGGGGTTACCGCAAATGTAATGAAGTAATTTGTAACCTCCCTAGCATCTGAACTTAATGGTCCACATACATCTGCATGTATGAGATCCACAATTAATCGGGCCCTTCAATCGCGTCCAAGAAAGGGATCCTTTGTCATCTTACCTAATAGACAAAATTCACATGTATCATATGATTCAAAATCAGATGAATTCAAAAGTCCAACTTGATGGAGTTTTGAGATGCGTTTCTCATTTATATGGCCAAGGCCACAATGCCAAAGATAGGTTGAATTTAAATCATTGGACTTAAATTTAGTAAGAGGTTATAGACATGAGAATTGTCGATTAGCGTTCATAACATAAAGACTATCCCGTAAATAGGTATTTGTATAGAACATGTCTTTATGAAAATGGAGCAATTATTATTCTTAATAATAAAAGAAACCATCATTATCCAAACAAGAAAATCTAAATAATATTCCTACACATTGTATAACATAATAGCAATTGTCCAAAACTAACAAAATCCCACCGGGCAAAGTGTTCATAACTTCCCACAAACAAAAGCAAAGAACTTTTTGCTCCATTACCTACTTGTAGATCACCTCGCTCTTCTTCGCTTGTCTACTCCTTTTGAGCCCCTACACATTTGTACAAATGTGAGATCCACATCCAGTATCTAATACCCAGGAACTAGAAGGAGAAAAATTAATCAGATAACATAAATAATCTCAAGAACCGGGTCTCACCAGCCTTCTCTTCTTTAGATCCCTCTAAATACAACTTGCAACTTCTCTTCCAATGACCAAAGTTCATTGCAAAAGAAACAAACACCCTCCTTTCGGGATTTAGCCTGGGGTCTGTGCTCGCCTGGGCCGGTGCATCACCCCATTACCCTCGCTCTTTGCCTCGCCTGCCCCCTCGCCCTCGTTCGTTTTTCTCCTTCCATTTTGAACCATCGTAACATGGCCGTGCTTGATTTAATATCGCCACGTTTTAAGCATCATTGCTGGGAGATAGATTTGTCCATTTCATTCATGTTATAGTTCATGACAAACCGCCGTAACTATCGCCCATCGAATTCGTGGATCAAATCGGGCCACAACTCTCGCTCAACGGAAACTAAGCCATCAAGGTGCTCAATATAGCCTTTCATTTTTAGTCAAGGAAGTTAGTCCTAGTAAGTTTATCCTTCTCAAGGACTGATCGCAGTGACATAGTAGAATTGTTGTTGTTATTGTTGGCCATCTACAATGAATGCAAAGTTCGATAAGTATTTTGATTATGAAAATTCTCACTTCAAATTAACAACCCTCAAGAATAATCATATTAACTAATGAGCTAAGATCCATATTTTACTCAACTTTAAGTCAGCTTTGGCATGACAATTTAAAATTAAGTTATTTAGGTAGGTAACTCTTACCAATTACATCTCATGCAACTCTTAGATATTTATGGGATTTTGACATCATATGTCCCGGCATGTTTAAATCCCATCTAATGTTATTAGGCCCAAAAACCGCTTTGATAACCTAATAAAGGTAAACCATTTAACATATGGGTAGCACCATTACTCATCTTGTTCACTAATGTAATCCTAATGTACTTCTACTTTGGTATAACCCACATTAAGGTGATAAAAGGTTTTGACAAGCAGCCAAATATGATGGCATGTTAGCTTTAAATTTTATGTGAGGGATCTTGATTGATTTTAATTTTCAATTAATAGATCTCATCATACATCTAGTATCACATACTCATGTAACATCATACACAACATTTAATACATCCATATAATAAACATGTCACAGTATGGCCTTAATCTAGATTGATCTCCATAAGCCAATATGAAGATCAACAAATATTCCTAGGTAGTAATATGTACTCCATGATGTCGATTTGACCTCACCAACTTTATGATAGACACCTAGCTCCTCCATCATCATGGTTGGATTACATGACTTCGTGGTTTCAATGTTCTTGTTTCATTAAACAATTAAATAAATACTACTAATAGTAAAATAAAATTACAATAAAATAAAATTGGCATGCAAGTCGTATTTAATAATAGCAACCCTGTAAAACAATAATAATAACCTCGCCAAACACATCAAGGGTTAAAAGGCCACATCGTGCACCATGTGAAGCAACACAACATGCAAAATATATCATGTTATCATATAGCATAAACAATTTGCATTAAAAGAAATATATTATAACAGGCGTGTATTTAAAACCAATTAAATTCATAAGGTGCTACGTAGAGCTGTTACGGCGGTTCCATCAGAAACACTAGAGTTTTGTCTCAAAAATTAAATTTTCATTGATCTCATCAATAAAATTTTGAATAAGCCGAAAGTCATCAAAATCACATTAAAACAGCATATTATGTAATCTCATTACACATAGGGCTTATTTTCGAGACCAATTACAAATCAATCATTGATAAATCAAAATTGGATATATGAATTCAAATTTCATATTAACTGATTAAGACAGCTAAAATCATATAACATGCTATTAAACACTTTAATGGCAATATCCCATTCGATTCTTAATCATATTAATCTAATCCTTTTAGGTTTCGTGAGATTCAATCAATTAATGACTTAACAAAACCTATTAATCGCTTCGAGACAAAACCATAATATCACATATATTCAAAAACGCAAATCATGCCGTGAATCATATACATCACATACATACGATCAACATGGCATTATCGATTTTTATGAAAAACACAAATGGCCTGATACCACCGCGGTTACTTAATATCCAATAAGGGACTGAACATAAATGCAAATCATAATTTAAAATTTTTTTATCCCTTAACCCACCAAGGATCACATGCGTTTCATAAAAAACCGAAGGAAGGGTAAACGAAACTTACCTCTTGTAGATCGATTCGTCAAGCCTTCAAAGTCTGCATCTTGGTTTATTCGGATCTTCAAAGGTGCCGCCTTTCCGGGTGCCACCACCCTACAAGTATCCACACACGAACAAATAATGAACGATCTTGTTGAATGCTAATTCAGGTTCGTCTTCTCAAAACGAAATTAGGGTTTTTTTTCTTTCTCTCTGTTTTGGTTTTTCTTAGAGTAAAAGACAACTACTACAAAATATTTATATATTATTACATATTTAAAACTCTTTTAAATAATAACAATTTAAATTCAAATCCTATCGGGATATGAAACACTTATATTATTATATATTTAAAATCTTTTTAAATAATAACAATTTAAATTCACATCCAAAAAAAAAAAAACAAAACTCCTTTACGATTATTTCCATTCAATAAGAAAATATAACAAATTAATTATTTGTTATACTTAAATCAATGAATTTAACTCCTTTCTCAAAATTAAATTAATTTAAATAACAACTAATTGTTATTTGTAATTTAAAATAATCTCATCATTTTAAATTACTACAGTAGTGAAAACCAAATCGTTAGTATTCGCTCTTAATGTGCGACCATAGGTTCAATGCTAACATCACGCAGCCTAAATCACATTTTGATCCTGCAAGTCAAGGCGCCACTGCTGTGCCATTAATATGACTACCTGCTAAATGAAAAGCTCATGATCCGAGATTCAACCTTAATATAGCTAATGACATAATCCTTTTGTCTCATGATATCTGATACAATGAGGCATGGACAAAGTCCACCTTATATCGCTCTATCTTTGATTACTCGAACCCAATTAGATTCACAAACAATGACATTGATCCCATCAATTCATTCGGAAAGCACGACCATGCATTTCTCGCCTCACTGTCGAGGGACTTAGAGATATCTCTCTTATAATAAGAGGGACAAATATTCCCATCTTAATCGTCACACCTCACTACATAATTCTTCATGTTCAAGTATAACTTTATAGTCATCCGATGAAGACAACGCTTCGATTATATCAAACACAATATTCCTTATGTTGAGAACTATAGCGTATCTCGTGTCAAAGGATTTAATGACACAAACTATTAGAGACATTTAACTTCATGACTTTGATCCATGTATTAATCCCAAGACGTTTCTGGCTCAATATTTGTTCTCAACAATAGATATAAAATTCCATTTATATTCCGGTCTATCCCATGAATATCAATCAATTATACTATCTTAATTCATTGTTATTCCTTAGCAACAATAACCTATTAGGGACATTTAGAATACTAATATTGTTACCAAGGACATTATATATAATAAACATGCAAATCATCAAAATAATAAATTCTCATAAATAGTCAAAATACTATGTCCATACAATAGCTCAGAGCACTATTACTAACAACCGAGCCCTTATCGGCTCAATACTAGCACCTAATGTGTGTGACGCCCCAAACGTGTCCGTTGACTACCCGCCAACCGCTGAATTTTGAGATATACTGCCTCGCTTACGAGACGCACACATGAGTAAAATAGCCACGTGGGGCCCATACATCCATACTCACAAACACAGATCTCAACTATATTTTCATAGTTTCGGCGTTCGTTTCTACAAAAAGCTTTACATATTTACAAAAGGTCACTAAAGCCACATTTCGCTTTCTTCTTAAAGATACCTCTACTGCACGCCCCGGATAGTCCGCACCGAAAGGTCTCACGACAGCCAGCAGCCCGCAAGAGAAAGTTTTCCGCCAAGGGTTACCTCTCCCACCTAAAATGCATGGCGCACCGGCATATATAAACAAGCAATCACATTCCATACAATTATTCTCTCTATATGAAATGTCTATAACATGTACGAGATGCAACCCCTCATGCTCACGACCCAAGTCCCAACCGACTTCACACTCGAATGCCATGATCAAACCTCGCCACACACACCATGACTAAACCATTGACACCCTCCAATTTTACGACAAAACCATTTTGATTCTTTTCCTTGGCTCTTGTGGGCAACGATTCCTGGATTACACCGTGAGACGCACGCCTTTTCGGCAATGATTTTCTGCTACCTAACTTCAGATCGTCTGATTCATTGCCTAACCATGAATAACCTCGTGGGACTTTCACCCTCGGGGGATCTAACCCCCAACCTGTCCCTCTCAAACATAATACCTATCATTTCATCATTTACACACTCGTGAATCTCTACCTTGGACTTTGTCCCATTTTTCCCGGAGCTCAACACCCACTCACCAACACCGATGAATAACCTACCGCACTCACACCCGACCGACGCGGCAGATCTGCATACGAAATGCATGATGCCAATGCATTTTCCTCATGTTACATAATAATGAGTACCATGATAAACATTTACACACCATACAATTATAATTTATACATATAATCCACCTCCAGCAAACCATGAGCTATCACATCAAATAGCATGCATCAATATGATATTTCCACACTTAGCATGTTATTCAAGCAAGCCATACCACACAACAAGGTCTCAAAAAATTTAGATCTTATTCAATGGTACCTCACTAAATTTCCTTCGCAAACATGAACCATGGCTTGGTTCCAAATCATTGCCATCTCATCAAAAACACAACATCTAGAAACTTTCATTTCTAGTAAAACCCTAACTCCCTTACTGGGGCCATGCAAACCGTCATGAAATCCATACCCCTTATCCCGCTTGGAACTAATTCACATGGCCTTCATGGCCTCCCCATAAGCAACCCCTACCATTATAAGCCCTTTGTGCTAAAGGTAAACCAAGTAGGAAAATATCCTACTCTCTTGGGAAGTTGAAGAAACTTCCAAAACCAAGTCCACGCAAGGTCCTTCCGTAGAACACTTCTTCTGGTCTCGAAGGAACTGGCTACCGGATTGCCTACAAATCTAGAGAGACAAGACGTTTCTCTCTAAAAATGGTTAATAAAGCCTTCGTATCCAATTTCTTTCTTCCTTCCACGCTTTCTCTCCCTTCCTTTTGCTTTATTCTTTACTTTTGCTTTTCTTTTCCTTTTTCTCTTCTTCATTTTCTCTTTCATTTCTCCTCATTTCTTCCATCTTCTCTTTTTCTCCTTGGTCCTTTTCTCCCTTTTGGAGAAATCATCATCCGGTTATGGGAGGAAATTTCTCCCTCCTTCCTTAAGCAAATTTTGTGGCTATCCTTTTCCATCCTCAATTTTATTTCTATAAATCCACTTAATGACATCATCCCTCATGTGGCTCATTGTGAGCCATGGGATCATGCCACCCATGTGGCTCAATATGAGCCATCCCTTTTTATGCCAAGTGTCACACCTTTATGGTGCCAAGTGGCATCCCCTTATCTTGCCATGTGTCATCTGACACCCCACGCCTCGAAAAACGTGAAATCCCGACCACCTCGGAATCTAACGAAATTCGACGTGGTAGCTAAATTTCAAAAGACGATTTCAACGGAGAAGTTCGTTTCGTCATCCGAGATCTAGAAAAATTCTGAATTTTTACCGAAATTACGATTTTGCCCCTTTTTAGAAAATTGGAATTTTCTCGGGTCTTACACAATGCAGTTGCCAATGGGTAACTAATCCCGAGTCAATCCCAGCTCCTATCACCCAACTTAAAGTCTAAGTGATAACCATGACCGTGTGTCTTCTTTGGGCAACAGAACTTTTCGGCTCACACCGCCGGTCTCTTACACTCATACAAAACTTTTAGGATCACACCGCGGGTCTCTTACACCCACCATAGAACTTTCCGAATAATACCGCGGGTCTCTTACACCCTTACAAAACTTTTCGGATGATACCACGGGTCTCTTACACCCAAATTCGCCCAACACACACATTTGCCATTTTAAATGGCCTTTACACCCTCATGAGTTGTTGATTAATTCCTCAAAAAGCGCTATTTTGGAACCCTATTTTTACGTTTTCAGCGCTTTTTGTGTACTAATTGTTATGAATTAACCCAATTGACATGTTCGTCCCTATTGCACTTCTGATTGCATTCCGAGGTTGTTTTGTAGTTTTTGAAGGAATTGGAAGCCAAATTATCGTGTCAATCCAATCATAACTAAAGTCAGGTTGATTTTAATAATTTCATATGGTTTTCATCGATTTCAAAGAAGTTTGTGAATGAAGAATATCAAAGCTAGAAGAAATGGAATAGTGTAGCGTGGGGAATAGTAGGCCGCAGGAAGCAATGGGAACAAAGAGTGCGATATCGCTACAAAATTCACGCATGATACTCGCTTATGATAGCGACTTTTCGCTATCATAACAGTATCATGCATAGCTTAGTAAACAATTCTTCGCTTATGTCAGATTTTTCGCTTATGATAGCTGACTTTCGCCATCATAGCTAATTTTAGCCATGATAGTGAAATCAACGGTGGTGCGAAATTTTCGCTTTGTTTTTTATCCAAACTACTGCTTTTTTTGTTTTTCCATTTCTACCCTCACCGTAATTATTCTAGTTTGGTTATTTTGGCATTTCATGTTTGTATAAGGCTATATAAGCCATTGTAAAACACCGTGACCTAAAGCTCACTTTGAAGAGCGCAATATATGGTCCCTTGTTGGGTCCCTCATTTTCTCTCTCTTTCTCTCTCCTCTTTCTCTCCCTTTCTTGGTTTCCAAACACTCTCCAAGGATGACAACTTGGAGGATGAGCGGCTAAAACCCCTTCCTCCTTGAAGGAAAAGGCTACTGGGGGTAGGATCTGAAGGCTGCTGGTGGTTCCCCTGTTTTTCACGCGGCAGGTTTTGACATTTTGGTTCCCTAATTTCCAACTCTAGGTTTAAAGCTTTTTGATGTACTTTCTTTGGCCAATACTTGGCAAGCTTTCTTTAAAGCTTAGCGTAGTTCTTAGCATTATATTACACCGATATTCAATAGCTGTTCTTTACAGCCACCTGAGGTAAAGGAAAGGTTGGATTTCAACTTTTAGGTTAAAATCTCTTAAGCATGCTCTCCTAATGTGTATTCGGCAAGCTTTTTGGGTTCAATGGATACTTTCATTAGGATTCACTGATGCCTAATTGTCAGTTTCATTAGTTATTGTGGTAGGTTTTTGAGACATATTTTCACTTAAGGAACCATAAATGTTAAATAAAATTTCATCAAGCAAAATTATTGTTTAGTTTTTAGTTAAATGAAGATCCAGTTCGGGAGATGACTATATGTCATTCTCCCCAACGCGAGGAAATTAACCAAGGGACCTCTCGGTTAGCCTAGAACTTTAAACTCAGTGGCCCAATGCTTCAAGGAGTTCTTTTTCTTATTTTTCTTCATTTTATTTTTAGTTTGTAAACCATCAACTCCCCTATTTTTACCAAGCCTTAAAATCCAAACCAAATTCACCAATTTTGGCCTTCATTGTAAATCATTTGTGCAAAGAAAAACCCATCCCTGTGTTCGACCCTAGACCGCTTATCATCGTTAAGAGTAGCTTGACTACTAAGTAAAGAGAGTGAATTTAGGATGAAATATTGTTGATTCCGTATCACCCTCTACTCGTGGCACGAATCAAAATGGCGCTGCTGTCGGGATGGTGAGTCTAAGTGCATTTTGACGAGTCGGTGGAACACTTGCGATCCTCATCACTATCATTTTCTTTGGGCCCATTGAAAAAAAAAAACAAGCAGTCACAGAATTAGGCCAGGTGCCATATGGTAGTACTTTACAACCATAGTCGGGGGAATCACACGAATTCCTCATGGGAACCTGCACCTCCACAAGATGTACCCCAACCCCCTCATATTATGTTTCAACTCAGAGTCACTACCAATTACGCCAATCCCTTCCATTTGAATAAGCCATTTTCGGGATCTTACCCTGATAGTGGATGACTTTGTTGCAGAGAATAAGGGGATTAATGCCCATTCGAATCAGAGAATTGTCACTGTGGAAGACAATTTGAACAAGAAATTGGATGGGCTGAAAAATGACTTTGAGCAAAAATGGGACAACCTGCAAGACTTTATTGAAAACTTCATCAATCAGCAGCAATGTCCACCAGAGGAGGAGTGCCAAAGTGACACCATGGTAGAGGAGCAGTGTCAACAACAGCCACACCAGGGGCTTATAAAGGATTTTATTAAATGTCTCAAGGGTCGGTTCGAACTCGACACGTAAAAGCGGTTGTTTTTCCAAGGGAGAAGAAAGAAGAAATCCTTCCCTTTATGACTGAGGAGGGCAGTGGACAGGAAACAGTGGAAGGGATCCAAGAGCCTATCATTCAACCAATCCCCATAAATCTTTATCCTGGTGCCTTTGCCCAACCCCAAAATAGCCCACTGCCAGTGTACATATCGCTTCCACACCTCGCAGCTAAGAAAATCAAACCTCGCAAAGACTCCGCTCCCAAAGCTCATGCCAGTCCATCACTGCCTGTGCAAAATTTCAAGATATTAGTGGCCAATCGTACGCACTTTGCCACTATATCAAAACGATGGCAAACTCGCAGACATACCGCATGGCATATGGATGGCTAGGTCTGGTTCCTGGGTTTGGAGCACCTGACCTTAGCATTCCCACAAGCTCCACGCTTCAATGTACCTCCCAAAGGCCTGTGGTCCGGGTTTGAGGGAGTACAATCTCCCCCCACTTTTTGTTTTAATTTTTCCTGTTTTATTTTATTTTATCGTATTTTATTTGGATTTCTATGAATTTTTCTTTTAGATTTTCTACCACTTTTAAGTTAATCTTTGTTCTAGCTTCTTGTTTTTCACTTTTCTCGAAATTTTTCTTAATTTTTATTGTATTAATTTTTGCGCTTTTAGTGAAATTTTGAAGCCTGAACAAGAAATCATAAAGAATAAGTTGTGTTATAGTCGAAGATGGGAAATTTTCGTAACTATAGCAAAATTTCGCAATTTTAGCGAATGATTATTATCATATTAAATGTCATGATATAGTGAAAATTGTGGTGCAATTTTCGCTTATCATAGCTTAAATTTCGCTTATGATAGCTTAAAATATGTACGGCGATGGCCTCCACAATAGACAAACAAATAAGACAAAGGAGGTGGCAAAAAAACATTTGTTTTTATTTTTATAAATAATATATATATATATAAAAGTTTGTCTCTAAAAAAAATCAAAAATAAAAAAAAATCGTTTTTTTTATATATTAAAAATATATATTTTGTCTCTAAAAAAAAAGTTTTTTTTTATTTTTATTATTTTATTATTTGTATTTGTATTTTTATTTATTAATTAATTATTTGGCTTTATTTTTCAAAAAAAAAATCGCTGATACATAGCGAAATTCTTTTCGCAAACTCATAAATTTTCACAGAGCAAATTTCACATCATAGCGACTTTCGTTATGGCCCCACCGCTTTGCCTCCAATTTTGTTTCATTATAACTTTTTCATCCGAACTCCGCTTTTGAAAAGGTTTTTGGTACTGTTGGAAAGCTTAGAGAGTGTAAAATCCAAATATATTCAGAAATAACATTTTTCAAATTATTATGAAGGTGTAATTTTAAAAATGATCCAACTGGTCACTTTTTTCCTCTCTTTTCTTCTCCTAATTTGTTCATTTGAAGCCCAAACGGAGTGAATAAGGTGTCATGCAAGTCATGTCTCCTATCCAACAACGATCACATCTCTGTCATAGGGCACTTCCTTCTCTAACTTTCCAACTGAAGCCCCATTTCTGACAATCGTAGATGTTCGGGGTCGGAGAGCATGAAGGAAGTGGCTTTCTTTGTATTTATGTTTTGTTATTGTTATTTTGAGCAAGCCCATTTTGTGATGTTCAAGTGGCTTGTCAAGTTCCCTTTCTATAAAGTCAAGTATACCATACAACTTACTTTTTTCAAAATTTGGACCCATTTTGCAACCAAAATTTTTTATGTGTTTTGCCTAGCTCATAGTTTGAAAAATTGAAACTTTGTCCAATTCTATTGATGTTAGATTGGTTCCATACCTAATTGAGTGGATGATTAGTTGAATTTCGTTGCTTTTCAACCTTTTTCTTCCACCTTGCCAACCACACACAAGGCACACGTGTTTTTCATCAACCTAAAAAGTCGCTCTAGCCTCCTAAGCCTTGCAATAACCCACCCTAGTTTCATCGACCACCCTTAATAAAGTTAAGGACCCCAAGGCGAATAGAAGGCCAATGTGTCTTCCAAAATAAAAAAGAAAAAGAAAAGAAGAAGAAAAGAAAAAGAAGAAATTGCAACGCTTTACCTTGAAACCCGAGCACGGTCCGAGGGGTATATGGCTAAAGCCTTTAAAGCCCGGTGCCCTAAACCTTCACTGGTTGGGAGTCACCGACTTAGTGTTCGCTACATGGGTGGATAGGTGGAGTTAGCAAGTTGTAGGTGCTGGAGTCTCGAAATCATTCGAAGTCCGGGGTGAAACCTGAAGAGTTTGTGGTCGAAAGATCCTTATGACTTGGTGCCCTAAGCCTTAATCAAGTTGGGGAGTCACTCCAGAGATCCCTCGCATGCATGGACTTTCTGGGTGAGGTCGATTCTCAGCATTGCACCCTGCCAACAAAAAGAATTGTGGAATAAGAGGTGTGGGTCCTGGATCTATTTAGATTGGTTAGCATGCTAGGTCATGGTTGTAGCTAGGTTTGGGAGAGGCAATAGCGCTTATCATTGAGCCGATAAAATAAACACTTAGATTTTCTGTGGAAGTTTCTCGTTGATTCACCAAGAAGGAGGCTCTTTTCGATACTAATTTCAGTATGGCATTCATTCTCTCAAAGATAGTTATTGGACAAGGCTTTGATGATTCTTACGTAGGGTTAGGCATTACTTCTTCACAACCTTTTTGAACTGCAAGCTTGTAATATAATTTTGTTATAGTTTTCTATGTTTTTTTTTTATATATTTTCTTCTTGCATTGCTAAGGGACTAGCAATGTGTCGGTAGGGAGGTGTGATTAGTTCCCAAAAAGTGCTATTTTGAACCCTATTTTTAATAGGTTTTGAGCGCTTTTTGTGTACTAATTGTTATAATTAACCCAATTGACATGTGCGGGTCCCTATTGCACTTCTCGATTGCATTCGAGGTTGCTTTTGTAAGCCATAGAATTGAAGCCAAATTTATCGTGTCAATCCAAATCATAACCAAAGTCGGGTTGATTTCCATCACTTACATGGTTTTCTATCAATTTCAAAGAATCCGGAATGAAGAATATCAAAGTTAGGAAGAAATGGAATAGTGCAAGGGGAATAGAATGCTAGGAAGCAATGGAACAAGAAAGGTGAACAAATGCTAAAATTCGCTACGCATGATACTCGCTTATGATATAATTTTGCTATCATAGAGAAGAGTTCAGGCATACGAAAATTTCACGCTTATGTTCGTATTTTTCGCTATGATAGCGAAAATCACTATGTGAGAAATTTTTTGCTTTTGTTTTTTTTATCCAAACGACTTCGTTTTTGGTTTTTCTCATTTCTACCCTCACTGTAATTATTCTAGTTTGGTTATTTTGGTATTTCATTATTGTTTGTAAGGCTATATAAGCCATTGTAAAACACCGTCGACCTAAGTTCTAATTTTTGAAGGATGCCATGGGCCCCTCATGCGCTCCTATTTTCTCTTCTCTATCCTCTTCTCTCCCTTTCTTGGTTGCCAAACACCTCCAAGGATGACAACTGGAGGATGAGCTGCTAAACCCCTTCCTAGCGGAAAAGGTCATTGGGTAGGACTAAAGGTTGCTGGTGGTTCCCTGTTTTTCACGCAGCAGGTTTTGACATTTTGGTTCCCTAATTTCCAACTCTAGGTTTAAAGCTTGATGTACTTTCTTTGGCCAATACTTGGCAAGCTTTTTGTGTGGTTCAAGCATATTCTTTAGCATTAGATATTAATCGATATATCCATTAGTTGCTCTTACGTAGCCAATCGGGAGGTAGGCTAAGGGTTGGATTTCAACTTTTAGGTTAAAATCCCTTACATGCTCTCCCTAATGTGTATTTGGCAAGCTTTTTCGGGTTCAATGGATACTTACTCAGATTCACCATCAATGAATGCCTTATTATTATTGTAGGGTAGGTTTTTGAGACATGTTTTCACTATAGGAACCATAAATGCTAAATAAATGCTTTCATCAAAAAAGGAAAATTATTAGGCTTAGTTTTTAAAATTAAATGAAGATCCTGCCGAGATGACTATATGTCATTCTCCCCAACGCGAGGAAATTAACCCGGGGACCTCTCGCTTAACCTTAAACCCAGTGGCCCAATGCTTCAAGGAGTTCTTTTTCTATTTTTCTTCATTTTATTTTTAGTTTGTAAACCATCAACTCCCCTGTTTTTACTAAAAGCCTTAAAATCCAAAACCAAATTTACTCAATTTCGCTCTTCACTGGGGAATCATTTGTAAAAAAAAACAAAGAAAACCCATCCTCAGAAATCGACCCTGTGACCGCTATACTCCGCAAAGAGCTTTGACTACGGTAGTTGGAGGAATTTAGGATACAAATATTGTTGATTCCGTATCACCCTACTGTGGCACGAATCATGAGTCTCTACCTTGGACTTTGTCCCATTTTCCGAGCTCATGACCCATTCACCAACACTGGTGAATAAACAATACCATGCACTTACACCCGACTCCACTCGATGTACCCGTGCATATGAAATGCATGATGCCAATGCATTTTCCTTCATGTTACATGTATATATGAGTGCTACTATTAGAATATTATACACCCCGATAATTATAATTGATATACATATAATTATCTTCCCTGCACAACCCATGTTAATACATCATACAACATACATTAACATGTCATATTCACACTGCATGTTATTCATACAAGCAATAATACACAACCAGGTTACAATCTTAGACCCATCCAACCGGTAAATCTCACGACCCTTCACAAACAGCTGACTTCACCTGGTCTAATCATCCACACAACATCAAACAACCAGAAAACCTAGAAACTTTTAGTTTCTAGCTCAAACCCCAAGCCACCACAGTCTTGGACTGTGTGAAACCGGTCATAGAAACCCTCTATCCTTCAATCCCAAGTTGTTGGAACTAAACCATATGGATTTTCATGGCCTCCCATAGACATCCATACCATACCCAATATAATGCCATATAACATGCCATGCAATGGTCATGTTATATCCCGGCTATTCACCTCGACAAAACCATGCAACCCGTATGTCATGAAAATGTAGACTTTAAGCAGGGTTTTGATCGACCTACTACCCTCCTCCACAGGTACGGCTGGCTGAAACTTGACTCCAATGGTATTTCCATAGAGTCCAAGAACACCCAAAATGTAGTTCGGACGAGAAAGTATGACCTTCTCCTCAAGCCTGGAGGTTCACACATGATCAGCGTTCTTTACTCTGATAGCCCCACTGATCTGCCCGACCCATTTCCGCCTCGCCCAACACCCACGCCCCTCCACGCATCCGAATTGAATCTGACTCAATGGGCTTTCCATAGAGTCCAAGAACACCCAAAACGGAGTTCGGACGAGAAAGTTATGACCTTCCAAAGTTGGAGATCACACATGACTAGGCAGCCTTACCCGGACTATGACGCCCCAAAACCCGGGGGTCCGTTGACTACCCGTCAACCCGCTAAATACAAGTGGAGGTCCTGTCAATTCGACACCACTTTATAAAATCGGGAAAGCAGCCCCCTTTCAGACGGAGCTCTACCCAAAATGGGGCACTGCATATACCGTCCCAAACGCCCAACAGGCGTAATATATATCCAATGCGCCTACTGGCTTCATAAACAAGACTCAATATACATGCTAACTATGAATCCAACTATTTCAAATAGTTCTAAGAGTTCAAATATTTACTTTGTTATAACACATATTAAAATATCACCCTAATACATGTGAACATCATCAAAAGCCACACCCTAGCTTTCTTCTAATCCTCGGCCCTAGGATCGAGCCGCCCTCGCGCACGCTCCCCCGTGACCCAAAGCGGGGACCCCACGACTGGTGAGCTAAAGCTCAGTAGGAGAATCGCCCTAAGTGGGCTACTCACCACCTAAGTGCAGTGCAATGTTCCAAAGTAAACACACATTCAAGCAAATGCATGATCCTACTTGAATGTCTACATGACTAACTCAGATCCCGAGTCCTCACCGACTCTCTCTCACACTCGCCTAAGCCTCGTATGAGAATATTGTTTTACATTACGCGACAGCTCCTCCTACATGTATATATATATCAATTCTGCCGCCTGACGATTGATATATATTTGTTGTGGACTACCCTCCGATGAATATATATATATCAATCAACAAGCCCGACGGTTGATATATTATTTTGCTCAGGCTACCCTCCGATGAATATATTTTAGACTACCTCCCAACCATTCTTCTGGGACTCATCTCATGCACTATCTCCTATAATCCCAGGATGTCAGTGTATATGGAATGCATGTGTGCCAGTTCCAATACAGTCTAATCACATGCAAATATATAAACATGAATATACTCGCATAATCCAAATCACACAATCATGTTATGCAATTATACATTTCATCACATCAAAATTAGCTCACTTGGGCTAATGATCAATCACAAGTAATTCAATTTGAATCACTTGACCAAACACATATTTCACACAAAAATATGTGTTTTGAAAACACCTGCTTTCGAGAATAGTGAAACCCTCGCTACTATTCCCAAAAACTCAACCATTCACTAGAACCTCAAGAATCCACCACGCTTCCCGCCCCTCAATCAAACCAATACATGATTAACAACAAAGAAATATTTTGAATTAAACACCCAAACAGCTCCTCAAATTTATGCGGGCAAATACTACCAACCAAGAAAATCCCAAAAATTTCCACAAATTCGGTCCCATGTTTTGGGACCGATCAAACGGCCCCTCACGGCCTCAAACCAACCGAAACATTAGTAAAACATTTAAATGGGAGTAAAAACTCAAGTAGGGAGAAAATCCTACTTCAAGGAGTATGAAGAAACTCCCGATCTCGAAGTCCACGCATAGCTCGCCTTCAGAGAACCTTTTCCTGGCTCAAGACCGCCGACGCCTGATCTTCCGGTTATTCTGTAGAGAAGCACTCTCTCTCTAAAAAGCTCTCAAACCCAAAGCTC